>CAXHJR010000061.1:2500-5000 GCA_964016965.1 Diacarnus erythraeanus | reverse complement strand
TCATGGTGAACATAAAAATGACATCAAAGCGTCGAGTAGTTTTCCACAGTGTTTCGAGAAAAGAAAAGAAAGGGGGGAGGGAAAAAAAACAAAAAAAAACGGAAAACAAGTATGTGGACCAATTGAGGAATGGCCAGCAGAAAAGGTGGGTGGGTGAACAACATCTTCATTTTGGATGTGCCACGACAAATTATATGCACAATATATGTACCCTTATAATTATAGAGGAAGAGATCCTCCCCGTTGCCCAAAAACAAAATACTAAAAGATGTAGAATGACATATGCACTGGACCTCTTGCTGCCAGGAGTAAGAAACTCTTTGTTGCATATTATACCATTACTGTATCTACCTTTATATGCACACACACATATATATCTATCGAATTTTGACCATCAGAGTCGTGGCTAGCTAAAGTTGAAAAAATTAATTACATCACCAAGAAGAACTTTTGGACTAATCGTGTCTGTACTTACTTACTTACTTACTCACTGTAATGCCACGTGGCTCTCTTACTTACGTCTCTGTATTATTGAGAATTGCGACCATTTCGAGCCCTCCGTTCTTCTATCTTCGTTCTTCTATCTATCTTCGTTCTTCTATCTATCTTCGGCACCTCTCGCTGCCTAACCCCATTACTATAATATACCTCTCACTATATTATTATTAGATAATCACACTTCCTTCCACCAGCCGCTCGCTATATCATTTCTATCTTCGCCACATCTCCCCGCCTAACCCCGTTACCGACCACACTCCTCCTCTCGTGTCTCCTCAGACTTCTTTCCATATACCTAGATCATACCGACCCATCCATTTGGATTGGCTCCATTAAACTCCTTTCGGGGATGGAATTCAAGCAGTTTGGCTGATGAAAAAATCAATCCTAATAATTATTCTATTCTGTGGATCGGAGCTACCGGGGACACACCCTTCATTTCAGCTACTGGCTAGCTAAAATCACCCATTAATAATAACATTTGGATAATCCCGGCACTTGCTCGGTCAGGTATGCCATTTTCTGTCTCGAGCACATCTCCCCGCCTGACCCCATATTATTATTATTATTATTATTATTATTATTATTATTATTATTATTATTATTATTATTATTATTATTATTATTATTATTATTATCATTATGATTATGATTATGATTATGATTATGATTATGATTATCATCGTCATTATTATCATCATCATCATCATCATCATCATCAAAAAAAAAAAAGAAGACCAGAAAATAACATATTATTATCAATTAAACATCGCAATAGCTACTACGTAGTACTGTATCGATGTCTCTTTTGACAATGGTCGAAAGTTCTCCTCGTGGGGAGGGAGGGACAACACAGGACACTGCTGCTTTACTTGCTCCTCAAACCCTTTCTGCAGGACACCACCACGGGACCTGCACAAAATGTAACCACCGTTATCGATGCCATTAGTGGGCATACATATTATTATAAACACCACCAGAACGACAATAATATCAGCATGCCAATGAAATCTCTCCATCTAGAGCAGTTAGATAGATAATGCCATGTACGCAACAATTAGCTCCTGCTCACGCGTGTTCCCGTCTCTTAATCACTCACTCACTCACTCACTCACTTCAACCTAGCTCTCACAGAAGAAGTGCTAAAATTGTCATCATTATAGCAGGTCTGAACATTCCACCATTCGAGAGGTCGCTCTCGTTACGGTAAATAAACCCTCAAATCACCAGTGACCCAACTGAGTCTGAAATGCATGATTCGACTTGCAGTTTAAATTCTGCCGGCATAATTAATGGTAGGCTCAAGAGGGGGTGCAGCCAACCAGGTCCGTGACAACCAACTCCTCCTCCTCCTCCTCCTCCTCCTCCTCCTCCTCCTCGATTCTTACACGATGCAAGGATTACAGCTACCCACAGCACCGGCCAGAATTTGATTCTTCGACCGTCACAACTCTTTCTCGTAGCCTCGGCTGGATGGACCGTTGACCAAAGTAACTGTAACGTTGAAGAGTAGGTAAGGTGTGGGTGGGTGGGTAGGTAGGTAGGGAGGGAGGTAGGGAGGTTAGGCAAGATCAATAGGTAACTAGCTAGAATGGGCGAGTGGGTGGGCAGGCAGGCAGGCGGGCGGGCAAGTAAGCAGGCAGGCAAAGAGGCACCAGATGTGGGCACGAACGAGAATTGGTTGAGTGGAGAGAGGTGGGGGTACCGGAAGTTCAAAGTTCAAAGGTCAAGGGGGCACCCACGTGCAGGTGAACCACAGCCAATGCTACACCCACCCTTAGCTCGTCGGATGAGTGTATTGTGAGGCCTGCATTGTCGGATGAGTGTATTGTGAGGCCTGCAAGTGGCACTCGGCTGGTGGGCGTGGCACGAGTTGTGGTCGTCGCTGGGTCACGGTAAACTGGGTGGGGAAAATGCGTGCACGAGAGTGGGTGGGGTGGCAGGGTGGGTGCATCGAGAAGTACCTAGGGAGTGCCTGACGCGAGCTGTGCGCGAATTTATA
>CAXHJR010000060.1:0-25981 GCA_964016965.1 Diacarnus erythraeanus | reverse complement strand
ATGTCAATGTGATACAGACCTCATGATCTAGCTTTGCATGAGATATATAAACTCTTTAGACTTCAGAGTATGTAGCCTTAACAACTACCACTAATAATAACCATTAATAATAAGCAGCCAGAAGACCTTAGTGTGTACACAACAAGTACAGTAGAAAATTTTCATTAGTTTCAGGAGAGTAAAGAGAGAGAATAGTGAGTTTAAATCTCTTCTCCCCTACCTCCAACCATACCATCATTGGAAAATGTCTATTAATTCTGGACAAGTGGTGTTAGCTATAAGTTGTTAATTTACTAACAAGTAGGATAAAAAAAATTATTTGGGAATGTAGAGATGGATGAGGTCACGGTACATAAACAAGAGAAAGAAACTAAGTGAATATGAACTTTCCCTCTCTTTACACTTTAGTGAAATGGACATGAACTTTTTATTCGTTAAAAAGGTAAGAAGCACAAAGAGTAATGAATACTCTAAGACAAAATCATCCCCTCTCCCAATGTATTATAATATATCATCCAGAATATCATAGGTCAAAATTTGATTTTAGAATGTTTCTAAGCCAGTATAAAAGCCTGATTACAGAATCAAATAAATATTTATTTGTAGATAGTGACACCTCAGAATGTGTGATGTATGGAAATGAGAGGGCTTTGCTTTGGAATAATATATAATATATAAAATAATATTCATTACTCTTTGTACATACTATTAGCTAAAGTTCATCAAGGTCCATCTCACTAAAGTAGGTTATGTAATGGGATGGTTTGTGCTGTGTAAGTATCTGTTTCCTTTCACTTAGCTTCTTTCTCTTAGTAGTGTACATTATTACATTGTGACTCTACATTTCCAAGAAATGTTTTTCTTCTCACTGCTTCCATTTATTTTTCATTTACAGTCCTTGTATTATAGACAAGACTTAAAAAATAAAGTATAGACTTACCAATTCCAGGGAGTGTTAGATTATGCTGTAGTTGAGGTCCTACATTGATACTGAAGTTAGTTGAAAACTCAGAACTGAATGTAATGCAAAGTGCTGCATTTTCACTTTCAGGTACTGAAACATTCTGAGCAAATCCAACTATCAGCTCTAAATGAAACATGTCATAATTATTATGGATCATCAAAATCATAAATAACATTTTATTCTGCACACAGAGATGTATGGTCTTTTAATGAAGATTCACTCAGTTCTTAATATAGCTGACAAGAATAGGTATCACACATATTTAGTTAACTACACACTGATAAACATCAACATTGGGAGGTCAGGGGTAGGAAATGGAAGTAGCATCTACATGTAACAATATAGTTTTGTCCCACATGATAAATTTCTCTATAATCACCAATATAGTAATTGTTGTTGTTGTTGGTTTATTTTCTCATGGGCATCCAAACAGTTTGAAAAAATGTTTTACACTATGTCTTAATATGTGGGAGAGTCAAATTTCCTTGTGCTGTGGATATTATTAAGAAGAGACACATTACAAATAAATACACTAGTCAAGCTTCATAATATACAAGGACACTTGTCCTATTACACAACCATAATACCTCTGAATTTTGAGAACAATTATTATTATAAATGAGGTCCTATGCATATATATCAAACAAGAAATGAAAAAGTTATGTCAAATTCAAACAGGCTATTCTTCTATATATCTTTGGGAACCCTCCAGATAAAAACAGTGTGAATAATGATATGGCATTACATACTCTGTAGTTAAAGCGATGTGACACTAAATTTTAGTAATAACTCACTGTCATCATCAGATATGACTATTTCTGTCTGATCAGGTGCTATGGTTACTCGAGGAAGAACTATAACCAAACTCAAACTTGCATAAAACACTTCTGCATGTTCAAATTTGCTGTCTCCAATAATTCCAATATCAACAGTCACAGTTTCTCTACCGGTTAAACTATACACTCTTTCTGATGAATTATAATCACTGCCAGCTATTAATAAAGATTAACTTATAGCAGAAATAATTGACATTATGAAAACAGATATGCATAGGATATGGATGAGAGATGTGATGTAGAATTCTGTGAAACTTATACCTTCATGTTGATTTTTGTAAACAACAACATCCCAAAACAAACACAAAAGGAATTATTTAAAGTGTACTGCACCATGATGTCTCAGGTAGTTAGCAAACTTGCTTTTTCTCTTCATTTTGAGTAAAAGTGAAGGCAGGACATATTCCTCACTTTCTATTAGAGAAGCACCTGAAACCCCCTTCTTAAAAACTGTGTATAAAGCCTTGACAGGTGAGGGAGCAAAAATGTGTGTACCGTATTTCCTTGATCAGACGCCGCCCTCAAATAGTAGCCGCCCTCGAATAGTGGCCCCTAGCTGCCAGACTTGAGTTTTATTACAGCCGCCCTCAAATAATCACAGCCTTCCAAATAAAGCACACTGGTCACGCCCACAACAGCTAGGGTTCAAAGTCCTGCACTCATGTGTAGTCTGTTAGCTATCTTGATCTCCAGCTGCTATGTCTTCAGCCAAGTACATCAAAAGGCTTGTTAAACTGTTAACAGTGAAGTAACTACACTAGTTAGCTATAACTAGCTAGCTAGCTCACTTGATAAAACAGTTATCATTACTACGATGAAACAATAGACAATGAAGTTTGACAGTCAATGAACTATTGTGTTAATTGATACCGCCCTCAAATAGTCCTGCTGCTTCCTGCAGAGTGAAAAAATTAGTAGCCGCGGCTTCTAATCAAGGAAATACAGTAGTTGTCATAGAGAAAACTTATGGATGTTCTATATAACTATCTTTATACCCAAATGGGCTCATTGTGCTCATTAATGTTAAAATATTGATTAAAAAAATATTTATGAAATGAAAATAATCCATAAGAGTTTCAAACCATGCCCACTTTTGAATAGCCACACCCACAAACTCCAAGTCCCTTGCAAAATAGTGCACATGTGTTTCTGTGGTTTCCTAAAAATTATAAAGAACACTTGCCCAGTACAGGAGTCTGTTACTTTCCTGACAATACTTGAGAAGTCTTATATAATTAACTAACTTATTAATTTCACTATTAGCTATATCTAATTTTGGGAGAAGGAAAGATGGAGGGTTTAGGAGGAAGATAATAATATTGATTAATTAAAAACACTGAGTAGATAATAACTTACATAAGGAAGATCCATCTGAAAGACTAAATTGAACAGAAATATCAGTTCCAAGACTTCCTGTTATTACTCCAAACTCAATGGATGCTGTTCCATCACTCTCACTTACACTGTAATTCTCACTGAGAAATCCAATCACTGCCTCTAAAATGTAAGAATACAAATAATGAGTTAGTTGATAGTATCCTTTGCATAAAGAGATCTAATTTTAAAATCATGCATGACTACAAGGTTGAATTACAGCCTATTTTGGTACAGAAATTTATACAATATTCCTAGTAAACATAATAATCATAATAATATAGCTAAATACACTTTATCACACTCTGCCCACCCTCTACTCATAAATGACTCCATGATGTGGATTCTAAATACTTTTCCAATGGCAACTACAAACCAACTCTGAACAAAAGACTGCATACATCCCTTCCAGAAGCTAGATAGAGATAGTAATCAATCCAAAGACATAGAATTATCAATATTTATGAGCTAGAGGAACAGCATAGTATTCAACAATCACTCCACTATGATTTCATAGAGAACAATTATAACATGCAAGCTCATGGTAGAAAGTGCTCAAAGATAAATGGGCACATTGCTAAAATATTAATTTTTAAAATACCATCTTCATCCAAAATGAAGATTTCAGTTAGATTAGGACTGATTATGGCTCCAGTTTGTCTAGTGAATGTATCCTCTTGCAGAAAAAGAGAAAATGATTCAGTATTTTCAAGTAAGTCATCATTACTAATATTGACATCAAAACACTCTCTACGTGGCCCTGCAGTAGGTGATCCAACACTGCTTGGAATTTTGAAGAAAATTGAAAGTGTTGCTCTTAATTCAGTAAAATCACTTCCAGCCTCTAAACATTGTATTATAATAATGTATAATTTTAATTAAGTTAATAATACCAGCAGTTTCTTCAATTGTACTAGGAGACAGTGTTACAGTAACATCCAGGTCTGCAGTTGGTGGAGGGCTAATCACAATAATACAGACTTCTACAGTACCAGATGATTCGTTAACAGTATAGTTAAGCTCTTCAAACCCAACCTTTAATTCTGTGTGATAAAAACAAATTATACAACATCTCTATACATACACAGTCTTACCATCATCATCTAAGATATGAATAAGTGTACTAGCAAAAGCAGTTATACCAGTTGGAGATTGATAAACTGGAAAATAATCACTTGGCGTAGGTTGTGCAGAGGTTGCTTGGAAAGTTTCAGTTCCTTCTACAGCTAAATCAAAATTCAGCGAGAACACAAATGCTATCCTATCCACTGTAGGTTGGAAGAGTACATTGTATTTAGTTTGGTTTGGCCTTCCAAGAGAGTAATCATAATTTTCATTGATGTCCGAAGTTAAAATTTGAGCAGGTTTATAATTCCCTCCAGGCTCACCAACAGTGAGGTCCACTAAGTAGGTTAGTTCTGTTGTTTGATTATTTTCTCTAATTAAATACACAAGATTTCTAATAAATTCATCATCCTCAAGATCAGGTTCAGTGACCTCATATGATTGATGCTCAAAACCAATTCGAATTACTGCACAAGCATAATGAGAAAATAATATAGTTATTAGAATGTAGTTGAATACTGTAATCACTATAGTCTATGTCATTCATTAGAATGTTAGATCTACATAGCTACTTACTCTCATCATCTATGATCCTCCCTACACTAATTTCTCGATCCTCACGAATATTCAAATTATCTAAGTCGGTTGCATCAATAACCTCCAGGAAGATAATAAACACCTGTTCATCAGCTTCATCAATGTCATCATCTACAATAGGAATAGCAACTTCCACAGAATCTCTATCGGTGGGAAATTCAAAACAGAGCACAGTATTATCAAAATCTTTATAATCTGTGTGAGTAAATATGAATATTATTGGTTAATGATACCAGTGTTAATAAAGGTATATTTACAATGAAGTTCTTACTCGCTCGGTTTGGGGAATAACGATTGTCTGGATGATCTTGCTCAAATTCACTACTAATGACACTCCTATTAAGTGCATCCTTAACTGTCAGAGGAGTTAACCTAAAATATACTGGATTGGCAAGCTGAATACCACTTTCTTTAGTAATTAACACTTCCATCAATGCATTAGGTTCTTCATTCTGGGTGTAATCAACTTCAGAGAGTTGGAAGAAAATTTCTGTTGTAGGGAGAAAATGTCAACATAAATGTGATCATTGTACTGTTATCTTACCATCAGAATCTATTATTACAAATTCCAATCTGTCTCTGATAGTTACATTTGCATCACCAAATATGTCAGTACTAGATAATTGAAGTACAATTGCAAATGTTTCATTTGATTCTTGAGCAATATTGTCCACAGTCAATGAAAATTCAACATCTTTAAGTTCAAGAACATCACTAGTCAGAAATCTTCCTCGAGTAGTTGATAGACTAACATCACTCTCACCTATAGTTATGTATCAGTTATAATGTATAGTCAAATATCGAAACATTATGTATAACTGAATAGCTACCAACATCATCAGAAGAACACTTATATACCAGATAGTTCAAGATAAAGATTTTCAGAATAACGACTACCTTTAAAGAGGCTTGTTATTACTCTTATTGGTGCATTGTTCCCTAAGTATCCAGGGGGGAGCCATGGACATCTGCTGCCTAGTCATAACTAACTCCATGTATCTTGAAGTATCTTTTGTAAACGCTATTTAATCTTGATGCCTCTCAGGACATTTAAGAGTTTGTGATACATATTTCAGTATTCCTCCACATATAAATTGTGATGATACATTACATGCTTGATCAGACCCCTTCCTCTTAGATTTAAGTTAGCTCCAGCATCTGCTAACAGCATTAACTAATAAGCATATCAATCTATACTTACATACCTTTCATTCTTTTGGCAGCCCTATGTTATTGCCATGCTTACTTGTAGATATGGTAACCATTATTGAAGATGCACTGATGTGACCTTAAAATAATTGCAATACTTACTTGCAGTACCAGATAGATTAAGAGAAAGAAAGAAGAAAAATCCAACACCAGTTATTCCTCCAGAGAAGAACTTTACTTGAACCTTATAGCTCTTTCCTTGTTCGATTCCAGAAAATGATGATTGACTGAATCCAAAATCTAAAACACACACACACACACACACAGACCACTTTTAACATTTTACTACTTTTAGCACTTTACATTTGATTCCTGCGTATAATAGCAAATCTTAAGTCCTATATTATAACACCATTTCAGAATAAGCCAATTAAGCCTTGAGACAGTCATGTAGGAAGTAATAATAAAATTAACCACTTCTAGTTAGGCAAAAATCTCATATATAGAAAAAATTATAGTAACAAAGTGAGTCTCATTTCATGTCTTTTTGAGCATAGCAATAAGACCAGTGCAATATATTTTGAAAATCTCTATCCTTTAGCTACTTACTATCAAAATATTGAAGCTAGGCACTTACTCAACACTAACGGGAAGATAATATACTTGACTACATCTGTAGGCAATTGCTGTGATTTTATAAGTTAATGCACTTCAATATAATTGGATGGATACAGTGACAAGTAATTTATCTTTGTGGTATTCATAGTAATGTTAGTATGTCCTATGATATTTTAGTGCATTATCACCCACACAATGCCACAAAGAGAACTCAAAGTCAGATGTATACAAATTTGCATACAACTTCACTTTATATGTTCAAGTAGTTACTGTGTTCAATAGTACAACCTTACCACAATGATCACTGTCAAATTTTTACCATGTCTATATAGATCTGGTCATTGTCTTCCATGGAAATAACATCCATGGTTGATTGTAGAAATATACAATAATAAGTATGTCCCACTATAATATTCCAACCACATCCAATCAGATAAGGCACATAGTTCCAATCTATGCACTCTTGTTTTTGATTCTATAATCTGCTTCAATTCATTGGTCATCTTGCTGACTTTCGATATTTAGAACCAATGTTTGGAAAGACACCAAATTGTTGGTGTTTGTTTCAAAAACAAGCTTGCCTCTCACCACTCACACCCACTACATAATAATATTATATGTAGATCCACAACGAAACAAACCTTACCATATATAGTATTAATATCTTTGTTTAGTTACTAGCTAAAAATTATTTCCCCTTACCAACAGGACACAATTGACAGCCATCTTCACCAGGTATGGTGTATGTAAAACCAATAGGCTCAATATCATGATCACAACAGTCCTTGATAGTAGATGTAACAGAACTTCCTTCACAATTACTCTCTGTTGTACACCCAACCATTGTATTAGGATCAGGAGTAGCTTGAGACTCAATAAGCTCTGCACACGTAATATAGATTACAAAAGGAATATTACCTCTTATAATTATAGCAAAATATTCATAGTGAACTAGCAAGTACCCACCTCCCTTGGAGGGGAGTTTGTGTAAATTAATATGGCTTTTTTTTCCATCATACTTTAAGTTTGCATTCCCAGTTAGCACCAGAGTGCCCTCTGACCCCAGGCTCTAGTGGGCCCTAAGATTTAGGTGTGAAGTTACTCAAGCTGGGAAACACAAAACATATACGTTTATAAAGGGGTACTGATTTTATCGAATTTTAGCAATTTTCAATTTTTCGTTAATACATGTATTAATTAAAGGTCTACAGGGTCAAAGGTCACCAGATAATCATGGCATGGATAAGGTTGATGAAACAGCAGCTTGCTTAGCTAGCTAGCTAGTATGAAATAATAATTATTACTGTAGCTAACCAAGTCTTCATATCTAATGAAGGAAAGATATTGATGTTGATGTCAGATTGACCATTATTAAACCATTACATGCACAATGATTGATCAATGTCTATAAGTATTTTTAATTAACTGAAAAAGGTCATTAAATAGGTGGAGAATTCTTGGTCTGTTTGATGGCAGTCACTCTCCCATGTAATTTTTTGAAGACAACTATGTTTAAAAAATATTCTGATGGTGTACAATAATAATTATAAATAGCTAATACTTGTACTACCAGTTAAATGTCTCAAAGTACAAAACCGCTAAATTTTGTACCCCTTTATATAAATGTTACCTTAAGATATACGTAGCTTACAGAAGCTTCTGCAGTTCTCATACAGTTAGGTGTTAAAAAGTAGACATTATTAGCACATTAGCTCATGAATTATTCATGAATAGGTAGGACTGATGTACAGATACACACGTAAAAGCGTAAGATTCTTGTTTCCAATTTAGCACCCCTCTTCCATATCAATGTATTACCTCAAAGTAAGGTGGTTGAAAAAGGCATGTTTATCAGTCCTATAGCTTGCAGCTTAGGAGGTCAAGCCTAATTGCTATTGAAATCAAAATTTGAGTGTTTTTTTCCTAGCATGTATAAGGTGTTTATATATGGGAGTCAGCTAGCCCATTGTGAAATTTTGCTTAGTCATCATGCTCACTTTTTCGAAATAAATACAAGGACTTCTATCAGTGCAAATTCTTTCTCAATTTTGTGCTCCATCAAATTGTTATTCTTTATGGTACAAATTAGTCTGGCATGCTCAACCCCTTTGCACAAGTGAAAATGGGTCTGGTGACACTGATATACAGTACCAGTTTTTACCCTCTGAATCTGAGGGGAAAATTGCTGTACAGGTAGTGATTAACAGCTAGCCGAATATATGCAATTATTAGCTAGGATCTAAGCTCAATGGCTGTAGAAGCCACTGCAGAAGAAGTAGCTAAGTGTTTAGGCTACGAGGACAGGCTGAGGGACTTGCAGTGGCAAGTAGTTGTTGGGCTAATAGGTTGTCGAGATGTTTTTGGATCCTGCCTACAGAAGTTTCTTTCTGGTCTTTGCACTACCGGACAAATCTTAAATTAGAACTAGCCATCTCTCTGCCTATTATGTTGCAGACTAGCTAGGCTAGCTATATACAACAGCAGCAAATCTACACTGCGACCATTTACTTGGTGAAAATGAGAGCCATGCACTCGCTATAATCATTCTGTGGTTTATCATGCTTGTTTGTTTTTGCCACAGAGGCAGAAAGAAATCAAACTTGATTAAATTCCTTTAGAACTGATGCTGTATATCAGTGTCACCAGACCCCTTTTCACTTTGCAAAGGGGTCCGCGTGCCAGACTAGTACAAAATGTTATGTCAAAACTGTGACTCAAAGCAGTAACAATCTCTTTCTCATACTAGTAAATGCTAAGTACCAAATGTCAGTAGTTAGCTTAGGTAACTGAATGATTATTACATTTAGCTACTTATATAATTATTAATGAGATACATACCTGAAATGGCTAGAATAAAAAGTAAAGTTATTATTTCTCTGTTACGTGATGTCGCCATGGCCGATAAACTGAAGGTTGCCAAGTACGTACAATGAGTCACAGATGATTCAATTAGACAGATAGATTTCAAATCAGATAAATACTCTATGGCCAGGCAGACGACTCTTAATCACAAAAGTCCCCCAGAAAGTGAGTGGGGGCGGAGAAAACGGGCAGTCTATTGGCTTAGCTTATTTCCGGGTGGCTGTCCTTATCTCAGAGGTTAATTTGCACTAAAACAAACCTGTTTGTACATATGGTTATCCTTTATACAGAAGTTGTACCTATTTTAGAGGAGAGGCTGCTTTCATAAGATGAGACGATACCTAATAGAGATAGCTACCTATGTAGATCTTGGCAGCTCTGAGCTGAAGAATTAACTAATAACTCAAACTTGCATCTTACGTAGAACCTGTTATGGCCATCATTCCTTTGCTGCAGAGCATTGGCAGGGTACAACCTCTTCCATTAGACATTCTGAGGGTAACTGAACGATGTTATTTGTATTTGTATTTACAATACAATTATTGTAATATATACACCATTCATACAGAATTAATTGCTTATTATTACTTGGTGTAGTATTTAATAACATAGATAGCAGTGTGTTTGTCTCACACTGAGTGAGGGTTAATTTTCACCATTTTAAATTCTGTGCCTATAGGTATACGTAAGCATCTATGATGTTAGCTATAGCTAGTATAACTAGCTACGTATCTGCAACTAAAGTTTGTTGTTACAGTTTAGCAGCAAAGGTTAATGCCAAAACCAGACCAATCAAACTGGCTCTTGAATCTTATGCAGACAATTCTGCTAAAACATAATTATACTGTAGCTATAGCACATTATTTTAGCAGGTAAATTATTTAGTGGTTTTGGCTCAAATCATTTATTGGTTGGTAAAAATTTTGACTTTTTATAACTTAGTGGCTGGTCTGTGGTTTTAAAAAAAATAACAGTAACAGGTGAAGAGACATTGCAGCTGAGCTGGTGGTCAAAAATCATGTAAACTGTTAATTAGCAGAACAATATTATATTAGCTGTAGTGGTTATGAACACTAAACTTGCTAAATTAATTATATATTACCTAGCTAATAAATTGTGTTATAGTGTATTGTCCTTAGACATAATAATATAACCACTTATTCAAACTTAAGAGATATAGCTAACCTTAGAATGTGACATGATATTCATGTTGTGACTTGCACTTTTTTTTTGCTTGGTTACTTTACTGTACACCATTAATTTATTTCATTTAAATTTATGCAGCTAGCTAGATATGCAAAAACACTGATTTTTGCTAGCCAAATGTTATGGCTAACATACATGGCCAAAAAGTGACACCATTTCATATGTTGCAAGTTAGCTGCAATACACGTAATTATTGAGATAAATTATTAGTACACGTAATATGTGAGGTCACCATAGTGGAAATAGAGCTGTCCAAATGTTATGTAGCCAACAGATGATAGCTCAGTCAGTAGCTAGTATATAGATAAAATATTCATTGTCTCCCACTAGATTCAGACTGAACAAAATCAAATCAAATCTGAAATAAGTATTTGGCCCATTGGTAACCAGTTTATGGCCAGTTATTAACTATAAAGATAATGAGTTTGAGGCTTAATATTTAGATTAAAAGAGAAAATGGTCATCCACAGTACTATGTAGCTACATATGTAGTATGCAGCTACGTATAATAAATCTTTGAAGTAGATAGTACCTATTAATGATTGTTCATTGATGACATTTGAATTAATGAATGAAAACTTTCTTGATTAATGAACTACATTTGAATACTCCAAAACACTGACTCAGCCACTAGTTGTCAAAATTACCATGTGAAAATTTTTGTCAAAATTAATGTGAAAGTGGTTCAAAAAGTGGAGAGGCCAAAATGTCTATGGCCTAGGCCTGACTGCAGAAGGGGCATAATTATTTTTCTCTCCTTCCCTCCCCACCCCTCCCCCTCCCTAGGGTAAAATAAGGATCATTTGATGATGACAAAAAGTTTATTTTATCAGAACCATGTAGTATGGTGGGGACAAGGAATTCTTGGACATTATATCCTTTAAGTGTTTGTGAGAAGGACATATCAAGAATGGAGGGGAGTAGCTTTTTCCCTGCATCAAATGAATGGCTACTCCACAGACACATAGCTAATCTGTGGAGGTTCCTGCTAGAATCTTTGTCCTGTTGCATAAGAAAGTGAAAGGGTAATGAAGATTGGTCCCATACTAATGGAAATTTGTGTACATTATTATGTAGGGCTAGATTCAATGGCAAATGTCCTGTATAATAAATAAAAGCATTCTAGAAGATACAGAGCATAATGTCTGAGCAATTTTACATGGGAAACAGTAATAATGCTCCTCACTTTTGCATTGAAGAGCCACAGGTTCTACAACCACAATTGACATAATATTTTGTTCTTTGAGGTACTTCTTTGATTTGAGAGTGCTGGTGGTAGTACAGCACAAAATTACGTACTCACTGATCTTGCATGCAGGATGACTGACTCATCTCAGATCACATTTCTGAAAATGGCATAACAAAAATTAATCAACTAGGTCGTCTACTGTGGAGTCAGGAGAGTACAGAGACTGCTGAATCACATGACTTATCTCAATTGTCTGATGCCAGTGTAGAATACGTACTGACTGATTACCATTAGTATCTTTGTTCTATTATTCTGAAATAATATTTTTTGCCAGAGTTGCTACAGTAGTACGTATATATATATAGTAACTATAAGCATGATGAAGTAAAATTAAGGCATAGAGTGTACTTATACTGGTGGCATAAGCTGGGGAATATGTCCTTATACTGATGGTATAAGTACAAGTAGGCTTATACTTATAGTATAAGCAAGGTGCAGAGGGTGCTTATACTAGTGGTATAAGCATTATGCTTATACTACTAGCATAAGGACTATTTATAACACTTGTGCTATACTGTATCAATATTGTTATAGAGTGTTATAAGCTAGGTACATTAGGTGTTATAAGTCCTCTGTATAGCAATTCAATACTGGAAATATAAGACTGGTATATGTGTGAAATAGCATAGATTATACTAGAGTGTTGGTCATTACCATTACATGAACAGTTTTCTATCAGGATACACCACCACGATAGTATCTGCAAGTGAAAATGTGCAGAAAATGTCATTTTTCCTTTGTTATCCAAAGTGATACAGGGTTAGCTGTGACTCTCAAACTCATCATCAGGCTCACTTACTGCCTGGAGGACACCTTCTCCAAAATTCAAATGTTTTTATGCAGGATTGGTATTGAGATATGGCAGCTTTCTTACACATTTATACACTAGATGAAATGTGCCCTATCAGCTTAAATTTCCTGTAGAGGATAAGGCAATACTATAGTATACCAGGTTAGAATTAATTAGTGTGATAGTCTAACATTATAATAATTATTAGCTACTATGTATCTAATTATTTGTCATGTCATTACATTGTGGCTTTATTCTGAAATAGTTTTTAATCCTTATGACTTTGTGCTGATACTTGCATTTATGATTCAGTTGTTTCCATAATACGTAATTGTGGAGTGAGTAGTCTAAGTCATCAATGTGTAATCTCAGGACACTAGTTACACCTTTCCTTCCTTAGTTGTTCCAGTGCATATGTAACTATACTGTATATGGTTGCTAAGGAGTTATGTACGTAAGTGAAGTGCTCATTTATTAAAGATGTATTATATAGAGCACCAGTGATTTGTTCTTTTCAATATTGAATTAGCTAACAGATAGCCATGGCCATAGAAAGGGCGTGGGCCAAGGGGCAATGGCTCCATACATCTCTTGTTATTTTTTAATTAAAAAAAAATGACTAGAAATAAATGTGGCTTGTTAAACTCTAGGACAGGGGTCCCACCACTCAAAACTTGCTTCCTACAGCTACTATTTTTTCCTTTAATCTACACCACCATACCTACTACAGTAACTAGTTTTTATACCATTGGTCGGCTAAAAGTCAAAATACTTAAATGTACAAAAATAAGGATATTTTAAATTTATAAGTTAAAAAAAAGGTTAGACAACATGGATGAAAATGGCTATTATAGTATTTGCTCAGAAGTAATGTGCATGCATGCATGTATATATTTGTACATGTGTATTATAGTTGCATGTGTGTGATGAAATTTAACTCATTATCTCATAAAAGTACAAAACGATCTTTTATAACTACTGTTATGAAACCTTGGGACATGCAGTGAAGGAAGCAGTGATTACAAAGGAGGAATGAAGAACATGCAGTGTTGGGGGAAGTGATAATAAAGGGGGTGGGGTGAGAAAGATCCAGTGTTGGGGGCAGTTATTACAAAGGAGGAATGAAGAACATGTAAGAGTTTTGCATGTCTTGAGCAGAGACTTCAACTGCCATGGAAGTTCTGGTACAATCCTAATAATAGAAGACCTATATTTTGTCACAGGAAGTGGTAGAACTAGTCTTGCTATATGTGAATACATCAAGTAAAAATAAGGCCTTATTCACATTTTTAAGTTAGGAGAAAATGGCAGTTGAATATTTGATCTCCAGCAAATCAGGAATACTTCAGGTATATTGCTAATAGCATCAATAGTAACTAGCACCCACCATTCAACCAACATCCTGGAATTTTACTTATTCAATTAGTGTTGCCATAGAGCTTTTATGACATCACACTTGAGGGTGCATTATTTAGAATTACTAGTAAAACTACTTGCTTGAGGTGTGTGTTATGCCTAAGTCGGAGAAAGGCCAAGAAAGATGCTTACTTAGATGGGAGAGCAAGAAATCCTCACAAGCACACTCCAATACTGAAGAGATCTCTTGCTGAAGCAGGGAAAATCTCTAACACTATTGAAAGTCCTAGTGCCAGTGTCCTTTCCAGTACAAAGATCTGTCTGCAGTGTAAACCTGTGCTGTCAAGATATACTGAAGCTTTTAAGAGTATGGTTCACAAGGGCAGTGAGTTGAAATGCAAGAAAGCCATCAACCCATATCCATCAAAGCCTGATAGTATTCACTACAAGGATGTTGTGAATCAGAATGAGTGGCTAAGGCAAAACATGTTTGATACATTAGGAAATTATTTGTACTGTCATGAATGTATTCGATCAGCTTTTGGGATTTCTAAAGATAGACTTACTCGACAACGCGGCATTAAACGTCTTCAGTTGCAGCAACCCCTTATTGAAATGACAAAATCTGAAGTTGAAAGTAAGGGTCTTGGAAGTCATCTTACCTTATGCTGAAGTTGTTGTGGATAATGGCTCAAGAGTGTGCGACTAGAGAAATTCACTAGCAAAGAAGTTTTCCAAGCAGCCAGGAATCAGACGGCAACATGATTTTGTCTTTTCAAGCAACCATTCTGGTAAAGTGGAAGCAGTAGCTCGTAATCTTTGCTATACAGGTCCTTATGAATGTTCTTCTTGTCATGTCTTACGAGGAAGAAATCCAAGTGACTCTGTCATACCACATCCAGTCAATCACAGTTATTCCAAACTGGGTATTATTTGCTCATTAACTGACACAAAGCTGAAGAATTTGAAGCAGATGTATCAGAATTTCATTCCACATGATTGTCAACTCATCCTTCTTGCACTGGACTAACTCTGCTGCTTATTTTATTAAGCTTGTTCTTGTAACAACAATTATTTATTAATGACCACAAAAATGGTAAAATTTACCCTCAAGTAGTAATGTTTAAGTTAAAGTTAAAAATGGTTCTAGTGATCCTAACTGAATGGTATTTTAAAATCCGCTTGTCTAGTTTTAAAATATTAGGATTTTGGCAAAAAATGAAAAAAGGTGATGTGTGTGCATAAGGCCTGATTTTTACTTGATGCATTCATATATAGGATAAATTACATACATACTGCATGGGTGTACTATTATATATACACACAACATGCCACCACTAACCTATGATTGGTCACAGGAGTGGCTGGCCACACAGCTAGATCATAGCCTCAGCTTCTAATTAAATTTATATGCCTTGATAAGGAAGCAGCTATCACAACCAGATCATGCCTCACATAGCAGGTGCTTAAACTTATGACTCCCCCACTTCTGCAAGATAAGTTAAAGTCACTTGACAAACTTGACAGCTTGGACATGTAACCTCTCCTGCATTAAGGATGCTAGCTATCTTGTTTACCCAACCTTTAATACTTGCATGGTCTTCACTTTCAATGCTTTGTGGGTGCATTATCATGATCCAATAGAAACCTCAGTCTGGAAGGCCACAGAAATGGAAGCTGAGAACATAACTAGTCTTGCTATATAGAACAATTGCATACATGCTGCATGTACTATTTGTACAAAGCTAATTAGTGGGATTGCCTCAAGCTGCTATGAAAAAGTTGGAGTCTATATGCTTGAGGAAGTGAGAAACCAGAGAGGTGTCGGCCAACTTGACAGTGAGGACATGTGCCCTTCTGCATGAAGGACTCTAGCTATCTATAGAGGGTGTTCACCCTAGCCTCCCCCTTAACCTTTTATACATCATACATGCATGATCTTCACTAGATTAATTTGATGCATTGTGATTTGTGAATGCATTATCATTATCCAACAGGAATCTCGAGGAGATAACTGATCCATCAATGTCAGGCTGAGGGAGGACAACAGACAAGCACACATGTACAGCAATCTCTCTATTAGGCCTATTGAATTCATTTCAGGGTGTGATGCAGGGAACCACAAGGAACCAACTAGATGCAACACCCCCACTTCTCACCCACATTATCTTTTTCTTTAGCCACACACCTGTCTAAGGCAGACCTACCAAGTCTCAGTAAGACTCACTCATTTCAGATCAGCCTCATTCCTAAAATTTGTAAACCAAAACATATGGAGTCCCACTCATAAAATTAACGTTCTCACCGATTAAGTACACATTTTATATGGTTCTTATGGTTAATTATAACTCTACTTGAACCTGCTGCTATAACATCAGACTTTCTCCTAACAATGGCAGAGAAGGTGAGTGGTGACGTCTTTTATTATTCATCCATCTCCTAGTGAGCGCGCCAACCCTGAAACAGCTGCCTTATAGCTAAAACTGCTCTGCAGGGCTAGCTAGCTAAATAGCTATAAAGTAGCTAGCATTCCACTAAGTGTGGTGGTGCGCTCACTGTATAAGTGTAGGCTAGCTCTGTCCTGACCACCTCTAGGCTGTATTATTATCTAGCTAGTTCTAGTAGCTAAAATGTAGCTAGCAGCAAGGTGAACATTGTTGAAATGTAGCTAACAAAGCGTTTAGCTTGAGTTTTGACAGTTTAGCTAGCTTGTATGTAGCTATCTCCTAGTGGCTATCTAATCTGTGTTTATGAGTATGAAATTTGTAGATAAAGAACCCCAAGAAAAGAATTGAAAAGTTAAAAGAGGTGAGCTTGTGTGTGTTGTTAGTAAACCTTCCAAACTCTCACATCACTGATAGCTACTGGTAACATATCAATTCATTGGCCCAAATTTTAGCATTGTGAGGTATTCATGTGCTGCATGTAATAGATGAAGGTGGTGTACAGTGATGGAAGGTTTAGTATCCATTGCTACGTATTCATTTGGTTTGATGCCTCCACTCATACCCTCCCACCATTCTGACAACTGCACTGCACACATGTACTGAAGGCCTGTTAATGTTGGGGTAAAAGATAAAGGGATGGACTGCAGGACCACATGACCTTGTAGCAGTGTATTATCCTCCAAGTTTGGTGGGCACACCTACTTTAGTGTCTCCTGACCAAAAGGTGCTGAATCAACAATAATTGTTTTGGACCTGTGTGCCATGGGTGTAGTTTGAGCATTCATAACCCTGATAATCTTGTAGAGGATATAGTTTTACTGTATATATTCTCTGTGTTTTGAGTCAGTAGCTCCCTTGCTTTATGTGTGGTGGGATGTGTTTATCAGTCCAAGATGGCTGTCTTTTGTGTGTGTGTGTGTGTGTTAACATTGCTTCACCTTCTCTCCTCACAGGAGAAGGCAAGGTGGCAGAAGCTGATAAAGGATGATGAAGAGGTAAGTAGTAGTGGTATGATGTGAGTGGTGCATGTAGCCAATTCTATACCTGGTGTGTGTTCTTTGTGTGTGTTCTTTGTGCGTAGTTTATAGCTATTTATCAGAGTACTATAGAGGATCCTGACACTGATGAGGTATGGAGGGAATGGCTAAAAAAGGAGGTGCAGACATATGAGAAAACTATCCAGCACCATAAACTACAGATGGATAGATATGAGACAGAAATAAAGCAGATAGAAACAGCCATGGAAAATGAAGGTGAGTTTAGTAGCTAATAAATGATGATATTAGCTATGATGTAATATTAATAAAAAATAAATTAACATGTTACTATAAAATAGTTAAAGTTTAAAAGTAGATGAATCAGTGGCGGCTAAGAGTTGGGGCTATAGAGGGGCTAGAGCCCCCCCCCCCCCCCCCAATTTAATGAAAAATAATCTCTTTATTGAAACTTGTTAGAATATTATACAAACGAGCAAGGCTCTGTAAAAACAATCACATCTATTAATTAGCAATGTAATACCACCTGATTAAACATTTGCAGCCGAAAGTGCCTGTATGTATACTGCATTGACTTGTACTGTCTTGTTGGGTCATGTTGTTAACTTACTGCTAACACACTTTCTACACTACACCTCACCCTTATCTCCCACAAAACTAAAATGCCTCAGCTGCCTCTGCTGAAACTTTAACTGGCTATAACTTTTGACTGGAATGAGATATACTTCAAACAAATTGCATTAAATTTGTCTATACAACTTATCTCAGTGCAGTCTATTATTTAAATGGCATATTTGTCAGTGTTTTACTCTGAGTGGTTATGTCAGCTAGAATATCTATGACTCAGGGGGGTAGGAAGCAGGGGGGCACTGGGTGCTGGTGCCCCCCTACTTTTGCAGTTGTGTATAGTGTGTGTCACTATGTGTACATGTGTGTGGTGATAGTAAATGCTCCACTATTTTACACTTCACTTGTACATACTAACCACATGATCATAATATTATATACTGTACATGTATTTACTTTTAACTTTTAAGACTCACATGACATGGCTCAAAAGAAGCTAAACTCCTTTTTTTGATACAAGAGAGGCTTCTACTTCTGAACCTCTGAGTCAGAACCTTCAAGTGTTTGCATGGTGTGAGTTAAAGGGAAAGAGATTCGAAACCATGGTATCAGGGTTGCCAACTCTCCTGATTTTAAGGGTCCCCTCCTGGCCTCCTGTTTTGCTAATATTATTGCTGTCTTACTAGAGGTGGATCTCAAAGATTCAAGTATTTGCCTAAGTTGATGCTGTCACTTCCTCATAGCAATGCTTCAGCTGAATGTATTTTCAACATGGTAAAAGCAATAAAAACTGATTCTCTTCATAATTCAACTCTATCTGCTTTAGTAGCAACCAAAGTGAATTTTGACAGATATTGTTATGAACAGCAATCAAGTGCTGAACTACTCTGGCTGAGCAAGTCAGCCACTTACAAACAACTTAACTTATAATAACTATAGAATTAGCTATAATAATAATTATGATCTTCCTACATAAAAAGTTTCCTTTGAGGATTGGCAACCCTGTGGTAGCTATTTCCTCTTGTGTTCCTTGTAAATGTGATTGTAAATAGTAAAAGCTCATGGCGGGCAAACTAAGCCAATCTCTTTAGTAAACTCACATAAAGATGTAGCTAGTTTGTTTTCGAGCTACAGGATCCTATCATAGCTCACACTAAGACCCAACTTATATAGCTGTGTGATCAACTTCTTGGATCTAGTTTGAGTATGAATGTTCATCCCAATGTATAGGGGCAGTGGTGACTCATAATCTAGAGAATTCCGTGATTTGTTGGCTAGAGTTTTTTTACAATTGAAAAGAAAAAACAAGGATAGTATTAGTTCCATCACTCTGTGCTTAAGCTTCTGGAAAGTGTATTAGAATTTGTTCTTTGTTCATTCCTTTCTTGATCCCAAAATCAAGTAAGCAGCTTTCAAACAGATGGCAAAGCTCTGAAAACTTGAAACAATATTACCATCTTCAACATAATTTTCTATGTAAGTTAGTAACTCTGCAAATACTCTTACTTGCTTTTTCTTTTCTTCTCAAAGACAATCTGGATGTTTTTACTTTCCCTCATTAAAGACCGATGCTGATTCCTCAGTTGTGTTAAAGTGATACTTGGCATCCAGAGCAATAAGGTCTCCACCCTCTATTTTGCTAATAATTTAGTGTCTTGCAGATCAATGGCTATAGTCCTGATCTTGGTATCTGCCTGAATTCAAGATGAACAGATTCATTACCACAGAAAATACATGCATTTTTTTCCCAGAGACAGACACTGTGGAAAAGCCCTTTTTGTATCTTCATATTCCTTGTCATTTCTTAATCTTTTTCCTTTTGCCCATCTTGGCTAAATGACAAGATTTATGCCATACAACTTTAGGTCATTCACAGTAATGTTTTCGTGATACAGGCAGTTGATTAGTTCTCTGAATGCATTAGCCTGATTTTAAGGAATGACTCATATGTGACTGATTTATCTCCAGATCCTGAAGCATTCAAAGGACACTTCAGATTCTCACAGGTAACTTGTTGGCATATGACACAGAGTGTCCAGTTAATGCTTCCTATGAAATAATTACTATTACAACTGTACATAAGTCATTACTGCTGTCTGGATACAACTTACTCTGATTCAGTCAAACTTTTGAAGCTTCAAATATGGCTATACAGAATTTTTTGATCACAAGATGAAACTGGAGAGCAAGCTAGCTTAGAACTGGCAAAATAAGCAACCAAACAGAACTTCAGACCTAGAACAAGCAGCTGATCTTGTGGCATGTGGCATACATAATTACAATTATTATTGGATATATCAATTTTGTGCCAATTTTTCAGGCAAAGAAGTACTAATGTGTTGGAACCTAGCTATTTGTTTTGTTTTTGTATCCTACCTGTCTGTGATAAGTGTTGACATCACATGTTAGGTGTGTGAGCCACATATTTCATAATGATGAACAATATACATCCTTTGTCTCTCCTGTAGACTCTAGAGGGGACAGGGAGAGAGGTAACCATTTCATTGGTAGATCCAGGGGGATGCTTGAACACTCACACCCTTCCTTGTAACAGCACTATACAAGTGAATCTCTATTCCAGACATCTTGGAACTGTTTTGATTAGAGGGATGACCTTAATTTCAGAGAGTGAAGTTCCATTTATACACCAGCTGTTATTCTGACATATTCAAAGTGTCCCCAATATTAAAGAGATGTCTGTGGTGTCTTTATTTCAAGTGGTTGAAATGGAGAGTTTCCACTGTGTAAAGAAGTATCAGTTGATTGGAACGGAGGGGTTTCACTGTGTACAGAAACATCTTTATATCAGTGGGTATTTGAATTAAGAGGTTTCACTGTATAGGTATCTTAGTAGGAATGGAGGGTTTTCACTGTGAAATATGTCAGCTAACATTGACATTGTATGCATGTGTTTGTATGTGTCATAATGATATTCACAATCCCTCAGTTCTACACAATGACATTCCATAATAACTCATGTTATAGTGTATGTGGTAACATATGACACTCTCTGATCTCTCCTTTATAGCATGTTCGAGTGTAAAGAATCGATACGGTTTCGATAAGGCCATGAGTGTCATCAAGGTGATTTATTTGGCATTGAGGTGTATAATGTTCGGCTTTGCTGGAGTAGGTAAAAGCCACATCCTTGCACTTATACTAGGTGAGAATCCTCCTTCCACTCGTGTAAGCACAGCCTGCGCTGAAACACCTGTACGAGCTGTTGCCATAACCAGAATGGGAGTGGATGGGAAGCGGTTCGTAAGAATTGATGTAGATGATTACTCTGACATGATGATGAAGACAGCTAAGGATTATGTCAATATGTCCATACCTACTGGTCCAATAGCAGGGATGCAGAGATTTATTCGTCAGGCCATTAATGCACCAGCCATGCCAACTGATGAGGTGGAGAAGGATCTTATAACACGTTTCTACAAACCAGATGACGATGTAAAGGTACTAAATGGTCAAATTGTTGGTGAGATGAGTGACTGTGGTGGACAACCTCAATTTTTAGAAATTCTGCCTAAATTCATTGATAACCTTTCCCTTGGTATACTAGTGATCAATCTTGGTCAGCGTTTTGATGAATATCCTATGAACTACTACTATAATGAGGAGGGGAAGTCTGTCGGGAAAGGGGTCAGATCCACACTCACCAATGAGCAGATCATTCGTCTTTCCTTGAGGATGATCGTCTCAAAGTCCCAGGGAGACAGGCGTGTCAAGGTCATATTCGTTGGCACCCACCGAGATGAGGAGTACAAGTGCACTGAGACTAGAGAGGAAAAGAATTGCAAGCTAAAAGATATGGTGAAATCTCTATGTCTGGAAGAGAATGTCATCTATAGGAATAAAGATGAGCTTATCTATGCTGTCAATGCCAAGAATCCCGGTAGGAATGACCACCTCATAGCTGGAGAACTGATGGAGGTGATAATGGACAAGTCCAATGCTGTAAGTGTCCATATTCCTGTCAGCTACTATGGTGTGGAACTCACTTTGCAAAATATGGTGCAAGAATCTGATCAAATTGCATTTCACGAATCTGAAATTTTACCTAGAGTTGCCCACTACCACATCACCAAGGAGTCTCTGAAAAATGCTCTGAGATTCCTTCATGAGATGAAGCTGGTCTTTTACTTCGAAGACGAGTTCCCCAATGTTGTGATTGGACATCCTCAGTCCGTCCTCAACAAGCTGACTGAGTTGGTGGCATTTCACATCCAGCTGACCACCAACCCCAAGATGCAGAGAAATTTATCTGGGATGTGGAGAAAGTTTGGCCAGTGTGGTATTCTCCAAATCGATTGTCTGAAGAAGTTCCCAGCCAACTATGTGGATGAGGTGTTTTCTCCTGCTGATATGATGAGACTTTTTGTGAAGCTATTTATAGTTTCAGAGGTGAAAAAAGGAGAGTATTTGATGCCCTGCGTCTTAAAAGTTGACAATCCAGCAAGCTGTAATCCAGAACCTGAGACACAGAGCGTCCCACCTATGGTCCTGCACTTTACAAAGGGTGCACCAAGGTACGGAGTCTACTGTGCGACCATTTGCCACATCATCACTGTTAATGAGTGGAAGTTGTTTAAAGATCCCCACACAGAAGAGTTTGCCAACATCACTAGAAATAGTGTCCATTTCTCTCTTCCAGGCTATCGAGGAAATTGCAAGGTCACCATCAATGACCCCTTTGACAACTTCTTTCTGGTCACTCTACATGTGCCTTGTGATGTTCCATCATATGCTGAAACTGTTTCCCGAATGTGTTTGAAGGTTTGCCACACTCTTGTGAGTGCAATCAATGAAGCCACTGAGAAGCTTAACTACACACCAGATGAGCCTGTAGTGTCCTTCCTGTGTGAAGAGCACATGTCCTCTTCCCTCCATCCAGCAACTATTTCTGAAATTGGTGATGAATTGTTGTGTACCAAAGACCGTATTTGTGGAGGGCTATTGACTACACAGCACAGATTATGGCTGAGAGGTATGGAAGTGGACAGTATAAGGTGTTAATTTTCAGTGTTTCCTTCTTTTCTGTAGACCCAGTCTCTCCTCAGTCTCAACTCAATCTCACCCACTCTCAAATCTCACAGACTCCCTCCATCAGTAAGGAGTCAATAATAGTTGCATACTAGCAACCAAATATAGGTATACCCTTTACCTAATAATTTATTGCACTTGCATTATTTATAGTTCAATGTGCCAAACTTACTCCAACACCACAAACTGAGAGGACTCCTTCAATCAGTAAGGGGTCGTTGGTGACATTCATGAATTTATTCCAAAATTACTATTATCTGCAGGTGACACACCCCTCCTTCACCAGCTGGAGTATTTAAAAGTTGGCAGCAACCAGTTCAAGATAATAAATCAAATCTGTTACAAGTGGAAAGAAATGGCTCTTGCTCTGGAATTTGATCATCATGCCATGGGAAGAATAAAATATAACACTCGTAATGATGACTGTGTGGAATCCTGTCGTGAGGTATTCAGTCTATGGTTGAACATGGAGGCATGTCAGCCTGTATCCTGGAAAAGACTGATAACTGCACTGAATGTGATTGAATTTGGAAACTTAGCTTCTGAACTTCATCAGTCACTATCTTAAATTCCTTTATCATTAATTTTATTGTTATATATAATAATTATATTTTCTTTAAAAAAATGCATCAGTTATTTGGCACCTATAAAACAACCTGAATAACAGTGAGATCATATTTAGCATTTCACTGAAATGATTTATGGTTAT
This sequence comes from Diacarnus erythraeanus, assembly GCA_964016965.1. Lineage (NCBI taxonomy): Eukaryota > Metazoa > Porifera > Demospongiae > Poecilosclerida > Podospongiidae > Diacarnus > Diacarnus erythraeanus. The sequence continues at coordinate 2,151 of CAXHJR010000060.1, read as the reverse complement.
TGGATCTTAGCATAGAAGAAGAGAATAACTTTGAGCTCTCAGATGACTCTTCTGATTATGAGCTACACTGGAGAGTTTGGTCGCTTTTTAGAGTCCCGTTGTAGAGAGGTTCTATCTACTGTATCTGTAAGAGTTGATGTCCTAACCGAGGAGAAAGACAAGTCTACTACTTATGTAGAATAAATAATACAATTAATAATAATACAACTTCATAGAACTGCTAACTCTACTCAAAGATATGACACAACTCAACTTCAGTATCTTTTTAAAATATGATACATATACACGTAATCTGATTGGTCACATAAATAATAAAATAATGATATTCATAAAATGACGTAGCTAAGACTACAACAATAACCATAATAAAGATGTGTAAATTAAATGAGGGTGATAATAGCTATTATACAAGTCCGTACATGAATGAGAGAAGGTCAGGACGCCGTCCCTGACAGTATCCCGGTGTCACAGGATATAGCCTCCGGAGTATATTTCCTCCGCCGGAGCTGGCGCTCTTAGGGTATGGCCTCCCCTGGGAGTTAATATCCTAGGGTATAGCCTCCGCCCCCAGGGTATTTTCTCCAGCCTATAGCAGAGGTATGCTATGGCAAGAGTAGCAGAGGTAGACGGTGGTAGCTAAATAGTAAATATTAATAGGCTAGATCCAAATACTGAAACTCCTAGTGTAGAAACTTGTGGAAAGAGATTATAGACAACAGTGTAGAAAATTCTATGGGAGGGAGGCCATACCCTAGGACAGAAGCTCCTGGTGCAGAAACTTCTGAGAAAAGATTAGCTATACGTATATTCTATAGATGACAGTGTAGAAAATTCTATAGGGGGGAGGCCATACCCTAGGACAGAGGCTCCTGGAACAGAAACTCCTGAGATTATAGACAACAGCATAGAAAATTCTAGGGGGGAGGCCATACCCTAGGACAGAAGCTACTGTTGTATAAACTCCTGAGAAGAGATTATATACTCTATAGATGACAGTGTAGAAAATTCAATAGGGTGTAGGCCATATCCTAGGACAGAAGCTCCTGGAACAGAAACTCCTGAGAAGAGATTATATACTATATAGATGACAGTGTAGAAAATTCAATAGGGGAGGCCATACCCTAGGACAGAAGCTCCTGGTGTATAAACTCCTGAGAAGAGATTATATACTCTATAGATGACAGTGTAGAAAATTCTATAGGGGGGAGGCCATACCCTAGGACAGAAGCTCCTGGTGCAGAAAATCCTGAGATTATATACCACAGCATAGAAAATTCTAGGGGGGAGGCCATACCCTAGGAGAGAAGCTCCTGGTGCAGAAACCCCTGAGAAGAGATTATAATATACTCTATAGACAACAGTGTAGAAAATTCTATGGGGGGGAGGCCATACCCTAGGACAGAAGCTCCTGGAACAGAGATTATAGATGACAGCATAGAAAATTCTAGGAGTATGGCCTCCCCCCTAGGATTTTCTATGCTGTCGTCTATAATCTAAGGAGTTTCTGTTCCACGAGCTTCTGTCCTAGGGTATGGCCTCCTCCCTAGAATTTTCAATGCTGTTGTATATAATCTCAGGAGTTTCTGCACCAGGAGCTTCTGTCCTAGAGTATGGCCTCCCCCCTATAGAATTTTCTACACTGTCATTTATCTCTTCTCAGGAGTTTCTGTCCTAGGGTATAGCCTCCCCCTTATAGAATTTTCTACACTGTCATCTATAGAGTATATAGCTAATCTCTTCTCAGGAGTTTCTGCACCAGAAGTTTCTGTCCTAGGGTGTGGCCTCCCTCCCATAGAATATTGTTGTATTTATTGTTGTAGGTTCTTTCGCTGATGGCTCGCTCAATTGAAGAGAAAAGTATTATATTGAACATTGAACTGAACAGAACTGACTGAACTCTAACTAAATAAATACGTTTAAATACTAACACAAATCATAAAAATGACGTCACAATAATTTAATACCGGTGTCACAGGGTATGGCCTCCCCCAGGGTGGGAGCTCCCCCGGAGGAATTACCCTAGGATATGGCCTCCGCCCGGAGTTAATATCCTAGGATATGGCCTCCGCCCCCAGGGTATTTTCTCTGGCCTATGTTTTGGCAAGAGCAGCAGAGGTATGCTATGGCAAGAGTAGCAGAGGTAGACAGTGG
>CAXHJR010000058.1:0-11106 GCA_964016965.1 Diacarnus erythraeanus | reverse complement strand
GGGCCTTCAGGTACCTTAGATCCCTAGGTCTTCTATTATTTATTGGAAACACCATGGTGTGCAAAAATGAATCTAGTTCCACAACATCATGAGAGCTAACTAGCTACTAACCTTACAAGTGTCTGATATCCTTACCCAGCTAACAATTAGCTATGTTATGCATGAAGCTGCTAGCTATATAGTGTCCCTGTGAAGCATAAAATATCTATTCCATAGCAGGGGTGTAGACAACTTTTTAGGACTGAGGGGGGGGGGGCTAATAAGGTAAAGACAAAAGAGCTGTAATTCAGCTCAAGGGGGGAGGGTGCGGGAGAGGGATATGCCCCCTCCTGCACAAAGTGCAGAAGCAAAAATTTTCTTCAAAATCCAAGAGGTGTAAGAGAGCAAATTAGAGTAATATTCAAATAATATGTACACAAGTATAGGCTAGGCTATTTCATAGTGGATTCTGCACTGAAACATCTTCAACGTCACTTTCAGGTAAAACTATTATTTTAGAATACACTGATCAAAAAACCTAAATATTATGAGCTCAGTTCAGGCTGACTACTGGCTAATTCAGGCTGATAGCTGGCATTGGATGATTCACTAGGTTTTAAAGGAGTGTTAAACCACTATCTTAGAGATTCACAGACATGGTACTAGCTACGTACTAGCAATTAGGCTAATAGTCAAGCAAGTTCTCTAAGCAGCTTTTTCAATGTTTCCATGCTTACCTGTTAACCACTAGCTACTGTCATGGTTAAATACTGTTTACCAAACCACTACAATGCACACGTCATATGCAGTTTATATATATATATATAATATATATTATATATAATTATATAATTACGTGTACATATATATTATTATGTATATAATATATTATGTATAATTTTATATAAACAATAACAATAACTAAAAAATTAAGCAAGAGCCTGATATTATCTTGTCATTGAAAAGGGTCTTAGCTATGTTTCTTGTCTGACTGGGGTTAGCTGGCATTCAACAATCTCATTACACAGTGAGATTGTTGAATGTAATAAGCACTGAAGAACTATAGTTAGCTAGCTACTAAAAAGTATAGCCTAAAGGTTATTACAGAGTGCCTCACAGGAGAGTGCAGAAAATTATCAAGAAAAATTGCATAATTGATATATTTATGAGCATAATGAGGTATTTTTGGCAACAAACAAACAAACAAACAAACAAACAAACATTAGTTCTATTGTACTGTAACATTAAACCAGAGCTTAAATCAGCACTTTCAGCAGTTAGCAATTGCAAAACCACATGTCATGTCAGGTGTGTGCAGGATGTAGTTGTGATTGAGGTGACCTTTGGACCCTGTCTATGAGCATAATGTTGAGCATAATATGAGGTTTTTAGTAGCATAATTATTAAAATGATGAGATAGCATAATAACAAAAAAATGAGCATAATTTGCCAACCCCTACCAATGAAAAGAGAAAGGTCAATTAATTTTTTATCACAGTCCATTACTTGCATTACATTACACATTACACTGCATTCCATTCCATATCATTGTCGTGATGTTCTACTTAATCTTTACAAAAATGTTACATTGACTCTATCAGAGCCTCCAACTTGAAGTGAATAACTTCAGTACAAAAATTGCTCACTTTCCGTATTTTTTGTAGCAAATTCTGTAGAGCTAGCTAGTTTAATGACCTGCATCATTCTAATCATTATTATTGTTATAAGACACACACCTACGTGGCAAGAGCTAGCTAGTTTAATGACCTGCATCATTCTTAATGTTATAAGACACACACCTACGTGTGCAGGTATCTTGTGATTAATAATGATAAAAAATTAGACTAGACTGTGAGCTAGAATTGAGAGTTTTGGCTATCATAGTGCTTGATAGGAGACACTGGAACAAGCTATAGCTATAAATAACAATGCACCAGTAAACAGATTATCATGAATTAACTGACAATACTTACTGTTTTTATACTTCCGTATAAATTGAACCAATTTCCGTAGTCCCCGTATAGCTAGCTAGACCTTGTGCGGTTACGTCATAATTATGATGCGCGATTGTTGTGCGGCCATCTTGAGTGTCAATAACGCACGAGTGTCACAATGGCTACTTACTCTGAATACTATCATAGCTTGGAGGGGGAAGCAAAAACAAGGTATGAAGAAAAGCTATCAATACTGGGAGGCATCACAGACCCCTACCTTACCAGAGCCTCCAACCACACGGATTTATCCGTATTTTTACGGATTTATACCTATAAATACGGACTACGGAAATTGATTCAATTTATACGGAAGTATAGCTAGCTAACAGAACAGCTGTGAAATAACATTGTCCAGAGGCTTAAAGAGTTGTCTAAACAGTTCATATTCCAACAGGTGATAAAAACAGTAAGTATATATATTTATTGTCAGTTAATTCATGATTATTTGTTTACTGGTGCATTGTTATTAAAATTTATATAGCTATAGCTTGTTCCAGTGTCTCCTATCAAGCACTATGATAGCTAAGACTCTCAATTCTAGCTCACAGTCTAGTCTATTTTTTTATCATTATTAATCACAAGATACCTCTGCACACGTAGGTGTGTGTGTCTTATAACAATAATAATGATTAAGAATGATGCAGGTCATTAAACTAGCTAGCTCTACGGAATTTGCTACAAAAGTGAGCAATTTTTGTACTGAAGTTATTCACTTCAAGTTGGAGGCTCTGCCTTACTATGGAGCAGAGTCAGGATAGTTTGGAATGGCAGGACTGGCCAGAAGTTCAATACCCTGACATTTACAACTATTTGGTAGCTACTCCTAGTCCCTATACTATGCAAGAATTGAAGGCTTACAAGAGCTTAGAAGGGTATAGGCAATTCGTGGATGGTTGGGTTAGCAATATCACTGTTTTGCTTCTATATCGTGAAAACACCTACCTCATTACAGCCTAGGTGAAGCATTCACAAAGACTTTCTATTCTCCCTGCCAAAGCATGGATTGGAGCTAAAAAAAATGGTATTGTGTTATGTACACACTGTGATTGTATGGCTGGGCTAGGGGAAGCTTGCTCTCATACTGCAGCTATTTTATTTGCACTTGATGCCAACATGCATGCTAGAAAATCAATGTCATGCACATCATTACCATGTTCTTGGCTACCACCATCATACAGGACTGTTCCTTTTGCTCCAATATCAGACATAGATTTTTCAGCTCCAGTCAAGAAACTAAAAGCTAATAATATCACCACATTTTCTGTTAGGAAAAATTTAACTCCTTCGTCATGTGAGTTAAATACATTATAATCAGAGGTTGGAAAACCAGTTATCTTATCCCTCATTCCTGGGTACTCTAAAGCTTATGTACCTTTCTACGAACAAAAAACACTTCCAAAACCTCTTACTGATTACTATGAAGAAGTATATTTACAGCTATCATATCCCAATCTTTTGGTGAAGTGTGAGCAGTTTTTAAAATATCACCTGAACAAGCAAAAGAAGTTGAAAAGAAAACTCGAGAGCAGTCTGGATCAAAAGTATGGTTTCAGCAGAGAGCAGGCCGAAAAACTGCTTCAAGGTTCAAGTCAACTATTCATACAGACATCACACAACCATCACAATAGCTAATCAAGGGTATATGCTATCCCGAAAACCATCAGTTTAAGAGGCTAAAGCTACAACATGGGGATGTGAACACGAAGAGATTGCACGGCAGCATTATATTGAAGCAGCTGAGTTTGATCACACTGAATTAGAGGTGTCATCAAGTGGATTAGTAATACACCCATCATATCCACACATGGGTGCCTCACCTGATGGAATAGTGAACTGCATATGCTGTGGTAAAGGTGTTTTAGAGATTAAATGCCCATACTCGTGTGTTGATAAATCATTTATGGAGGCTTCTGGTGAACAAAAGTTTTTCCTTGAGCTTATTGATGGCACATTCCACCTCAAAAAAGACCATGCTTGCTATTTTCAAATACAAATGCAAATAAAGTTATCTGATAGCCTATATGGTGATTTTGTAGTGTGGAGAAAACAGGAACTATTGGTTGAGAGAATTTTCCCTGATAAACAATTTATTGAACATGCTTTAAATCAGTCAACCCAATTTTTTTAAGTATGCAATACTTCCTGAGTTACTAGGCAAATATTACTCTAAATTACCAATACAAACACAAATTCAACCTGATGATCAAGCTGGAACCTCATATGAAGATGATGCTTCTATAAGTGTGCCGCACAGAAGAATCCGGAGAAATGATCCAATGTGAAAGTGGGCAGTGTGAAATTATTTGGTTTCATACAAATTGTCTTAGAATTACTGTTCTACCAAGAGGAAAATGGCTATGTCCTGACTGTAGGAGAAATGTTTTTGCTAAACGCAAAAAAATTAAACAATAATCATATCAAATCATTCATCATCACATCATCTATTGATTCAGTTTGAATAAAATATTATTACAAAGGAAATATGCTATCAGTTAAATGGCACAACAGAGTCACAACAATTACACAAAGCACTACATATAGTAGCAATTTTGTCTATAGTACTACATTCTTCCCCATTTTTACACATTATTAAATTGATAGGAAGTATGCTTCTTAAAATCTTATATTTTTGTCTTAATAATCCAATCACTCTCTCTACATGTATTCGAACTCTAGATAGCTGACGTGCTTTATCAACTTCAAATTTGGTGAGTTGCTTTTTTCCTTTAGTAAAAAGTGGAAGCTTTACTTCTGCACAGTACAAACCTGCTGCCTCATGCACATTGAATCCTCTATCAACCAAGACAAGATCTCCTGGTAACAGGTGATCTAAGATCCCACATTGTTCTGTTAGATGATGATCTGACACACGCCCACCCCATCCCTTTAAGGTAATGGAGCCCTGGGGAGAAATTCCAATCAAAACTAACTCATTATTTATAGCAGATATAGTAACTGTATAAATACTATTCACCCTAAGACCATCAATCACTATTGAAGTGGAGGTGGTGGTCTCTTCTCTAGTGTGACTGACACCTGAACACATTCCAGTGGATGTTGTATTGAGAGTCACTCTGTAGATATCCACTGTCAGACTACCCACAGGTTGGGTCCAGGATATGATAACTGATGTAGCAGTTAGTGATGACATTGAGGGAGAAGTGGGTGCTAGCAAATCTGTATAATAGCTAATAGAAACAACAACAACAACAACAACAACAACAACAACAACAACAACAACAACAAATTAATGTTTTACCATTCAATGTGATACTCTCCATAAGATTGTTACTAGGGTAGTGTCTAGACAGGCTCACTAAAGTGACTTCATATGGTGTTGATCTGGGTGTGAGTGTTATTTCTTGAGGAGACATATCAGTAGTCATATTAATGTTCCCACTGACAACTTTTATTCTGTAGCCTCCACCAGGTCTTATATCTGGGTCTGTCCAAGTGACTCTCACCCTATCAAGACTAAGACGTCTCAGAGTGAGGTCTGTTGGTGGATTACCTGGATGTGAAATAGAGAAGTAACATAATTCAGACCACCAGTGATTGTGGTAATTGATGGCTTATATTTCTGTATAGTGAGTGGGTAATTGTAGTGAAGGAAGACACATTCAGCTAGACCTATAGCCAAGAAGTCAATTACAGTTCAAATTACATAGCTATGTCAATGATGTAGGAACTAAAATTTATATTAACCACTACAGTTACAAGGTGTATTTGTGATTACCATCTACAAGGACCTGAGCTGTCCTTGGACCAGATGTTCGTCTATTAGAGACATGGTACTGGTAGGTTCCTGGTTGAGGTTGTTCACTGGTCACAGTCATTGTGCTCTGGTAGTTGGCAGCTCTATGTCCAGCATTATCATGTGATCCAGTAAATGAAATGGAGATGCTAAATGTGTTGTCATTGGTGATGTTAACACCATTTCTAGTCCAATAGCTAGTAGTGGGTGGACCTCCAGTGCTATCACCAACCAGTTGGAAGGATATGGGGTTGGTAGTAAATGGAGAAGATCGACCTTGCACATTAGTAATAGCACCATTTACTAAAGGAATATAGTCACACATTCACACATTAATTTAATGACATGTTTAGTCACTTTATAACACTGACTACATGTGGTTACACACAATATTGTGATCTCACAAACTAACTCCTCCAAGTTATATACCTCCTTATGAAATTAGCTATTTAAAAATTGTAGACAAAGTTTAGGAGTTTATTAGCTGGTCACTATTGGTTACTATTGGTTAGTCACAAATTCACACCACAATGCCACACCCTCCAAGGTTATGACCCTGATTTAGCATATTATTAAATTTAAGAGTTCCTTTATATAATTTAGATGCTTTTTGAACTCATTTACTATCACAAATGTGAGCCAGAAAGTCTACATAAGTCAGTAGGCAGTAGATAGGGGCAGTAGATGGGAAAGGGTAGTAGATGGGAGAGGGCAGTAAATGGAGGCAGTAGACAAGGTAAAAGACTTGATAATAATATTATAATACTAGGGGTGGAATAATATTTTTTCTTATGATAGAGATGGTTATGTTGAATGTCAGTCACATTATCATGTTCAGATGGTATGAACTAATCTACGTATAAAGATTATTATTGGGAGATTAAAACCCAGAAAACTCTAGAATATTAAGAATTTTACTATGGGAAGTAAACCAACAAAAGAAATGATCTTACTACTAGTAGGAGGTGTATCATCATATATTCCCACATGGAAAGCTCCTGCACCAGTTGCACCATTCAGTCTACAGGTCCATAGCCCATCAAAAAAACTTTCATCTTGATTAGAAGTGCCACGCATTATTTGGGCCAGTCTTCCTCCATTGGTTATTATATTATTGAACGTTGCACCAGAATTAAGCAAAATATTACCATTTGGAAAATACCAAGCAACAGGTCCAGTTGGATGGCTACATGTTAGACTATTACTATTAACTGTTTGTTGAATCTCACTGTGAAATATCATCAGTGGACCAGTGACAGGAACTCCTTGCCAAGTCACAGTCACTATACAAGAAGTAAATAAGTATTTAAAACTACCAAACTCACAAAACTGAAGGACTCACATTGACTTTGGACTGTCATAGTAACAGAGACGAACAAACTAAATGCAACAAAACACTTCATCATCATCCTACAGCCAATGGGGAAAGGGGGGAGGGGGGGGGCTAATTAGTTAAAGACAAAAGAGTTGCAATTCAGCTCAAGGGGGAGGGTGTGGGAAGGGGATATGCCCACTCCTGCATGAAGTTCAGAAGCAAAAAATTTCAAAATCCAAGTGTTGTAAGAGAGTAATATTCAAATAATATGTACACAAGGATCTATTTCATTTGAAGATAGTGGATTCTGTACTGAAACATCTTCAACATCACTTTCAAGCTAGTAAAACTAGAATCACTGATCGAAAAAACTAAATATGTACCCAAATATTATTAGCTCACCAGTTCAGGCTGATGCTGACTGCTGGCTAATTCAGACTGATAGCTGGTTTTAAATTTATTGAATGATTCACCTGGCTTGAAAGGAGTGCTAAACCACTATCTTAGAGATTCACAGACATGGTACTAGCTACTAGCAACTAAGCTAAGAGTCAAGCAAGTTCTCTAAGCAATGTTACCATGCTTACCTGTTATATAACCACTACTGTCATGGTTAAATACTGTTTACCAAACCACTACAATGCACACCATATGCAGTTTCCAAAAAAAAAATAAATAAATAAATAAAATAATAATAATAATAATAAAATAAAAATTAAAAATAAATAAATATTATAAATAAGCTAGAGCCTGAGCTTGTTAGCTAGTTAATCTCATTTTATGAAAAATCTGGGGGGTTCCCAAGCACCCCTTACCTACATCCCTGTAATATGTAGCTGTTATGTACCCTCACCAGGGGAGAAACATTATTTGTATGGTGAGGTACAGAACAGGATGAGGGGTTCACAGGGGGACAAGGGCATTCACCCCCAGCTGACTTGCTTGTATTAGAGATTCTTACCACCAGCTATACAAGTTAGTAAGTCTTGCATGTATCAGTAAGAAGTTCTATCTCAACAGCAGTGATGTAATAATTACACAGTTAGATATAAGTAATCAGACTCCCATTAGTGCTGCTACAATTTAAGCTATGATCTATGTAGAGTAGTATAGACATACAATAATTCTCCATGAAATGATGGTGAAATATCAATGAAGTTTTGTACTCTCCGTATGTTATTGAGCTGGTATTATGAGCTTGTTTATATATAATCTGTCTTTTCTCAGTTTAATTAGCTATAGAAGTAAGTGTACTAGCTAATCCTGGACACTCAACATTATTGTAGCAAGCATCTTTATATTTAGTCTTATATTGATAAGTTAGCTCTGTGTTGGTGATGGTGATTATACATTGTACACAAATACCTGTAGTGGTTACTTAGATAATAAATTATAGCCATAATAGCCCCTTTGGATTATTATCATAACATAATATTATTACCGAGCAATCATGGGATAAAGAAAGATCTCAAGTCAGGTTCACTATATAACTTCGTATACTTACAAATCTCTATACACCAATGGACAAGCATTATATCATGCTCAACTTAGTGATGAAAAGTTGAGCACAAGACAAGGACATTAATTTATAGCTAAAGATCTTACTAGAGTGTTTCCATTCAATTATTAGCTGCTATTGCTTCTTTTTATAACGTGTATATTCTCACCTCCATGATCAGTACACATACCTGATGGAATCAGTCTCTGTCGAGCTGTTATATAATATTAAAGTATTGCTCTATGCTCAACTTGTGGTTGTATTGAGACTTCTCAAAATTGGAGGCTGGGGTATATTGACTCCTACTATAACAGCTTCTATAAATTTTACATAATGAACTCCTATTAAATTCATATAATATTATACACATATCAGCTCTAATTTACGTATAGGAACATCAGCTTTTCTCTATTTAAGTCAACATAAAATAGTTTTGCCCATTAAGACTTATCTAAGTATTTCTATACCTCATACACAAGAATAATACATCAACTTCACAGTTACAGTTACTGATCCCGTGAAATTGTGAGAGCTGGGAATAATGTCATCAATAGTTCATCTAATAGACTTCTAGGAAATGTGCTCCAAAATCTCTCTATTAGTCTATTCCCTAATTCTCCCAAAATTTGTTAAAGTCAAGACATTATTCCCAAAGTTATGCTCATGAAAATTTATGAAAAATAATATTTACATTAAGGAAGTTTCTATATACATAGCTAGTCTCATCGGCCATTATCATTAAATGACTTTGTTTTTACTGGAGTATAGTGTTAGATAATCACAGTGACAACATGGAGTTACACACACTTTCTCCCCAATAGTGTGATATCTAGTAAAACCATAAGCTAACTCCTCCAATATTTTTAAAGACTTATGATATAATTATTATGCTAAAGTTGTTTAGGAGTCATTTCATATAATAGAGGAATACTTTTGATCACTTCTGGTTAGTCACAAATGTCCATATAAATGTATAGTTAGTACCACACCCCCAACCACTAAGTTTTGGGAGAAGAATACGGCATTGATTTGGCAGTGTTTTTTTTTTTTTTTTTTTTTTTTTTCATTAAGACTCCTTTAGATGTTCAAAAATCAGTCATTTAGGTACCACTTCCTAATTTCACAGAATTAATATGAGCCAGAAAATCTAGATTAGGGCAATAGATAGCTAGGGGCATTAAACAAGTGCAGTAAATAGGAGATAGCAGAATTGGGCAGCAGATAGGGGCAGTAGATGAAGATAGTATATGGGGACAGTGGATGGAGGTAGCTAGTATATAGATGAAAGGCTATATATAGTATAATATAATAGTGATGGGAAGTTCAGTGGTGAGACAACTATTTTTATTATGGTCTATATAGAGGTGGTTGTTTAACTGGGGTCAGATCTATGGGAGGGATCGGACTCTGAAGGCAATTGCCCAACCCCCCTCACCCTCACTCCTGACATAGGTAGGCTCTGTCTTATCTTTTTGACTATTTACTTTATTGAATTGTATTAGCTAATGTTCAAGGGACTTTTCCCTTATCCTAAGTTTAATTTGCTCCTCCCCCTTTCAAGGTTCTAGATCTGCCCTGTTTGATGTCAGTCACATGATCATTTTATAAACATTCAGATGGTATGAACCAATCATAGCTATGATAGTTAGGTAATAATACAGAGGCGTATGAGGGTCAAAAATATTGGGGGGGCTGAGGTGGAGGGTGTGGAAAGGGGGATGTGCTCCCTCCCACACAGAGCACGAAGAAAATTTTGCTGGTATATAATTTATAAGGAAATGATACTGTATAAAAAATTAAGGACTACTAGCTATAATATTATTTATGGAAATACACCAAAATAGTTACTACGTTCAGTATTTACAGCAATAAAATCTTTAGCAACTTTTTCCATATGATAGGAGTCAGTAAGATCCTTATGAATGTGCAATTATTGAGTCTTTGCTCAGACATGGACGAGCATAAATATGTCTTAACTACTTTGAGTGCAGAAAATGACCTTTCAGAAGTAGCTGATGTGATTAGCATCGTTAAATATAACCGTAGAATGTTAGTGCCTTTTTCCAGTTATTAAAACCCATACTTGTAAAAGTGGATTCAGCTTTAGTGCTAAAGGTCAACAAACCTTTACTTTCAGCATTTCTACAATGAAAGCAAAATAACTACTTTCTTTCTAGTTCCACAGATCGATAACCAAGGTAAGTTTTAGACCACTTATCCATGAAATGCCTGCCATTATTTGACATACTGTACAAGCAAGGACTGCTTTATTACGTAGTTGGCTGATAAGACTCTGTATGATCCACACAGCAAAGTGATTCACACAGTTACCTGGGCATTAGACTGATCACAAGTACTAGCAGTAGAAGCTTCAGCTTGAACTTGTAGATCCTCTGAATATTTTACAGCCACAACAAGGCTCTTAAATGAGAGACTGGCCTGTCTAAACCTCTTGGTCATGTTGACACAATAAGCATTTAGAGACTAGGCAAAGTGCATGATAGTGCAGCTACTAGTACTTTGTTTGTGGTTTGGGTTATTACAAGTTATTACAAGTCAATGGCAG
>CAXHJR010000057.1:5000-7500 GCA_964016965.1 Diacarnus erythraeanus | reverse complement strand
ACCATCAGAGTCGTGGCTAGCTAAAGTTGAAAAAATTAATTACATCACCAAGAAGAACTTTTGGACTAATCGTGTCTGTACTTACTTACTTACTTACTCACTGTAATGCCACGTGGCTCTCTTACTTACGTCTCTGTATTATTGAGAATTGCGACCATTTCGAGCCCTCCGTTCTTCTATCTTCGTTCTTCTATCTTCGTTCTTCTATCTATCTTCGGCACCTCTCGCTGCCTAACCCCATTACTATAATATACCTCTCACTATATTATTATTAGATAATCACACTTCCTTCCACCAGCCGCTCGCTATATCATTTCTATCTTCGCCACATCTCCCCGCCTAACCCCGTTACCGACCACACTCCTCCTCGTGTCTCCTCAGACTTCTTTCCATATACCTAGATCATACCGACCCATCCATTTGGATTGGCTCCATTAAACTCCTTTCGGGGATGGAATTCAAGCAGTTTGGCTGATGAAAAAATCAATCCTAATAATTATTCTATTCTGTGGATCGGAGCTACCGGGGACACACCCTTCATTTCAGCTACTGGCTAGCTAAAATCACCCATTAATAATAACATTTGGATAATCCCGGCACTTGCTCGGTCAGGTATGCCATTTTCTGTCTCGAGCACATCTCCCCGCCTGACCCCATTATTATTATTATTATTATTATTATTATTATTATTATTATTATTATTATTATTATTATTATTATTATTATTATTATTATTATCATTATGATTATGATTATGATTATGATTATGATTATGATTATCATCGTCATTATTATCATCATCATCATCATCATCATCATCAAAAAAAAAAAAGAAGACCAGAAAATAACATATTATTATCAATTAAACATCGCAATAGCTACTACGTAGTACTGTATCGATGTCTCTTTTGACAATGGTCGAAAGTTCTCCTCGTGGGGAGGGAGGGACAACACAGGACACTGCTGCTTTACTTGCTCCTCAAACCCTTTCTGCAGGACACCACCACGGGACCTGCACAAAATGTAACCACCGTTATCGATGCCATTAGTGGGCATACATATTATTATAAACACCACCAGAACGACAATAATATCAGCATGCCAATGAAATCTCTCCATCTAGAGCAGTTAGATAGATAATGCCATGTACGCAACAATTAGCTCCTGCTCACGCGTGTTCCCGTCTCTTAATCACTCACTCACTCACTCACTCACTTCAACCTAGCTCTCACAGAAGAAGTGCTAAAATTGTCATCATTATAGCAGGTCTGAACATTCCACCATTCGAGAGGTCGCTCTCGTTACGGTAAATAAACCCTCAAATCACCAGTGACCCAACTGAGTCTGAAATGCATGATTCGACTTGCAGTTTAAATTCTGCCGGCATAATTAATGGTAGGCTCAAGAGGGGGTGCAGCCAACCAGGTCCGTGACAACCAACTCCTCCTCCTCCTCCTCCTCCTCCTCCTCCTCCTCCTCGATTCTTACACGATGCAAGGATTACAGCTACCCACAGCACCGGCCAGAATTTGATTCTTCGACCGTCACAACTCTTTCTCGTAGCCTCGGCTGGATGGACCGTTGACCAAAGTAACTGTAACGTTGAAGAGTAGGTAAGGTGTGGGTGGGTGGGTAGGTAGGTAGGGAGGGAGGTAGGGAGGTTAGGCAAGATCAATAGGTAACTAGCTAGAATGGGCGAGTGGGTGGGCAGGCAGGCAGGCGGGCGGGCAAGTAAGCAGGCAGGCAAAGAGGCACCAGATGTGGGCACGAACGAGAATTGGTTGAGTGGAGAGAGGTGGGGGTACCGGAAGTTCAAAGTTCAAAGGTCAAGGGGGCACCCACGTGCAGGTGAACCACAGCCAATGCTACACCCACCCTTAGCTCGTCGGATGAGTGTATTGTGAGGCCTGCATTGTCGGATGAGTGTATTGTGAGGCCTGCAAGTGGCACTCGGCTGGTGGGCGTGGCACGAGTTGTGGTCGTCGCTGGGTCACGGTAAACTGGGTGGGGAAAATGCGTGCACGAGAGTGGGTGGGGTGGCAGGGTGGGTGCATCGAGAAGTACCTAGGGAGTGCCTGACGCGAGCTGTGCGCGAATTTATATGTGGTCATACAGAGGCAGTGTAGGGTACATGCATGTAGGCCAGGGTGTGGGGATGTTTTTCAGAATGCATCTCTGCAACAGACGTCGCTCTGCAGGTCATTAAGCTGGGGTGCTCCCAAGGCTGCTTCCAGCTATCGTGGCATTGCCCAGCCTGTCCAGCAGAGCAGTGTGATCCCCCGACGGTCAAATGCAAGGGACGTTCGAGCCTCTGCATCTAGCTGCCGGGTCTTTGAGCCCTGTTGTTTGTGAGGTTGCACCGTTGCACGCTGTATTTTTTTGAGTGAGCGTTTTGGGTGAGAGATGCCAGACGGCGTCTCAGCTGCTGCCCGTCGGCTGCCTCGTAGCATGTCCGACTGCATTCGAAGCCTGGAGGAGGTGAGCCCGGGTGGTTCCCGTC
>CAXHJR010000056.1:10000-14083 GCA_964016965.1 Diacarnus erythraeanus | reverse complement strand
TCACCTCTGACAATTAAATACGAATGCCCCCAACTGTCCCTCTTAATCATTACTTCGGCCCCAGAAACCAACAAAATAGGACCGAGGTCCTCTTCCATTATTCCATGCTAATGTATTCAGGCGTAAGCCTGCCTTGAACACTCTAATTTTTTCAAAGTAAACGTCCCGAACTACCCGACCACTGCAGTAAAGAGCAGTCGGGGCTTTCGAGAGGAAGGGCGGCTGACCAGTACTCGTCTCGCGACGGACCAGCCAGGCTGCCCCGAAATCCAACTACGAGCTTTTTAACTGCAACAACTTTAATATACGCTATTGGAGCTGGAATTACCGCGGCTGCTGGCACCAGACTTGCCCTCCAATTGTTCCTCGTTAAGGGATTTAGATTGTGCTCATTCCAATTGCCAGACTAATATAGCCCGGCATTGTTATTTATTGTCACTACCTCCCCGAGTCGGGATTGGGTAATTTGCGCGCCTGCTGCCTTCCTTGGATGTGGTAGCCGTTTCTCAGGCTCCCTCTCCGGAACCGAACCCTAATTCTCCGTCACCCGTTGCAACCATGGTAGGCCACTACCGTACCATCGAAAGTTGATAGGGCAGAAATTTGAATGAAGCACCGTCGGCACGAGGGCCATACGGTTCGAGCAGTTATCATGAATCACCGAGCAACCAGGCTCCCGAGGGAGACCTGCGCTGGTTTTGGATCTAATAAATACATCCCTTCCAGAAGTCGGAATTTTCTGCATGTATTAGCTCTAGAATTACTACGGTTATCCAAGTAGTAAGGAACCATCAAATAAACTATAACTGATTTAATGAGCCATTCGCAGTTTCACAGTATAGAAGCATTTATACTTAGACATGCATGGCTTAGTCTTTGAGACAAGCATATGACTACTGGCAGGATCAACCAGGTAACCACCGTAGAGGGGCTGGCCGGGAAGAAAGAGAGAGAGAGAGAGAGAAGGACCGAGGGAGAGCTCACTCACCCCCAACCGACCCCTTCTTCTCTTCTCCTCCCAGCTGCCACTCTGGCTCCCGTCGGGTCCGGACGGAGAGCCCACGTCCTATTTCTTTAATGGGCAACGACAGAGAGTTGCACAAATTCGAGCTCTTGCAAATCCTCTCCAATGCAACGACACCAACTCGAGGCACTGGGGGAGGGACGGGAACCACCCGGGCTCACCTCCTCCAGGCTTCGAATGCAGTCGGACATGCTACGAGGCAGCCGACGGGCAGCAGCTGAGACGCCGTCTGGCATCTCTCACCCAAAACGCTCACTCAAAAAAATACAGCGTGCAACGGTGCAACCTCACAAACAACAGGGCTCAAAGACCCGGCAGCTAGATGCAGAGGCTCGAACGTCCCTTGCATTTGACCGTCGGGGGATCACACTGCTCTGCTGGACAGGCTGGGCAATGCCACGATAGCTGGAAGCAGCCTTGGGAGCACCCCAGCTTAATGACCTGCAGAGCGACGTCTGTTGCAGAGATGCATTCTGAAAAACATCCCCACACCCTGGCCTACATGCATGTACCCTACACTGCCTCTGTATGACCACATATAAATTCGCGCACAGCTCGCGTCAGGCACTCCCTAGGTACTTCTCGATGCACCCACCCTGCCACCCCACCCACTCTCGTGCACGCATTTTCCCCACCCAGTTTACCGTGACCCAGCGACGACCACAACTCGTGCCACGCCCACCAGCCGAGTGCCACTTGCAGGCCTCACAATACACTCATCCGACAATGCAGGCCTCACAATACACTCATCCGACGAGCTAAGGGTGGGTGTAGCATTGGCTGTGGTTCACCTGCACGTGGGTGCCCCCTTGACCTTTGAACTTTGAACTTCCGGTACCCCCACCTCTCTCCACTCAACCAATTCTCGTTCGTGCCCACATCTGGTGCCTCTTTGCCTGCCTGCTTACTTGCCCGCCCGCCTGCCTGCCTGCCCACCCACTCGCCCATTCTAGCTAGTTACCTATTGATCTTGCCTAACCTCCCTACCTCCCTCCCTACCTACCTACCCACCCACCCACACTTACCTACTCTTCAACGTTACAGTTACTTTGGTCAACGGTCCATCCAGCCGAGGCTACGAGAAAGAGTTGTGACGGTCGAAGAATCAAATTCTGGCCGGTGCTGTGGGTAGCTGTAATCCTTGCATCGTGTAAGAATCGAGGAGGAGGAGGAGGAGGAGGAGGAGGAGGAGGAGGAGTTGGTTGTCACGGACCTGGTTGGCTGCACCCCCTCTTGAGCCTACCATTAATTATGCCGGCAGAATTTAAACTGCAAGTCGAATCATGCATTTCAGACTCAGTTGGGTCACTGGTGATTTGAGGGTTTATTTACCGTAACGAGAGCGACCTCTCGAATGGTGGAATGTTCAGACCTGCTATAATGATGACAATTTTAGCACTTCTTCTGTGAGAGCTAGGTTGAAGTGAGTGAGTGAGTGAGTGAGTGATTAAGAGACGGGAACACGCGTGAGCAGGAGCTAATTGTTGCGTACATGGCATTATCTATCTAACTGCTCTAGATGGAGAGATTTCATTGGCATGCTGATATTATTGTCGTTCTGGTGGTGTTTATAATAATATGTATGCCCACTAATGGCATCGATAACGGTGGTTACATTTTGTGCAGGTCCCGTGGTGGTGTCCTGCAGAAAGGGTTTGAGGAGCAAGTAAAGCAGCAGTGTCCTGTGTTGTCCCTCCCTCCCCACGAGGAGAACTTTCGACCATTGTCAAAAGAGACATCGATACAGTACTACGTAGTAGCTATTGCGATGTTTAATTGATAATAATATGTTATTTTCTGGTCTTCTTTTTTTTTTTTGATGATGATGATGATGATGATGATGATGATAATAATGACGATGATAATCATAATCATAATCATAATCATAATCATAATCATAATGATAATAATAATAATAATAATAATAATAATAATAATAATAATAATAATAATAATAATAATAATAATAATAATAATAATAATAATAATGGGGTCAGGCGGGGAGATGTGCTCGAGACAGAAAATGGCATACCTGACCGAGCAAGTGCCGGGATTATCCAAATGTTATTATTAATGGGTGATTTTAGCTAGCCAGTAGCTGAAATGAAGGGTGTGTCCCCGGTAGCTCCGATCCACAGAATAGAATAATTATTAGGATTGATTTTTTCATCAGCCAAACTGCTTGAATTCCATCCCCGAAAGGAGTTTAATGGAGCCAATCCAAATGGATGGGTCGGTATGATCTAGGTATATGGAAAGAAGTCTGAGGAGACACGAGAGGAGGAGTGTGGTCGGTAACGGGGTTAGGCGGGGAGATGTGGCGAAGATAGAAATGATATAGCGAGCGGCTGGTGGAAGGAAGTGTGATTATCTAATAATAATATAGTGAGAGGTATATTATAGTAATGGGGTTAGGCAGCAAGATAGATAGAAGAACGAAGATAGATAGAAGAACGAAGATAGAAGAACGGAGGGCTCGAAATGGTCGCAATTCTCAATAATACAGAGACGTAAGTAAGAGAGCCACGTGGCATTACAGTGAGTAAGTAAGTAAGTAAGTACAGACACGATTAGTCCAAAAGTTCTTCTTGGTGATGTAATTAATTTTTTCAACTTTAGCTAGCCACGACTCTGATGGTCAAAATTCGATAGATATATATGTGTGTGTGCATATAAAGGTAGATACAGTAATGGTATAATATGCAACAAAGAGTTTCTTACTCCTGGCAGCAAGAGGTCCAGTGCATATGTCATTCTACATCTTTTAGTATTTTGTTTTTGGGCAACGGGGAGGATCTCTTCCTCTATAATTATAAGGGTACATATATTGTGCATATAATTTGTCGTGGCACATCCAAAATGAAGATGTTGTTCACCCACCCACCTTTTCTGCTGGCCATTCCTCAATTGGTCCACATACTTGTTTTCCGTTTTTTTTTGTTTTTTTTCCCTCCCCCCTTTCTTTTCTTTTCTCGAAACACTGTGGAAAACTACTCGACGCTTTGATGTCATTTTTATGTTCACCATGACTGGCCATAAAGAGCATAATAGTAACATTG
>CAXHJR010000056.1:0-2500 GCA_964016965.1 Diacarnus erythraeanus | reverse complement strand
TAGCCCGGCATTGTTATTTATTGTCACTACCTCCCCGAGTCGGGATTGGGTAATTTGCGCGCCTGCTGCCTTCCTTGGATGTGGTAGCCGTTTCTCAGGCTCCCTCTCCGGAACCGAACCCTAATTCTCCGTCACCCGTTGCAACCATGGTAGGCCACTACCGTACCATCGAAAGTTGATAGGGCAGAAATTTGAATGAAGCACCGTCGGCACGAGGGCCATACGGTTCGAGCAGTTATCATGAATCACCGAGCAACCAGGCTCCCGAGGGAGACCTGCGCTGGTTTTGGATCTAATAAATACATCCCTTCCAGAAGTCGGAATTTTCTGCATGTATTAGCTCTAGAATTACTACGGTTATCCAAGTAGTAAGGAACCATCAAATAAACTATAACTGATTTAATGAGCCATTCGCAGTTTCACAGTATAGAAGCATTTATACTTAGACATGCATGGCTTAGTCTTTGAGACAAGCATATGACTACTGGCAGGATCAACCAGGTAACCACCGTAGAGGGGCTGGCCGGGAAGAAAGAGAGAGAGAGAGAGAGAAGGACCGAGGGAGAGCTCACTCACCCCCAACCGACCCCTTCTTCTCTTCTCCTCCCAGCTGCCACTCTGGCTCCCGTCGGGTCCGGACGGAGAGCCCACGTCTATTCTTTAATGGGCAACGACAGAGAGTTGCACAAATTCGAGCTCTTGCAAATCCTCTCCAATGCAACGACACCAACTCGAGGCACTGGGGGAGGGACGGGAACCACCCGGGCTCACCTCCTCCAGGCTTCGAATGCAGTCGGACATGCTACGAGGCAGCCGACGGGCAGCAGCTGAGACGCCGTCTGGCATCTCTCACCCAAACGCTCACTCAAAAAATACAGCGTGCAACGGTGCAACCTCACAAACAACAGGGCTCAAAGACCCGGCAGCTAGATGCAGAGGCTCGAACGTCCCTTGCATTGACCGTCGGGGGATCACACTGCTCTGCTGGACAGCTGGGCAATGCCACGATAGCTGGAAGCAGCCTTGGGAGCACCCCAGCTTAATGACCTGCAGAGCGACGTCTGTTGCAGAGATGCATTCTGAAAAACATCCCCACACCCTGGCCTACATGCATGTACCCTACACTGCCTCTGTATGACCACATATAAATTCGCGCACAGCTCGCGTCAGGCACTCCCTAGGTACTTCTCGATGCACCCACCCTGCCACCCCACCCACTCTCGTGCACGCATTTTCCCCACCCAGTTTACCGTGACCCAGCGACGACCACAACTCGTGCCACGCCCACCAGCCGAGTGCCACTTGCAGGCCTCACAATACACTCATCCGACAATGCAGGCCTCACAATACACTCATCCGACGAGCTAAGGGTGGGTGTAGCATTGGCTGTGGTTCACCTGCACGTGGGTGCCCCCTTGACCTTTGAACTTTGAACTTCCGGTACCCCCCCTCTCTCCACTCACAATTCTCGTTCGTGCCCACATCTGGTGCCTCTTTGCCTGCCTGCTTACTTGCCCGCCCGCCTGCCTGCCTGCCCACCCACTCGCCCATTCTAGCTAGTTACCTATTGATCTTGCCTAACCTCCTACCTCCCTCCCTACCTACCTACCCACCCACCCACACCTTACCTACTCTTCAACGTTACAGTTACTTTGGTCAACGGTCCATCCAGCCGAGGCTACGAGAAAGAGTTGTGACGGTCGAAGAATCAAATTCTGGCCGGTGCTGTGGGTAGCTGTAATCCTTGCATCGTGTAAGAATCGAGGAGGAGGAGGAGGAGGAGGAGGAGGAGGAGGAGGAGTTGGTTGTCACGGACCTGGTTGGCTGCACCCCCTCTTGAGCCTACCATTAATTATGCCGGCAGAATTTAAACTGCAAGTCGAATCATGCATTTCAGACTCAGTTGGGTCACTGGTGATTTGAGGGTTTATTTACCGTAACGAGAGCGACCTCTCGAATGGTGGAATGTTCAGACCTGCTATAATGATGACAATTTTAGCACTTCTTCTGTGAGAGCTAGGTTGAAGTGAGTGAGTGAGTGAGTGAGTGATTAAGAGACGGGAACACGCGTGAGCAGGAGCTAATTGTTGCGTACATGGCATTATCTATCTAACTGCTCTAGATGGAGAGATTTCATTGGCATGCTGATATTATTGTCGTTCTGGTGGTGTTTATAATAATATGTATGCCCACTAATGGCATCGATAACGGTGGTTACATTTTGTGCAGGTCCCGTGGTGTGTCCTGCAGAAAGGGTTTGAGGAGCAAGTAAAGCAGCAGTGTCCTGTGTTGTCCCTCCCTCCCCACGAGGAGAACTTTCGACCATTGTCAAAAGAGACATCGATACAGTACTACGTAGTAGCTATTGCGATGTTTAATTGATAATAATATGTTATTTTCTGGTCTTCTTTTTTTTTTTGATGATGATGATGATGATGATGATGATAATAATGACGATGATAATCATAATCATAATCATAATCATAATCATAATCATAAT
>CAXHJR010000054.1:0-13492 GCA_964016965.1 Diacarnus erythraeanus | reverse complement strand
GGCAGACGCTCTTACCACTGAGCTACCGAGAACCCAGAGGCATTGGAGCTAGAATTCAGTTCTTATACTAGCTGGCCACTCCCCCCATAGCTATGACAGAGATAAGCTTCCTTCTCTATCTGCAGTTAGACTCTATGTCGGCGGACTCATCGATCTCGAGATCACACTCATTATGGGCTAGTGGCTAGGGGTAGGGTTTTAGGGGCGAGGCTCTAAGGTTCTAATAGGCTCTATCTAAGCGGATCCCACGCCTAGTGCAATGGATTCCAGAGCTAGGTTGCCTGGACGATCTCATAGAACTAAGAACAGAACAGAAGTGCATATGCCAGGCTGGGGTGCCGCTATTAAGGCTAATATGCACATGAGAGAGAGCTAGACAGAAAGAGTTTAAAAGTGAGATCTACCATTACTTATGAAGAAAGCCATTACTCTGCTATCATCTCTACAAGGCTCACAGTGTATATAATGGAACCGACTGAGCTCTTTCTCCAGAGAGAGAAGAAAAAACTCAGTTCTCAGCCAGGATTTGAACCTAGGTCTCCTGCAAACCGGGCAGACGCTCTTACCACTGAGCTACCGAGAACCCAGAGGCATTGGAGCTAGAATTCAGTTCTTATACTAGCTGGCCACTCCCCCCATAGCTATGACAGAGATAAGCTTCCTTCTCTATCTGCAGTTAGACTCTATGTCGGCGGACTCATCGATCTCGAGATCACACTCATTATGGGCTAGTGGCTAGGGGTAGGGTTTTAGGGGCGAGGCTCTAAGGTTCTAATAGGCTCTATCTAAGCGGATCCCACGCCTAGTGCAATGGATTCCAGAGCTAGGTTGCCTGGACGATCTCATAGAACTAAGAACAGAACAGAAGTGCATATGCCAGGCTGGGGTGCCGCTATTAAGGCTAATATGCACATGAGAGAGAGCTAGACAGAAAGAGTTTAAAAGTGAGATCTACCATTACTTATGAAGAAAGCCATTACTCTGCTATCATCTCTACAAGGCTCACAGTGTATATAATGGAACCGACTGAGCTCTTTCTCCAGAGAGAGAAGAAAAAACTCAGTTCTCAGCCAGGATTTGAACCTAGGTCTCCTGCAAACCGGGCAGACGCTCTTACCACTGAGCTACCGAGAACCCAGAGGCATTGGAGCTAGAATTCAGTTCTTATACTAGCTGGCCACTCCCCCCATAGCTATGACAGAGATAAGCTTCCTTCTCTATCTGCAGTTAGACTCTATGTCGGCGGACTCATCGATCTCGAGATCACACTCATTATGGGCTAGTGGCTAGGGGTAGGGTTTTAGGGGCGAGGCTCTAAGGTTCTAATAGGCTCTATCTAAGCGGATCCCACGCCTAGTGCAATGGATTCCAGAGCTAGGTTGCCTGGACGATCTCATAGAACTAAGAACAGAACAGAAGTGCATATGCCAGGCTGGGGTGCCGCTATTAAGGCTAATATGCACATGAGAGAGAGCTAGACAGAAAGAGTTTAAAAGTGAGATCTACCATTACTTATGAAGAAAGCCATTACTCTGCTATCATCTCTACAAGGCTCACAGTGTATATAATGGAACCGACTGAGCTCTTTCTCCAGAGAGAGAAGAAAAAACTCAGTTCTCAGCCAGGATTTGAACCTAGGTCTCCTGCAAACCGGGCAGACGCTCTTACCACTGAGCTACCGAGAACCCAGAGGCATTGGAGCTAGAATTCAGTTCTTATACTAGCTGGCCACTCCCCCCATAGCTATGACAGAGATAAGCTTCCTTCTCTATCTGCAGTTAGACTCTATGTCGGCGGACTCATCGATCTCGAGATCACACTCATTATGGGCTAGTGGCTAGGGGTAGGGTTTTAGGGGCGAGGCTCTAAGGTTCTAATAGGCTCTATCTAAGCGGATCCCACGCCTAGTGCAATGGATTCCAGAGCTAGGTTGCCTGGACGATCTCATAGAACTAAGAACAGAACAGAAGTGCATATGCCAGGCTGGGGTGCCGCTATTAAGGCTAATATGCACATGAGAGAGAGCTAGACAGAAAGAGTTTAAAAGTGAGATCTACCATTACTTATGAAGAAAGCCATTACTCTGCTATCATCTCTACAAGGCTCACAGTGTATATAATGGAACCGACTGAGCTCTTTCTCCAGAGAGAGAAGAAAAAACTCAGTTCTCAGCCAGGATTTGAACCTAGGTCTCCTGCAAACCGGGCAGACGCTCTTACCACTGAGCTACCGAGAACCCAGAGGCATTGGAGCTAGAATTCAGTTCTTATACTAGCTGGCCACTCCCCCCATAGCTATGACAGAGATAAGCTTCCTTCTCTATCTGCAGTTAGACTCTATGTCGGCGGACTCATCGATCTCGAGATCACACTCATTATGGGCTAGTGGCTAGGGGTAGGGTTTTAGGGGCGAGGCTCTAAGGTTCTAATAGGCTCTATCTAAGCGGATCCCACGCCTAGTGCAATGGATTCCAGAGCTAGGTTGCCTGGACGATCTCATAGAACTAAGAACAGAACAGAAGTGCATATGCCAGGCTGGGGTGCCGCTATTAAGGCTAATATGCACATGAGAGAGAGCTAGACAGAAAGAGTTTAAAAGTGAGATCTACCATTACTTATGAAGAAAGCCATTACTCTGCTATCATCTCTACAAGGCTCACAGTGTATATAATGGAACCGACTGAGCTCTTTCTCCAGAGAGAGAAGAAAAAACTCAGTTCTCAGCCAGGATTTGAACCTAGGTCTCCTGCAAACCGGGCAGACGCTCTTACCACTGAGCTACCGAGAACCCAGAGGCATTGGAGCTAGAATTCAGTTCTTATACTAGCTGGCCACTCCCCCCATAGCTATGACAGAGATAAGCTTCCTTCTCTATCTGCAGTTAGACTCTATGTCGGCGGACTCATCGATCTCGAGATCACACTCATTATGGGCTAGTGGCTAGGGGTAGGGTTTTAGGGGCGAGGCTCTAAGGTTCTAATAGGCTCTATCTAAGCGGATCCCACGCCTAGTGCAATGGATTCCAGAGCTAGGTTGCCTGGACGATCTCATAGAACTAAGAACAGAACAGAAGTGCATATGCCAGGCTGGGGTGCCGCTATTAAGGCTAATATGCACATGAGAGAGAGCTAGACAGAAAGAGTTTAAAAGTGAGATCTACCATTACTTATGAAGAAAGCCATTACTCTGCTATCATCTCTACAAGGCTCACAGTGTATATAATGGAACCGACTGAGCTCTTTCTCCAGAGAGAGAAGAAAAAACTCAGTTCTCAGCCAGGATTTGAACCTAGGTCTCCTGCAAACCGGGCAGACGCTCTTACCACTGAGCTACCGAGAACCCAGAGGCATTGGAGCTAGAATTCAGTTCTTATACTAGCTGGCCACTCCCCCCATAGCTATGACAGAGATAAGCTTCCTTCTCTATCTGCAGTTAGACTCTATGTCGGCGGACTCATCGATCTCGAGATCACACTCATTATGGGCTAGTGGCTAGGGGTAGGGTTTTAGGGGCGAGGCTCTAAGGTTCTAATAGGCTCTATCTAAGCGGATCCCACGCCTAGTGCAATGGATTCCAGAGCTAGGTTGCCTGGACGATCTCATAGAACTAAGAACAGAACAGAAGTGCATATGCCAGGCTGGGGTGCCGCTATTAAGGCTAATATGCACATGAGAGAGAGCTAGACAGAAAGAGTTTAAAAGTGAGATCTACCATTACTTATGAAGAAAGCCATTACTCTGCTATCATCTCTACAAGGCTCACAGTGTATATAATGGAACCGACTGAGCTCTTTCTCCAGAGAGAGAAGAAAAAACTCAGTTCTCAGCCAGGATTTGAACCTAGGTCTCCTGCAAACCGGGCAGACGCTCTTACCACTGAGCTACCGAGAACCCAGAGGCATTGGAGCTAGAATTCAGTTCTTATACTAGCTGGCCACTCCCCCCATAGCTATGACAGAGATAAGCTTCCTTCTCTATCTGCAGTTAGACTCTATGTCGGCGGACTCATCGATCTCGAGATCACACTCATTATGGGCTAGTGGCTAGGGGTAGGGTTTTAGGGGCGAGGCTCTAAGGTTCTAATAGGCTCTATCTAAGCGGATCCCACGCCTAGTGCAATGGATTCCAGAGCTAGGTTGCCTGGACGATCTCATAGAACTAAGAACAGAACAGAAGTGCATATGCCAGGCTGGGGTGCCGCTATTAAGGCTAATATGCACATGAGAGAGAGCTAGACAGAAAGAGTTTAAAAGTGAGATCTACCATTACTTATGAAGAAAGCCATTACTCTGCTATCATCTCTACAAGGCTCACAGTGTATATAATGGAACCGACTGAGCTCTTTCTCCAGAGAGAGAAGAAAAAACTCAGTTCTCAGCCAGGATTTGAACCTAGGTCTCCTGCAAACCGGGCAGACGCTCTTACCACTGAGCTACCGAGAACCCAGAGGCATTGGAGCTAGAATTCAGTTCTTATACTAGCTGGCCACTCCCCCCATAGCTATGACAGAGATAAGCTTCCTTCTCTATCTGCAGTTAGACTCTATGTCGGCGGACTCATCGATCTCGAGATCACACTCATTATGGGCTAGTGGCTAGGGGTAGGGTTTTAGGGGCGAGGCTCTAAGGTTCTAATAGGCTCTATCTAAGCGGATCCCACGCCTAGTGCAATGGATTCCAGAGCTAGGTTGCCTGGACGATCTCATAGAACTAAGAACAGAACAGAAGTGCATATGCCAGGCTGGGGTGCCGCTATTAAGGCTAATATGCACATGAGAGAGAGCTAGACAGAAAGAGTTTAAAAGTGAGATCTACCATTACTTATGAAGAAAGCCATTACTCTGCTATCATCTCTACAAGGCTCACAGTGTATATAATGGAACCGACTGAGCTCTTTCTCCAGAGAGAGAAGAAAAAACTCAGTTCTCAGCCAGGATTTGAACCTAGGTCTCCTGCAAACCGGGCAGACGCTCTTACCACTGAGCTACCGAGAACCCAGAGGCATTGGAGCTAGAATTCAGTTCTTATACTAGCTGGCCACTCCCCCCATAGCTATGACAGAGATAAGCTTCCTTCTCTATCTGCAGTTAGACTCTATGTCGGCGGACTCATCGATCTCGAGATCACACTCATTATGGGCTAGTGGCTAGGGGTAGGGTTTTAGGGGCGAGGCTCTAAGGTTCTAATAGGCTCTATCTAAGCGGATCCCACGCCTAGTGCAATGGATTCCAGAGCTAGGTTGCCTGGACGATCTCATAGAACTAAGAACAGAACAGAAGTGCATATGCCAGGCTGGGGTGCCGCTATTAAGGCTAATATGCACATGAGAGAGAGCTAGACAGAAAGAGTTTAAAAGTGAGATCTACCATTACTTATGAAGAAAGCCATTACTCTGCTATCATCTCTACAAGGCTCACAGTGTATATAATGGAACCGACTGAGCTCTTTCTCCAGAGAGAGAAGAAAAAACTCAGTTCTCAGCCAGGATTTGAACCTAGGTCTCCTGCAAACCGGGCAGACGCTCTTACCACTGAGCTACCGAGAACCCAGAGGCATTGGAGCTAGAATTCAGTTCTTATACTAGCTGGCCACTCCCCCCATAGCTATGACAGAGATAAGCTTCCTTCTCTATCTGCAGTTAGACTCTATGTCGGCGGACTCATCGATCTCGAGATCACACTCATTATGGGCTAGTGGCTAGGGGTAGGGTTTTAGGGGCGAGGCTCTAAGGTTCTAATAGGCTCTATCTAAGCGGATCCCACGCCTAGTGCAATGGATTCCAGAGCTAGGTTGCCTGGACGATCTCATAGAACTAAGAACAGAACAGAAGTGCATATGCCAGGCTGGGGTGCCGCTATTAAGGCTAATATGCACATGAGAGAGAGCTAGACAGAAAGAGTTTAAAAGTGAGATCTACCATTACTTATGAAGAAAGCCATTACTCTGCTATCATCTCTACAAGGCTCACAGTGTATATAATGGAACCGACTGAGCTCTTTCTCCAGAGAGAGAAGAAAAAACTCAGTTCTCAGCCAGGATTTGAACCTAGGTCTCCTGCAAACCGGGCAGACGCTCTTACCACTGAGCTACCGAGAACCCAGAGGCATTGGAGCTAGAATTCAGTTCTTATACTAGCTGGCCACTCCCCCCATAGCTATGACAGAGATAAGCTTCCTTCTCTATCTGCAGTTAGACTCTATGTCGGCGGACTCATCGATCTCGAGATCACACTCATTATGGGCTAGTGGCTAGGGGTAGGGTTTTAGGGGCGAGGCTCTAAGGTTCTAATAGGCTCTATCTAAGCGGATCCCACGCCTAGTGCAATGGATTCCAGAGCTAGGTTGCCTGGACGATCTCATAGAACTAAGAACAGAACAGAAGTGCATATGCCAGGCTGGGGTGCCGCTATTAAGGCTAATATGCACATGAGAGAGAGCTAGACAGAAAGAGTTTAAAAGTGAGATCTACCATTACTTATGAAGAAAGCCATTACTCTGCTATCATCTCTACAAGGCTCACAGTGTATATAATGGAACCGACTGAGCTCTTTCTCCAGAGAGAGAAGAAAAAACTCAGTTCTCAGCCAGGATTTGAACCTAGGTCTCCTGCAAACCGGGCAGACGCTCTTACCACTGAGCTACCGAGAACCCAGAGGCATTGGAGCTAGAATTCAGTTCTTATACTAGCTGGCCACTCCCCCCATAGCTATGACAGAGATAAGCTTCCTTCTCTATCTGCAGTTAGACTCTATGTCGGCGGACTCATCGATCTCGAGATCACACTCATTATGGGCTAGTGGCTAGGGGTAGGGTTTTAGGGGCGAGGCTCTAAGGTTCTAATAGGCTCTATCTAAGCGGATCCCACGCCTAGTGCAATGGATTCCAGAGCTAGGTTGCCTGGACGATCTCATAGAACTAAGAACAGAACAGAAGTGCATATGCCAGGCTGGGGTGCCGCTATTAAGGCTAATATGCACATGAGAGAGAGCTAGACAGAAAGAGTTTAAAAGTGAGATCTACCATTACTTATGAAGAAAGCCATTACTCTGCTATCATCTCTACAAGGCTCACAGTGTATATAATGGAACCGACTGAGCTCTTTCTCCAGAGAGAGAAGAAAAAACTCAGTTCTCAGCCAGGATTTGAACCTAGGTCTCCTGCAAACCGGGCAGACGCTCTTACCACTGAGCTACCGAGAACCCAGAGGCATTGGAGCTAGAATTCAGTTCTTATACTAGCTGGCCACTCCCCCCATAGCTATGACAGAGATAAGCTTCCTTCTCTATCTGCAGTTAGACTCTATGTCGGCGGACTCATCGATCTCGAGATCACACTCATTATGGGCTAGTGGCTAGGGGTAGGGTTTTAGGGGCGAGGCTCTAAGGTTCTAATAGGCTCTATCTAAGCGGATCCCACGCCTAGTGCAATGGATTCCAGAGCTAGGTTGCCTGGACGATCTCATAGAACTAAGAACAGAACAGAAGTGCATATGCCAGGCTGGGGTGCCGCTATTAAGGCTAATATGCACATGAGAGAGAGCTAGACAGAAAGAGTTTAAAAGTGAGATCTACCATTACTTATGAAGAAAGCCATTACTCTGCTATCATCTCTACAAGGCTCACAGTGTATATAATGGAACCGACTGAGCTCTTTCTCCAGAGAGAGAAGAAAAAACTCAGTTCTCAGCCAGGATTTGAACCTAGGTCTCCTGCAAACCGGGCAGACGCTCTTACCACTGAGCTACCGAGAACCCAGAGGCATTGGAGCTAGAATTCAGTTCTTATACTAGCTGGCCACTCCCCCCATAGCTATGACAGAGATAAGCTTCCTTCTCTATCTGCAGTTAGACTCTATGTCGGCGGACTCATCGATCTCGAGATCACACTCATTATGGGCTAGTGGCTAGGGGTAGGGTTTTAGGGGCGAGGCTCTAAGGTTCTAATAGGCTCTATCTAAGCGGATCCCACGCCTAGTGCAATGGATTCCAGAGCTAGGTTGCCTGGACGATCTCATAGAACTAAGAACAGAACAGAAGTGCATATGCCAGGCTGGGGTGCCGCTATTAAGGCTAATATGCACATGAGAGAGAGCTAGACAGAAAGAGTTTAAAAGTGAGATCTACCATTACTTATGAAGAAAGCCATTACTCTGCTATCATCTCTACAAGGCTCACAGTGTATATAATGGAACCGACTGAGCTCTTTCTCCAGAGAGAGAAGAAAAAACTCAGTTCTCAGCCAGGATTTGAACCTAGGTCTCCTGCAAACCGGGCAGACGCTCTTACCACTGAGCTACCGAGAACCCAGAGGCATTGGAGCTAGAATTCAGTTCTTATACTAGCTGGCCACTCCCCCCATAGCTATGACAGAGATAAGCTTCCTTCTCTATCTGCAGTTAGACTCTATGTCGGCGGACTCATCGATCTCGAGATCACACTCATTATGGGCTAGTGGCTAGGGGTAGGGTTTTAGGGGCGAGGCTCTAAGGTTCTAATAGGCTCTATCTAAGCGGATCCCACGCCTAGTGCAATGGATTCCAGAGCTAGGTTGCCTGGACGATCTCATAGAACTAAGAACAGAACAGAAGTGCATATGCCAGGCTGGGGTGCCGCTATTAAGGCTAATATGCACATGAGAGAGAGCTAGACAGAAAGAGTTTAAAAGTGAGATCTACCATTACTTATGAAGAAAGCCATTACTCTGCTATCATCTCTACAAGGCTCACAGTGTATATAATGGAACCGACTGAGCTCTTTCTCCAGAGAGAGAAGAAAAAACTCAGTTCTCAGCCAGGATTTGAACCTAGGTCTCCTGCAAACCGGGCAGACGCTCTTACCACTGAGCTACCGAGAACCCAGAGGCATTGGAGCTAGAATTCAGTTCTTATACTAGCTGGCCACTCCCCCCATAGCTATGACAGAGATAAGCTTCCTTCTCTATCTGCAGTTAGACTCTATGTCGGCGGACTCATCGATCTCGAGATCACACTCATTATGGGCTAGTGGCTAGGGGTAGGGTTTTAGGGGCGAGGCTCTAAGGTTCTAATAGGCTCTATCTAAGCGGATCCCACGCCTAGTGCAATGGATTCCAGAGCTAGGTTGCCTGGACGATCTCATAGAACTAAGAACAGAACAGAAGTGCATATGCCAGGCTGGGGTGCCGCTATTAAGGCTAATATGCACATGAGAGAGAGCTAGACAGAAAGAGTTTAAAAGTGAGATCTACCATTACTTATGAAGAAAGCCATTACTCTGCTATCATCTCTACAAGGCTCACAGTGTATATAATGGAACCGACTGAGCTCTTTCTCCAGAGAGAGAAGAAAAAACTCAGTTCTCAGCCAGGATTTGAACCTAGGTCTCCTGCAAACCGGGCAGACGCTCTTACCACTGAGCTACCGAGAACCCAGAGGCATTGGAGCTAGAATTCAGTTCTTATACTAGCTGGCCACTCCCCCCATAGCTATGACAGAGATAAGCTTCCTTCTCTATCTGCAGTTAGACTCTATGTCGGCGGACTCATCGATCTCGAGATCACACTCATTATGGGCTAGTGGCTAGGGGTAGGGTTTTAGGGGCGAGGCTCTAAGGTTCTAATAGGCTCTATCTAAGCGGATCCCACGCCTAGTGCAATGGATTCCAGAGCTAGGTTGCCTGGACGATCTCATAGAACTAAGAACAGAACAGAAGTGCATATGCCAGGCTGGGGTGCCGCTATTAAGGCTAATATGCACATGAGAGAGAGCTAGACAGAAAGAGTTTAAAAGTGAGATCTACCATTACTTATGAAGAAAGCCATTACTCTGCTATCATCTCTACAAGGCTCACAGTGTATATAATGGAACCGACTGAGCTCTTTCTCCAGAGAGAGAAGAAAAAACTCAGTTCTCAGCCAGGATTTGAACCTAGGTCTCCTGCAAACCGGGCAGACGCTCTTACCACTGAGCTACCGAGAACCCAGAGGCATTGGAGCTAGAATTCAGTTCTTATACTAGCTGGCCACTCCCCCCATAGCTATGACAGAGATAAGCTTCCTTCTCTATCTGCAGTTAGACTCTATGTCGGCGGACTCATCGATCTCGAGATCACACTCATTATGGGCTAGTGGCTAGGGGTAGGGTTTTAGGGGCGAGGCTCTAAGGTTCTAATAGGCTCTATCTAAGCGGATCCCACGCCTAGTGCAATGGATTCCAGAGCTAGGTTGCCTGGACGATCTCATAGAACTAAGAACAGAACAGAAGTGCATATGCCAGGCTGGGGTGCCGCTATTAAGGCTAATATGCACATGAGAGAGAGCTAGACAGAAAGAGTTTAAAAGTGAGATCTACCATTACTTATGAAGAAAGCCATTACTCTGCTATCATCTCTACAAGGCTCACAGTGTATATAATGGAACCGACTGAGCTCTTTCTCCAGAGAGAGAAGAAAAAACTCAGTTCTCAGCCAGGATTTGAACCTAGGTCTCCTGCAAACCGGGCAGACGCTCTTACCACTGAGCTACCGAGAACCCAGAGGCATTGGAGCTAGAATTCAGTTCTTATACTAGCTGGCCACTCCCCCCATAGCTATGACAGAGATAAGCTTCCTTCTCTATCTGCAGTTAGACTCTATGTCGGCGGACTCATCGATCTCGAGATCACACTCATTATGGGCTAGTGGCTAGGGGTAGGGTTTTAGGGGCGAGGCTCTAAGGTTCTAATAGGCTCTATCTAAGCGGATCCCACGCCTAGTGCAATGGATTCCAGAGCTAGGTTGCCTGGACGATCTCATAGAACTAAGAACAGAACAGAAGTGCATATGCCAGGCTGGGGTGCCGCTATTAAGGCTAATATGCACATGAGAGAGAGCTAGACAGAAAGAGTTTAAAAGTGAGATCTACCATTACTTATGAAGAAAGCCATTACTCTGCTATCATCTCTACAAGGCTCACAGTGTATATAATGGAACCGACTGAGCTCTTTCTCCAGAGAGAGAAGAAAAAACTCAGTTCTCAGCCAGGATTTGAACCTAGGTCTCCTGCAAACCGGGCAGACGCTCTTACCACTGAGCTACCGAGAACCCAGAGGCATTGGAGCTAGAATTCAGTTCTTATACTAGCTGGCCACTCCCCCCATAGCTATGACAGAGATAAGCTTCCTTCTCTATCTGCAGTTAGACTCTATGTCGGCGGACTCATCGATCTCGAGATCACACTCATTATGGGCTAGTGGCTAGGGGTAGGGTTTTAGGGGCGAGGCTCTAAGGTTCTAATAGGCTCTATCTAAGCGGATCCCACGCCTAGTGCAATGGATTCCAGAGCTAGGTTGCCTGGACGATCTCATAGAACTAAGAACAGAACAGAAGTGCATATGCCAGGCTGGGGTGCCGCTATTAAGGCTAATATGCACATGAGAGAGAGCTAGACAGAAAGAGTTTAAAAGTGAGATCTACCATTACTTATGAAGAAAGCCATTACTCTGCTATCATCTCTACAAGGCTCACAGTGTATATAATGGAACCGACTGAGCTCTTTCTCCAGAGAGAGAAGAAAAAACTCAGTTCTCAGCCAGGATTTGAACCTAGGTCTCCTGCAAACCGGGCAGACGCTCTTACCACTGAGCTACCGAGAACCCAGAGGCATTGGAGCTAGAATTCAGTTCTTATACTAGCTGGCCACTCCCCCCATAGCTATGACAGAGATAAGCTTCCTTCTCTATCTGCAGTTAGACTCTATGTCGGCGGACTCATCGATCTCGAGATCACACTCATTATGGGCTAGTGGCTAGGGGTAGGGTTTTAGGGGCGAGGCTCTAAGGTTCTAATAGGCTCTATCTAAGCGGATCCCACGCCTAGTGCAATGGATTCCAGAGCTAGGTTGCCTGGACGATCTCATAGAACTAAGAACAGAACAGAAGTGCATATGCCAGGCTGGGGTGCCGCTATTAAGGCTAATATGCACATGAGAGAGAGCTAGACAGAAAGAGTTTAAAAGTGAGATCTACCATTACTTATGAAGAAAGCCATTACTCTGCTATCATCTCTACAAGGCTCACAGTGTATATAATGGAACCGACTGAGCTCTTTCTCCAGAGAGAGAAGAAAAAACTCAGTTCTCAGCCAGGATTTGAACCTAGGTCTCCTGCAAACCGGGCAGACGCTCTTACCACTGAGCTACCGAGAACCCAGAGGCATTGGAGCTAGAATTCAGTTCTTATACTAGCTGGCCACTCCCCCCATAGCTATGACAGAGATAAGCTTCCTTCTCTATCTGCAGTTAGACTCTATGTCGGCGGACTCATCGATCTCGAGATCACACTCATTATGGGCTAGTGGCTAGGGGTAGGGTTTTAGGGGCGAGGCTCTAAGGTTCTAATAGGCTCTATCTAAGCGGATCCCACGCCTAGGGCTAGGGCTAGGGCTAGGGCTAGGGCTAGGGCTAGGGCTAGGGCTAGGGCTAGGGCTAGGGCTAGGGCTAGGGCTAGGGCTAGGGCTAGGGCTAGGGCTAGGGCTAGGGCTAGGGCTAGGGCTAGGGCTAGGGCTAGGGCTAGGGCTAGGGCTAGGGCTAGGGCTAGGGCTAGGGCTAGGGCTAGGGCTAGGGCTAGGGCTAGGGCTAGGGCTAGGGCTAGGGCTAGGGCTAGGGCTAGGGCTAGGGCTAGGGCTAGGGCTAGGGCTAGGGCTAGGGCTAGGGCTAGGGCTAGGGCTAGGGCTAGGGCTAGGGCTAGGGCTAGGGCTAGGGCTAGGGCTAGGGCTAGGGCTAGGGCTAGGGCTAGGGCTAGGGCTAGGGCTAGGGCTAGGGCTAGGGCTAGGGCTAGGGCTAGGGCTAGGGCTAGGGCTAGGGCTAGGGCTAGGGCTAGGGCTAGGGCTAGGGCTAGGGCTAGGGCTAGGGCTAGGGCTAGGGCTAGGGCTAGGGCTAGGGCTAGGGCTAGGGCTAGGGCTAGGGCTAGGGCTAGGGCTAGGGCTAGGGCTAGGGCTAGGGCTAGGGCTAGGGCTAGGGCTAGGGCTAGGGCTAGGGCTAGGGCTAGGGCTAGGGCTAGGGCTAGGGCTAGGGCTAGGGCTAGGGCTAGGGCTAGGGCTAGGGCTAGGGCTAGGGCTAGGGCTAGGGCTAGGGCTAGGGCTAGGGCTAGGGCTAGGGCTAGGGCTAGGGCTAGGGCTAGGGCTAGGGCTAGGGCTAGGGCTAGGGCTAGGGCTAGGGCTAGGGCTAGGGCTAGGGCTAGGGCTAGGGCTAGGGCTAGGGCTAGGGCTAGGGCTAGGGCTAGGGCTAGGGCTAGGGCTAGGGCTAGGGCTAGGGCTAGGGCTAGGGCTAGGGCTAGGGCTAGGGCTAGGGCTAGGGCTAGGGCTAGGGCTAGGGCTAGGGCTAGGGCTAGGGCTAGGGCTAGGGCTAGGGCTAGGGCTAGGGCTAGGGCTAGGGCTAGGGCTAGGGCTAGGGCTAGGGCTAGGGCTAGGGCTAGGGCTAGGGCTAGGGCTAGGGCTAGGGCTAGGGCTAGGGCTAGGGGGCTAGGGCTAGGGCTAGGGCTAGGGT
>CAXHJR010000053.1:0-35205 GCA_964016965.1 Diacarnus erythraeanus | reverse complement strand
AGCAACAACAACAACAAGATCCATATCTCTATCTTCATCTTCCTACTAGCATCGAAAACGAATCAACGATATTTATCAACATTATCTCACATCGCAATGCCTCAACTGAGGATGCCGCCGAACACTTGACTAAGAATTCGATTTTCTGTCCAATATCGATATACATATATCTTTCCGGTGCAGTACAACTCACAACTCTACTCAAATAAACTTTTATTTGATGAGTATTGCATGTGGAGATTTTCATCTCCACACATGCATATGAACACTCTATACTAGATCGCTAGAATTGTCACTGCATACGAGTGGATTGTTCCACTTTGATGATGCATAAGCCGTCCTGGAAAACAATTCTTGTAGGGAACTTGTCAACAGATTTCTTTTAAACTCATCACTGAGAACTGATACTATCATTATAAATATTCATTATATGTATAACAGAATAGTTCGATCTTGTGATTTATTATTCAAATCATAGCGATCCTTTCTAATTCCACGCATTATCTATGAAAGGATGAAAGCAGTTTTGTCGGACTCGGAATACTAAAAAACTTAAATTTCTATAATTATAAATGTGTGTTTTCGTCATTATGTTTCACTTTGACCTACTTCCTATTACTTAGGAGAGTATAAACTTATATGTAATATGTATTCCAAATATACCTGACGAGTGCCTTGAGAAAGGGCGAAAGGCTTCCTGTAGATTTCGGAATATAAGAAAACTTAAATGTATTTCAATAATGTATTGATTCGGAATTTTCCTATTTTGGAATTTCATGAATCTCCTGTACTTATATCTAATGCCACCTGATAAGATTTGATTTCAGCCACATCGGAATACCTGGTATCGTGGTAGCTTTACTCTGCAGCTTAGTATTACTATATAAGAAAAGACGCAGCGTCCTGGCGTCCTGGCGTCCTAGCGTCCTAGAGGTATTAGGGAACGCTACTACTCTTTAGCTTAGTATTACTATATAAGAAAAGTCGCTGCGTCCTGCGTCCTGCGTCCTTGGTCTTTATAGGGACGCTACTATTCCTTAGCTTAGTATTACTATATAAGAAAAGTCGCTGCTTCCTGCGTCCTGCGTCCTGCGTTTGGCATCCTGGCGTCTTTGGGTTATAAAGGAACGCTATTACTCCTTAGCTTAGTATTACTATATAAGAAGAGACGCAGAGTCCTGGCGTCCTGGCGTCCTAGCGTCCTTGAGGTATAAAAGAACGCTACTACTCCTTAGCTTAGTATTACTATGTAAGAAAACACGCTGCGTTCTGCGTCCTTCCTCTGTATAGGAACGCTACTGCTTCTTAGCTACGTATTGCTATATAAGAAAAGACGCAACGTTTCTGCGTCCTTTGTCCTAGCTTCTTTGATGTGTAAAGGAACGGCAGTACTTTTTAGCTTAGTATTACTTTGCTAGTTCTAGTCGCAGCGTGCTAACGTCCTAACAGTGCATGGGATCATAGGAGTGCAAGAATTACTTCCATTTAGATACAATAGCGCTTCTAGTTAGTGGAAGGTGTTCTTTGCATGAGTATTTTGTTTTTGTTTTTGTAGCTAGTTTCGAGGTCAGTGTTGCTTCTGCGATGTTATCCGGTTGAGTTTGAAAGTTGGATTCCTGGATTTGTTTATTGAATGCTGCTGTATGTATTTAAGTGTACATGGACGTTGTTGATCTACCTGTGTTTATCGTCATATATTTATTGCACTAGACGACAAGAGATACTTCTGTTTCAAAAGTATTTTATAGGAGTCCGGCATGAGAACAATTCATCATGTGGACTGAATCGTGAAATAATAATATTTAATTGGAAAGATTTATTGGTTAAGGTATAAGGTCTTCGGTTTCCGAGTGCTGAGTTTCTGGCAAAACAGAAATGAATGCCGTTTGTCGTGGATCGGTTGACTTTTCTACTTAGCGACTGTCGAAAAATTATCTATTTGCTATTCAACGTATTTCATAAAACAAGCGTCGTGTTGATAGTAGTTGGACATTCATCAAGGACGAGTACAGTCGTTTCTCCTACACCCTCGGTTTGAGTCTTGTGCATAGTGATAGATACATGCAGTATGATAGCGATAAAAATAGGAAATAATTCGATGCATAGATCTTGCTGATTTAAACTATTTTGAATGAAGAGAAATGAATTCGTTGAATACTAGAATAAGATGATTGAAGAATGAATTTAACATTGAAATGAAGTACGTACATGAAGAAGTACAGACGACAAGAACAAGAGGAATGATTGGCTGCTGACATTTGAATAGAACATGAACCATTTCCAGATAACGTCACATAAGCCGACACTTAATCGAATATTGGATCTCGACCGTACTTTTATTCGATTCAATCTTAAGGAATAGCATTCGGTAAAAACAAATTTTCTGTTCAACCACTCATTGTTTTGAAAATTAGTAGGCTAGCTACTTGATTAGATAGAAAATCAATTCATTTAAATTGAATAGGATCGAAAAATCGTTATCTTGAAATGACGATGATTTGTTTAACTGAAATTTGTTGTTTGAAATTATTCAATGGCTTGGGTCTCCTCCGTACCCTCAGCTCGAGACTTGCCTATTGGTAAATACAAATGACAGATGATTACCAATGTGTTTGCAATCATATATTCTATCAATAGATTCCTTCACGCAATGCAAAGTTGATGTATGTATATACTACTTAAACCATCATACCCTCACCCTTTCAAGCACGATCTTAACAAAGTCCTACCTATCAAAGATCAAAAATTTCTTCAAATCTTATCAACAACTTACTTCCATTCATTTTATCGCACCATATTAGATGTTATCCTTTTTGCACCATTTAGAACAAATTCTTAGCTTTAGATAAATTCTATTAGGTCAATACACTATTTTGTACGATAGATACACACATAATTAGATAGTTTCAGTTATGAAAATCCTTCGTCCGCGGCACCCTCAGCTAGAGCCTTGTGTGTGTTGTACAGCTGCTCAAATTAAACAATCACTCATTAGTTCAACTTTTTAGCTGACAATAGTCAGTTGGAACAATAACTTATCGATTACATGAAAGCATATGATTTTTAACAAGTCAAAAGAAATTCTCAAGTACAATCCTTTCTATGCTGCACCCTTAGCTAGAGCCTTGTGTGTTGAGAACAGCTATTCAAATGAAACAATCAATCGTCAATTCCATTATGAACTGAGAATGGTCATCATAGAATTTATCCACTACACACACTCACCTTCAACTGTTTTGTGATTTGTCAACTCAAGAGAAATTTAACTTCAAGTCCTTCCTCCGCCGCACCCTCAGTCTGACCTTGATGTATTGCTATAGATGAATAGGTGTAGCGAGACAAGTATTTTATGATCTATTGAATATCATTATTGAACGATGACATTGAAATCAAAGATATTCCAAAAAAAACGAGACAATGTTGTTCCTTTATTGTCGAATGAAATGGATAGGGAATATTCATTTGAAATAAGCTCAGTCGTCTTTGTCACACACAAATCGAAATGTTTCCAGTAAAAATACAATCATCTTTCACTGCCTGTGAACATACATC
This sequence comes from Diacarnus erythraeanus, assembly GCA_964016965.1. Lineage (NCBI taxonomy): Eukaryota > Metazoa > Porifera > Demospongiae > Poecilosclerida > Podospongiidae > Diacarnus > Diacarnus erythraeanus. The sequence goes on along the minus strand of CAXHJR010000053.1, from coordinate 31,653 downwards.
GAATAAAAAGAAATTTTCAATCGTTTGATGTTCGACTTGCAGGAAAATTTATACTATCTGTGTTTTTTGTTTGCTTTTGATCGAGCAATTCAATCACCAATGAGCTCTCTATACTGTTGATTTCAAAAATAAAACGGTTCGTATTCACGTAAATTTGAACTAAAATAAATTGTCAGTCCTCCGCGCACCCTCAGTCTGAGCTTTGTGTATTGAGAACGATAACATTCATCAAACTATTCAGACAGATGAGATTGAGACAGATAGACAGAAAGAGAAAGAGAGAGAGAGAGAGAGAGAAAGAGAATGAAAGAGAAATTCAAGTGCAATTTTTCCTATGCACCCTCAGCCGCGAGCCTTGTGTTGTGGAGCTACAAGTTGAAATGAAACAAACAGTCGTCAGTTCAATTTTGAACTGAGAATGGTCGTTAAAGAACTATTTGTTATATCCACTATATTCAAACATGTGATTTGTCAACTCAAGAGAAATTCAAGTAGAATCCTTCCTATGCACCCTTAGCCGCGAGCCTTGTGTGCTGGAGCTACAGTTTGAATTGAAACAAACACTCGTCAGTTCAATTTTTAACTGACAATGGTCGTTAAAGAACTATTCGTTATATCCACAATATTGAAGCATATGATTTGTCAACTCAAGAGAAATTCAAGTACAATCCTTCCTATGCATCCTCAGCTAGAGCCTTGTGTGTTGTACAGCTATTCAAATGAAACAATCATCTGTCGCCGTGTACTATTCGATTCCATCCGTGGATGATGATAGTAAGTTTTGGTTTGTTGTACTAGTGCGTAGGATTTGTTTTTGGCAAGCATGGCACAGTTAAACCATGTGCATGAAACCCTTGAGAGCATGGTTGAAAAGCTGACGTCTTGACTAGCTTGACTCACCATTTACAAAACGAACTACAACAAAGTTAAATATGATCTCGGCATTAGCATATGTTCTTGCGAGTCTTGGATCTCCTTTATCTTTGACTCTTATATCATCCTTTTGATTTGAGATACTATATAGTTCTTTGAACTTGCCTATTGTTTCACACTTACCTGATGATGACTCCTTAAGCAACAGTCGAAAGGCGTCGTGTGATGCTTTGAACTGGAACAACTATATCTATTTGGCAATACAGGGAAACAAAGTTGACAGTAGTAACCAGTTAGAGAAAATCTATTTACATGCATGATTCAATCTAATACGCATGAAATCAACGCATGAATGAAAAGTTCGTTTGACTCATATCAGCGTCAAAGGATATACTTGTTGAAAGATACCATGTTCATTTTATTCAACTAGGATCTCTATATGAAATGAAGAAGAAAAAACAAACAACAACAACAAACACGATCCATGTTTCTCCATCTTCTCTACTATCCTCGAAGACTATTCAACGACATTTATCACTATTATCTCACACCGCAATGCCTCAGCTGAGAGTGCCACCGAACCCTTGACTAACAATTCATCTTTGTAATCTCATCGTAAACGTATCAACGACATGATCAGCATTATCTCACATCGCAATGTCCTCAGCTGAGGGTGCCACGGGAAGCGTGACTTAGAATTCGATTTCCCGTCCAACATCGATATACATACATCCTTCCGGAGCACTACAATTTTTCAATCTTAAAAGAATCCTTCAATTGATGACTCTTGCATCGTGCCATTTCTTCTTCAACCATGGATGTGAATACTCTATAACACATCGTTAGATATCATACAACATATCAGTGAATTGTTTAACTTTTGGTTACGCCTAAGCAATAGTGTAAAACAATTCTGTAGGTAACTCGCCAACAGACCACTTCCACAGTCATCACTGACAACTGACACCATCATTATACACATTCATCATACATATAACACAACACGTAGAATTTCCGATTTGTTAAAAACATTACAATTCATTCTAACCATCGACTTCATTTATGAAAAGCGAAACGCGTCGTATATGATCTCGGAATACTTAAAACTTAAATTTATTTAATTATAAATTTATGTTTCGTTCTTACGTTCGAGTTTAAACTACTTCTTATTACTTAGGAGAGTATAGACTTATATGCAATCTGTACTCCAAAGATACCAGACAAGTCCTTTAAGCAAGAAGGAAACGCGTCGTAATATGCTTGGATTCAAATAAGATAACTCATCTTTCTTAATCTTTCTGCTTTTATACGAGAATTTTCTTTTTGTCTATTGATTTCTTGTTGAGAGTTACCAACTATTATAGATTTTTCAGATATTAAGATAAATATTCTTCTATGCAGAACATTATTGATTCCAAAATTACCTGACGAGTCACTTAAGCAAGGACGTAAGCGCTTCGCAAGTAGTTTGGGGTTTTCTTATTAAACTCACCGTCTATAACAAAGTTCTACGATAATGATTTGTATCTTTAACTTTAGATAAAAATTGAGTGTTTTCATAACAACTCTTAACATATTCTATCGATCGAGATTCATTTCAATGTAGAATAAACCGAATTCCAAATTTACCTGATGATGAATGATATTAGTTTCCAATCGAAACGCGTCGTAAGTAGCTTTGAGTAATTTCTTGAAACTCACCATTTCAATACAATCTACGATATGGAATTTATCTCAATGCCGATATTTTAGTTGAGAGTCTTTGACTCTTATTAAATAATTTCTTCGATTTGAGATTATACTCTTTAATGTAGATATTAATTCCAAATTTACCTGTTGATGATTGGATTTTGTTTCCAATCGAAACGCGTCGTAAGTAACTTGGAATTATCTTTGAAACAAACTCACCGTTTTAAATACATCTGCTTTTTACACGAGAATTTGTCTTTCGTTTATCTTACGAATTGATGTTGAGAGTTTCCTACTCTTACAATAATTTTCGAAATAATTGAAAGATAAATCTTATATGCAGACAATTTTTTTATTTTGATTCTGAACTTGCCTGATGATGAATCCATGAGCAGGATTCGAAACGATCGTCGTGAGATGCTTGGAATCAAATTTACAAACTCACCCTCAATTTAATCGATTTTACTCCTTTCAATTATTCTCTGTATCGTTCGACGAATTCTATGATTTTCGCTTGGTTCAATGCCTACACTTCTAGGACGTTCTTTTTTTACCGATCTACCTTTCAAATTTGTCATATGACCGATGATAACTGAAATATCTTCCATTCGAAACGCGTCGTAAGTAGCTTGGAATTAAAATTTCTTGAAACTCAACATTTCAATACAATCTACGATTTTGAATCTATCCTCAATGTCGATATTTAGTTGAGAGTCTTTGACTCTTACTAACAATTTCTTCGATTTGAGATCATATTCTTCAATGTAGATTAATTCCAAATTACCTGATGATGATTGGATTTTTGTTTCCAATCGAAATGCGTCGTAAGTAGCTTAGAATTGAAATTTCTTGAAACTCCCGCTCACCCTCAACTTTTGAAGAAAGTTATACTTTATCAGGCTACTGTCACTGTTTCTAAGATGGTAAACAATTTCAATTTAATCATCCAAACCGAGGAAAACAAACTTCTGTCAAGAACAGATACATTAAATCAACATCGGAATGGCAAAAAACACTATTATATGCCGTAGAAAACCCTCGATTCCACATGACACAAGGTCCTAAATATATGATAAAACACAAACTACAGATATCACTCAATAGATGAACCAACACTCAGAACGAAATCATCTCAATGCATGATCGAGAACCTCAAGAAAAGACTATGGTTTATTGTTTTGACACACTGTCCACTAAGACTACTATACATGAAAATATTCGAAAAAAGAACACAGACATCGTTCTTTTTAAACTCACCCTCACCCTCAAGCTTTACTCACCCTTTTCTAGGAGTGATTCTACTTTGAATTTTTGTTCGAAGTAGATTATGGTATAATGTATTGATTCGAAATTTTGTCTTCATACAAGATTTTGGATCTCCTGTACTTATATCTAATGCTACTTGATAAGATTTCATTTCAGCAAGATCGAATACCTGGTATCGTGGTAGCTTTACTCACCACCCTCACCCTCACCCTCAATATTGGAAGAATGCAGTTGAGAGTTTCGACTCTTATAACTTTCTCTTAATGTGAGATAATGTCCTTACAATGTAGCTTCAATTCGAAATTTACCTGATGATGAATGGATTAAGCCACCATTCGAAACGATTGTCGTAAATAGCTTGGAAGTGTTTTCTTTTTCAAACTCACCCTCAAGCTCATTCTCACCCTCACCCTCAATGAATCTCGATCACTCGCCACCCCTCTGGTCTCTCTTGCCATCTCGTATTTGATTCGTATTTCATCGGCTCAGAAGTTTATTATGAATATGAATGGTGCAAAAAAGACAATCGAAAATTAGTTTTATTGTAGGTTAATTTTAGTAACGGTATTTATGTAGGTTTGATCTTCAATGTACTTCGAGAAAACGTGTCCATTGTATATTTTCCGTTATAGTTCATACAGCTCAGCACTATTTATTTCATTAGGCTCATCGTCTCCACCAGCAACTAACACCATTCCATTTGGTAATACCGATGCCGTATGATCAAATCGGGCATCACTCATATTAGCAGTGGGTGTCCATGTTCCAGTTGATGGATCATACAACTCAGCAGCATTCAGAGAAAGATCATCGTCTCCACCAGCAACTAACACCATTCCATTTTGTAATACTGATGCCGTATGATCAAATCGGGCATCACTCATATTAGCAGTGGGTGTCCATGTTCCAGTTGATGGATCATACAACTCAGCAGTATTTAATATATCATTCTCATCATCTCCACCAGCAACTAACACCATTCCATCTGGTAATACAGACGCTGTGTGGAACTCGCGCTGACCACTCATATTACCAGTGCGTGTCCATGTTCCAGTTGATGGATCATACAACTCAGCAGTATTTAATATATCATTCCCATCGAGTCCACCAGCAACTAACACCATTCCATTTTGTAATACTGATGCTGTGTGCAGTTCTCGGGCATCACTCATATTACCAGTGCGTGTCCATGTTCCAGTTGATGGATCATACAACTCAGCAGTATTTAAATCATCATTTCCATTGAATCCACCAGCAACTAACACCATTCCATTTGGTAATACTGATGCCGTATGATCAAATCGGGCATCACTCATATTAGCAGTGGGTGTCCATGTTCCAGTTGATGGATCATACAACTCAGCAGTATTTAATTCATCAGGCCCATCGAGTCCACCAGCAACTAACACCATTCCATTTTGTAATACTGATGCTGTATGAACTTCTCGGGCATCACTCATATTACCAGTGCGGGTCCATGTTCCAGTTGATGGATTATACAACTCAGCCGTATTTAATTCATCACCCTCATCATCTCCACCAGCAACTAACACCATTCCATTTGCTAATACAGATGCCGTGTGATCTTCTCGGGCATCACTCATACTACCAGTGACTGTCCAGCCTATGAGGATATATTTGTTATATTCCGTTCAAAAAATGAGACATAATACCAATCCAGGTGAATCATGCTTTCTCGTAAACGGCCGTATACCGATCAGTTACCACGAAAAACGAACAACGTTTACAGTGACCGTTTACCGCGATCATCTGCGGAGTTTCACGGTGTATTACGATCATCTTAAACGATGGCCATTAATATTCATCATTCTCGACTACCGTAATAATAGGGAAGATGTAAATAATGGTCAGAAAATGTCGTAAGGTATCTCAAACGCCATAGGTAAACGCAATGACCTACATCCATCATCTTCTGTCGTATATGTTCGTAAGCAGTCATCAGTGATGACGAACTGGTCTCATTAGATATAGCGGTAGAGTTAGAATTTCGTTTCTAGATATGTTCAGCTTCCTACCACCTTTTTCTAAGTTGTCAAAAATGGTACAAATTTTATAACAGCTCCTACAATCGAAACTATCCTGTCTTTTGTAAAATTATCTTTACTTACATATTCTTTCGGTTTTTTATCAGTAAATCAACAAATAATAAATTGATGATCAGAAAGCTTTGATTAAAAAATGGGCTGTCCGTCTGAAGATTAAACTCTGATTTTGTGTCAAGTGTGTAAAATGATGAATGCAGTAACCAAATCCTGAAACTTGTTTTGCTGAGTCTTCCGATGGAATCGGATGTGCATAAGATTGGAGCGGAGATGTCTTATTAGTGCTCTCTCTTGAATAAACTGGTAACAGAGGCTATACGAGTGGATTTTGACTTGTTCAACTCACATCAGCAGGACACAGTTTTGCTGAAGATCTTGCTACAGAAATTCTTCTACTTGAGGATGAATTTATAGAATGAGTTGCATGTACACGAACTAAACTACGATCAAATAGCAGCAAGGAAACCAAGTCGTACCGAGTGACATCCATTTCAAAACGTTTTGACAAAAAGAACGAATTAAAATCAATTATTATTTGTTAAAAATGGGATTTATATCTAACGTTTCATTAGATTAAAATTAATTATTTGATTAGAAATCGATTTTAATCCCATTTTCGATCAAAATCATTTTTTTTTCTTCGAGTCTAGCCTATATACGTTTATAGTTATCCTACCATAGATCAGCTCATTTGCATTTCGACACAAGTATGAGTAAATTGAATTAAAAATCTTTTAAACATTACAATACTCATAGACACTAAGACATTCGTAGCTAACATGGAGAGGTACTCAAGTGGTTCATGCGGCTTCCATTTATATTTTGTTCCTATATAGGAGATATTTTTCTAAGAAACAGTCTAAGAGGATTTTAGTTGATAGAGCTTTTTTCAGAAGTTATGACCCTTTCACTGATTTTTCCATCTCTTACAAGGCACATACAAAAAACTCGAACAACAGATTTTCAACGTCAGATATTACCCACACATAAGTCTAATGGCCATTATAATGTTCTGAAACTTCAGCAACAAAATGCCTTCGTCTCGTGATATTGATTTGTCAAAAAAACTCAATTCTTTTCCGATCTTATGTGAAATATGAGATTGGATGAAAATTCAATGTCACTAGAAGAGAGTATTTTTTCTGCTAAAATTTTCAGGACATTATACGAACTATTAAACTTATAGATGGGGATTGCAATTCTGTTGTTCGAGTTTTTTGTAAGTTGCTCGTAAGAGATGGAAAAGTCAATAAAAGGGTCATAACCATTGAAAGAAGCCACATTTACCCAAAATCTTCTTAGACTTATTCTTGGAATAAGATTCCCTACATTAGAACAAACTATAAATGGAAACCGCCTAGATCAGTTCAGGATCTTTCCTCTTAAGTAGATGGAGACCATGAGTCTTTCACAGATATCAAAGTAACATCTATCCTTACCTTGTATACACCTGTACTAATAAGAATTAAAGAGGTCAGATTTTAAATCGATCTTTCGGTCTGAGAAATGATGAGAAATCTAAAAGTATTCATCTCTTTCAGATAGCTATGAGTAAGGTAATTAACATTTCTCACAAATTAATTTACATTTTCTCAGAACTAATGGAAAATCAATGTAAAATTGTTCCAATCAAAGCACCTACAGATAAATTATATTTAAATTGTTAGAAATTTTGGAAAATCAAAATAGAAATCCGTCTCATTCCGTTGGCTTTATATCACGTAGTTTGAAACGCTCAAAAATTAAATCCTCTCACGAATACTACAAAATCTACAGGAATGTGCGGGTTGAGATGGTGAACTACGGAAAAAGTGTGTCGTAAATGTTGGTGTATACTGTTGAGTTCGTCAGAACATGACCGTGTGTTACGACACAAGTTTCAGTGTAAACGATGTTCGTCTATCGATGTATACGACACGAAGTCATACGACCGCAATCCTGCACATACCAGACGGATGACTTGAGGCTCGTATATGGTTATTATTTTACCGATTTTACGATCGTTATAAAGATCGACATGGGACTTACAACTCAATTAATTCAAATTTTCCTTCTCTTCAACATTACACACATCAAGAACTATATTGATCAATGAAAAAATTTATATGAAACGTTCAACAACAGAAGAAGATCATTTTTCTTTCATAAGAGATTATTAACACCAATTCATCAGCTAGAGAAATAGACAAATATTAGAAGACAAAATTCGTTCGCATTTTAAATAAAGTGCTGATGGATCTCATTTTAGAATTATCATTTGTATTCATTTACCAGGACTATCAATATCAACTTAACCTTCTTGAATCACTATAGAAATCAATATTAGGAATTCAAATAACATTATGCATATATAAAACAGAAAATTCTTTTAGTACCGATGCATAAGTTACACATATCTCATGTTCTTATTCTTTTTATCGATATACACAACATGATTCAAATTAGTATGCGGTGTAATTGTCATTTGATTCAATTACGTTTTCGGTACGTGATTTCATGCTAGATATAAATGTTTAGCAAGTTCACTAGATAACATATTCCATTCCGTTTCTATCGCCTTGATTAATTCTTTTAAATTCAATGGCTTTCGCATAGATACTTTAATTTGGAGGAGTGTCCAAAGATTCTCAATGAGATTCGTACCGGAACTGAAAGCCGCCCGTTAGTAACTATTTTATATCATGCTCAGTCTTCCAGTCTCTTGACAAGCTTGAACAGTGCTTAAGATCTTGGTGCTCTACTCGTCATCAATCTTTACTACGAATAGAAGAGGTTCTCACTGTTGACAGCAATCTACTTTGGTAAACTTCTTCTCATACGAGATGACAGTGAAGTTTTTGTTGAAAGAAAATTATTTTACCAGCATATTCGGCTGTCATACAACCGTAGGCACTGAACTTCAATGAAAACTTCATTGTTCTTCGACTAGTTCGATCACTTGATGCTTTCTAATATGGACGACGAAAGGTCCTTAAACCAAATGTTGTTTCGTCGATTGCTATGGCTTTACTTCAATCTTAACTTTCAACCTGTTTAGCCAATTGTAAACGATCTTGCTGATGCTTCAATGTTAAAAGAGATATTCACAATGATTCACAATAATGAAGTACACCTTCTCGAAGTCGTTGTCGAGGTATTCGTTTACTTACGTTCAAATTTTCGTTTAGTGAATGATTACGAACCTATTGACCGATTGGTTCTTCAATATCACCTGTTGTGTGGAGGATCCAGTCGACGTCTTCATCGATTGTTGTTGGATGTTGGTTACTTTTTACTGTATTACCAAGGTATTTATTTGTTTCCCACCTCAACTAACTATTTCTTCACGGTTGTAGGACTACATTTCACTGATTTTGTTATTTTTTTTACTTTATAATGTGAGCCATAGTCATATTTAGACAAAAACATAGTTTCCTATCGTTTATGAAGGTGAGGTGACTGACATAGTTTGTTATTTCAGAATCACAATTGGGACAAGTGTAATAAGAGCGAAAAGAGAAAATACAACTGAACGAAGAATACATTTCTTACATAATTAGACAGAAAATCATCTACACATGCATTCTTTTACTATGAGAAGGATAACAAACTTCTCTTCACAGTAAATGATGTGTGGGATGATTTTTATCGTTTTACTACGCTATCAATACATAATGACAAAAGCTTGTGAACAGATCTTTATCAGATTATTTTACCTGAGTTACTTAGAAAGATCAAGTTGATATATCTCATGCTAGTAAATAATTATAAATAATAATCCTGAAATAAAGCGCATCGGCACTTTATCAAAACACTAACAAATATTGACTTCTAACATTTGTCTGTTGCTCTACATGATGAATTGGTGTCAATAATCTCTTATGAAAGAAAACTGATTTTCTTCTGTTGTTGAACGCTTTATATAAATTTTTTCATTGATCAATATAGTTCTCGATGTGTATAATGTTGAGGAGAAAGAACATTCGAATTCATTGAGTTATAAGTGAGTTACAGTGGATAACAAAATTGATCAATCACCTGGTAAATCTTTTTGGTTTTCTTTATATCTGAAAAAGTAATATAACTACACTAGTTATTAGGTTTTTACTACTCTATAGCTCATCACGTATAGTACTTGTATACAAAATTTCAAATGAAAAATTCATATCGTTAAGATTTTATCGAAAATCTAACAAGAACCTATAGTTCTCCCCCGTTCCAAAATGAATCAACCAAAATAAAAAAGACAACAATCTTTTTATGAAAGAGAAAAGCTTATCTATTTTAATATTTTGTTGGATATTCTTTCATACGGGAACATTCATACAAACGATTGGGAATAGATTCAACCAATTTTTTAGTTACGTCTTCTCCAATATTGTTCCATTCGAGTTGTAGTAATTCCCGAAGTTATTTCTCATTTTTTGGCTGATGCTTCTTCATTCGACGTTCGAATTCATCCCAGAGGTGTTCGATGAGACTGAGGTCTGGTGAGAATGAAGGTCAAACCAAACATTCAACATGATTTTCATCGAGCCAATGCTTCACAATACGTGCGCTGTATATTTTGAATTATTTTCATGTTGAAATACCATGCCACTACCCAATTGCAATTTCCTCGATGATGGAAATAAATTTTCATCTAAGATGTTCTTGTACATCTCACCTGTCATGTTCTCTTCAATAAACACTAGATTTCCCACATCATTCCAAGCAAAACAACCCCACACCTTAACATTACTACCACCACCATGTTTCACTGTCGGAACTCTACACTTTTTATCATATCCCTTTTTTTGCTGTTCACCATACCATAACCCTGCCATCTGATCCAAAGAGATTGTACTTTGGTTCATCTGAGCACAAGACATACATCCAGAATGCTATTCCCCTGTCTTGATACATTTTGACGTAATTTAGACGCTTAACTCAATTTACTTTATTGAAATAAGGCTTTTTCCGAGCAACATGTTCATACAGTCAAAGTTCATAAGCACGATGGCGAATTGTTTGACTGGATATTGAAATTTTCAACTCGTTCATAATGTCATGTTTAACAGATGACGCTGACTTGCGACGATTCACTTCAATTTTCTGCTGAATAAGCTTGTCTGCTCTGGCTGTTGTTTTTCGTTGCCGACCACGGCCAGCCAAATTAGCAATACACCTTGTTTTTTTTATACTTCGTAATCATGGAATGAATATTACTTCTTGAACACAATATCTTGCTTGCTATTTCCCGTTAAGAATCACCATTTAAATGATGTTTCATTACAAGTGCTCGAAAATCGTTCGAGTGTCCTTTTCGCGCAGGCGACATGAATGTATAGTTAAACGAAAATTCGATGAAATGTTGTTTTTATTTTTAAAATATACATATGTCTCTTATATAGACGAACATGTATAGACACTAGATGGACTAAGATATAAGAAACATTATATTCAAGGCATCTATTATGATATTTATTTTCATTCTGATTGATTAATTTTGGAACAGAGGAAAATTACAAGTTCTTATTAGATTTGCTAAAAAACTTTAACCGTATGAGATTTTCATTTGAAAGTTTGTATACAAGTACTGTACATGATGAGCTATAGCATAGTGAAACCATCACTAGCGTAGCTATTATAGTTTTTGAGATATTAAGAAAAGAAAAAAATCCAACCAGGTGGTTGATCACTTTTACTACTCACTGTATGAAGTATTTGGTGGTCAGGTCTTGATATCATCGTACTCCCAGTTTAATGCATGCTATGTCTCTGTAATGTTCAAGATGCATTCGCAGTTTTCGAACTATCATGAGACAGGTTTTTCAAAGGAATTGAACAATATATAGCCGAGTGTCAGTGCCAAATTGAAAATCATCGAAAATTAGCATTCTGTAGGTTGTCATTGACAGTATGATATCTCAGCGATTTGAAAATTTTCTGGTGAAATTTTTGTTAGAGAAAGCTTAGAATGCAAGCTTTCGAATGATAGATTTCTTTCAATTTATAGTGCTTAAATGGCTCAGATATAAGCATCGTAAAGTAAAGATAGTGGTTTATGTATAACTATGTTCTGTTACATTGAATTGATGTGGGATTGGTGTCTGAGGTTAGTGTTCGTTACCACGGATATGCTATCAGCATCTCTGGGCGAAAACTCAATATGGCGATGGACTTTAGACAACAGCGAAATATCGCCAACGCTCTGTACCAAGATTTGCTATTCTCAAGTTTATCCTTAAGCTTTCCAGCCATTTAGCGGGTTTTATTTCGTTTGATACAAGTCAATTTTTAATTGTGGTGCCTTTTTCATGCCGTAGGTCATAGAAATATAGTTGTTCGAACTATCTCACTATATGATACGTGTAATAAAGTCGTCAACTAACGAAGAAGTGAAATAAAAGAAGCAGTCTTACTTGGCATCGACGTTGTGGTTGTTGTGCTGGTTGTTGATGTGGTGGTTGAGGTTGTGCTGGTTGTTGATGTAGTTGTTGAGGTTGTGCTGGTTGTTGATGTGGTGGTTGAGGTTGTGCTGGTTGTTGATGTGGTGGTTGAGGTTGTGCTGGTTGTTGATGTGGTGGTTGAGGTTGTGCTGGTTGTTGATGTGGTGGTTGAGGTTGTGCTGGTTGAGGCTGTGCTGGTTGTTGATGTAGTTGTTGTTGAATCAGTGATGACAATACTAGGGGCTATTTTATCAAGAAAGAAAAATCAAAATATACTAAAAACAGAATGTTTTGACGACTCTACGAGTGTCTGAAACAGCTTGTACAACGAAATTTGAGTCGCGGACACCAAAGTACTCGAAAGATGCTGAAAATTCTTGACCAACGACTTGATTTTCCAATGAACTAACACGACAAGTTATACTTGTGGGAGGACTACAAACTATTTCCATAACTAGGAAATTAGCTGAAGCCACACGCTTAGCGAGTTGTTTGGACCTTAGAAAAGTATAACGCCATATTACAATGAAATTAACTGGATGGATTTATTGCTTTATTTGCATACCGAGATCGTCGCTTTCTGCCACTTATTGCCGAAGCAAATGTGCACAAAACTGGAGTGAAAGCACCCGATTGCATATCTGCTGCACTAGTAAGCTGAGAGAAAAGAAATATAAGGTTTTGCATGTAAATTTAAATACTGACGTTAATAATCTTACCGAACTCACGATTGAACTACATGCCTCTGGCGACGTAGTACCCAACGCGGGAATGTCTGATAGTGGAATCGCTGTAATATACCTTGTTCCACTTGTGTCAACATCTTCAACAGAGTACAATTCTCATCAAATTATAATCGTCTTGTATGAGTTCAGGTCATTTTTGTCAAATATTTTCCTATCTACCTGCTATAATTCTCTCATCCAGATAGAGCGGAATCAAAGCCAAGACGACTATTACAGCAATCCCCAAAAGTGTTAAACCAAGAAAGCCAAAAGCTACTATTAGTGTAGTAATCGGTCTTGTACTATACATATCAACATTGTTTTATTCGAAATCGCTTATCAGTTAAACATAAAAATGCATTACTCTACCTTTGAGGATCAGAGTCGGTCGTTGTCCGTGTTGAAAACATAATTAGAATATATGGTCTACCTTGCTCTTGTCGACAGTGTAATGAAGAAAAGTAACCAGTGTATTTTAATGGTACACCTTTTATATGTTCTTTTTTCTTTGGATCAATTTTTGTCTTAACCGTCACAAGTCAAAGAGAATGCTTCAGTTGTCCCTTGATGATTCAGTCGAGTGTGACTACGAGTTAAAATCATGCTTCGAATGACTCTTAATTACGTACGATAATAATGATTATTCGAACGATAATGATCGTCATGATATTCACCCACGTTAAAATTTTTATTTACATTATTTTCCATCCTTTGACGCAAGACGTCATACACATTGCTCACAAACACACACACACACACAATAAGATACCATATACATTTGTGATTCGACAAAGGTGATCAATTAGAAACACAAATAAATGGTGACACTTGCTTGATCATGCTTTCATGACTTCGATATTACGCATCGTATTTCAATGAGGGTGACGGTGACGGTGACGATGAAGCTTGGTGGGATTGAGGGCGATCGTTAGTAGCTTACTCTTACTGTTCATTTTTGCCGTCGCCCCTCATCCTCACTATCAGGTCAATCTCCAAATATTTATTTTAGAATTCTAAAAATTCTAAAATCCCATCTATACTAGCTTCGAATGATTTCATATATATAGTTATTGTAAAATTCTAGATTCCTTACAATTTTAAAATTCCATGTATACTAACATCAAATCATCTCATATTTATTGATTGTAAAATTCTAGAATACAGCGCAGTGCATGCATCGTTATACGAAAATATTGTTTAGAATGTATTGATTATTCATGTTATATGTATACAGACAGAACCATAGCTAGAGTTCTATCATAATTCTAGAATCTCACAAGAAGGTCACGTCTAAAATATTGATACTGCATCAGTGGTAACAAACACCAATCTCAGACACTAATCCCACATCAATTCAGCGTAACACGACGGACTCATACACAAACCACAATCTTTACCTTAGATTATTGCTTATATCTCAGTCACTAAAGCACTTTGGATTCAAAGAAACCTATGATTCGAAGAGCTTGAAGCCCAAGCTTTCTCTAACAAAAAGGAGGGGTTGTATAAGCAAGCAAAATCAGTCCATTTTATTTTCTCTTTTCGAACATATTAGAAAATGCACAGAACTATTAAAAGAATGTGCTGATTCTTTCTACGTAAAAATTAAAGGGTTTCGTCAACATTTCATGGACTAAAAATAGAGTATCAAATTAATAGGTGAATGATATATGTATAAAAGAAAACACTAACTAACATAGCATAAAAACTCCTCCACCAGTTAAAAAAGCTATCCTATTCGATAGAGCTCGAATAGCTCTACAAACTGTTTATATTTTCAGGTCGAGAAAATAACGGTCAGTCTGTGACTAGAAGTACAATAATGTAGAAACTCAGCCGAATCCTAGCAATTTGGGTTTCCGACTTCTAGACTCTTATATTTCTCTTTTGATTTGAGATTCGATTTAATACTATGCAGAGTACGATTATTCCAAAATTTACCTGATGATGATTGGGATAAGCTCCAATCGAAACGATCGTCGTAAGTAGCTTGAAATAATACCTTTTGAAATTCACACTCTCACCCACTCTCACCCATCTTCACCCTCAGCATGTTCAGTTCAATTTTCAGAGGTCAAAGAACGACTTATCTACTACGCTTTCCTTATTATTTGTCAACTCGGGACATTGAACTGCAGTCCTTCCTCCGCCGCACCCTCAGCTAGAGCCTTGTATTTGAGGTATTCAAGTGAAACAACCATCTGTCGTCTACTATTCGATTCCATCAGTAGATGTTTATACTTTGTTGATGTTTCCTATATGTTGTATAGGATTTATTCGAACACGTATAGCAAAGTCAAACCCATCTGATGAGACCCTTCAGCAAGGTCGAAATCTGGATCATGGTAAGCTTGACTCACCCTCAAGCTTGTCTTGCATTGAAAACCTTACACTATTGGAAAACCAAATTTTCAATAAGTTCCTTCACATTGTTAGGCTTGTTTAAGTAGAGACTCACACTCATGTTATAATTTGGTTGATTTAAATTCGCTTTTACCACCATGAAACATAAGGTTTTTGCTAATGTTTAATTTTTGATTATTGCAGTTTCCGTGCAATTACTATTACAGTTCGAAAGTTCATTTAGGAATATTTTTACTTGATACGACAGCGATTAATATCATTTTCGAAGAAATTCGAGACAGACACATTTCAAACGCAAAGAATGAAACCTTTCTTCTAGTTTTTCGACCAAGTTTCACAGTAACTGTGACATCTCTATGACAAATTTGTTTAAAGTAAGACGAGAGCTTGTCCTTGTTCTGCAATCTCAGTTTGTACTTCGTGCATTGAGATGCAGAGATAGAGCGAGCGTGTCGATGTGTTTATATGCTACAGATTTGGAAAGAATTAAGTCAGATGAATGAATATATTGCATGGTAGTACAAGATGATGAACGATTTTACATTGAAACTGAATAGACATACATGAAGAATTATTTTTGAAAGTCGAATAGACAACGATAATGAGAAATGTTGCAGTGGTAGCGAGTGCGACTCCAAGGATCGTCCGAGAGAGAGTGAACATTTATTTGTTTCAATCGATAGGCAGAGTGCCACCATTAACAATAAGTAATAGAACGAATGGCTCTCATGGTTATGATGAACATGGACATGAAAGGATAAACACCAGAAACTAAGCTAATATTTTTCTTGAAATTAATCTATTCGAGTTCTTAAGTCGCCATGGAATAGAATCGACTGAATGGTTAATATTGTCATAGTTTGATAGTTGATGACTGTGAGAGTGATAATTAATCGATGTTGTTTGCTCTTTTTATCATTGTAACAAAAATGAATGATCAACGTCAAAGATAAAATTCTTCGTTTTATTCAATAAAAATCAATTTAATTGAATAAGTGATTAATACAATGACAATTGAATCGTTGACTTGTGATAAACCCAACTAACTTGAGTTCCATCAGATATATTCACAAGCCCTTTCTCAAGTAGAAATATCAGACAAGACTAAAAGGCCCAAATAGAAACGCGTGTCATGATAACTTGTCTCACTATTGATCAAACGAATTTTGTATTATCTATTTCAATTCGGGAACAATGAAATTTTCGCATTCATTTGGCTTCTGGAATTCAGATTAACTTAAGCCATTTGACAAAACCCTTGAGCAAAGGCGAAATACGTGTGGTGGTAGTTTGTCTCACTCCTAGTTCCTTTTCATTGTCTTGTTGTTGGTTTTTGCGCTGTATATAACTTTAATTTGATTATGTCACGAGATTTGACAAACTCGGGTTAGTTCACGTTTTGGCAATTGACACTGTCGTTTGCTCACAATAATACTGCCCAGGATAGTTGTTCCTATAGTAGGGTCCTATAAGACTCCTGTCGGTATTCAATTGGATTTCAATATAACCGATGAGATCCTAAGAGATATTCAGCTAACGGACCGACTATTGGATCCCTAGTGGCGGAATCCGATCGAATCTAATGTCGGAATTTGACGGAATCTAGCACAGGCGTATAACTCTCGTGTTCTGTTGACTTCAGATACTTATTCGATCGTGATTAAGAAAATAGAACTTTTCTGCTAGAATCACGAAAGTCGGTCTGTTACCTGGAATCCTATCGGATTCCGTCAATTGGTAGGATCCAATCATATTCAATAGGATTATCAGTAGGATTTATCCACCTAGGCGGATTCGATTATTTTTATTGCTTTTATATCGTTGGGGAGGTTCTTTTGTCTTTAGAATACTACAACTATATGCTTCCTTCATAAAAATTATTGAAGTCTTTCGGTAACTGAATATGAGTTTGAGCCTCGGATCTATGTAATGCATCGCGTACAGAATCGTTGCAGCGGTGTTCTGTTCATAGCTAAAATAATTTTTGTTCAAAGGTATGAAGCATATTTAATTATTAGTAGAACTGTGATAAGACGTTGTATTTTGATTGTATTGTTGGTCAGTTATATTCATGTTCATGTCCATATTGTTTGTAAGACCGTCAAGATGATCCATAGTGTCTTTACAATGCCATTCTATATACGTTGCCTGAAATTCTCTATGGTTTCATCTCTCATCTTCATATCTGCCAAGCTATAACGAAATTCGCCATTGTTATTATTGAAAAACGCGACGATGACAAAATACAAAGCTGTTTGATATATGTCCACAGAAAATGAAAGATAAATTTTTTCTCTACTTCACCTAACTTCTAGATGAAATCAATTTCTGTCTTTTGAAAAACGGAAACATGGTCATCATCATCAATATGCATAAACTCACGGATTTATCTGGTTCGTGAGAGCAATCAGCTTGTGCAAGATAATTCGAAGGATTCTAAATTTTTTCCCTCTGGTGTCTTCCATCAACTTCTAAGTAAAACAGTTAGTATAGTAATATTCTACTCTAGTTCCTTTCCACACTCCTTTCGATGCCTATATCTATTAAGCGCCATGAACACTACTACTTCCGAAAAAATAGAAAAGCCACAGCGGTAAATTTAAATAACCTACTTACAAAAAAATTTATTCAATTGCAGCACAATATTTTTAAAAGTTCTCTTCCACATATCAGCTGCTCAAAAGTCACAGCTGAGAGGAGCACATTGCATAACAGTCTAATTTGAAACACAGATTACTCTTTTATTCATTCCTGAATCCATCGCTTAAATACATCAATATCAGCGAATAAAGCGCACCACTTCATGCTCCAGATAAGTCAAAAGCACCGAATATCAGTGTAGAAATGCACTTTTATTCAGAGAAACATTTATTATAAACAAAATTCTGGCACACATTCGGATTCAGCATAAAAATACGCATACAATAAGATATAACCTGTTTCATTTGGTCCAAAATTTCTAGAATTTTACTTTTTGGGGCCATCTATCGAGCGCCGTAAAGCACTCTGCTAGCAGCTCGGCTTTTCATTTGGTTTCTGACAGCGGTGCACCGCAACACGGCTAACTCACTTAGAAGTAAGCGCTTTGCCGTTCGAACTTGCAAAATATTGAAAATTCCACTGAAACTTCTGAACTTTTTTTTGGACACACGCGCTGTTGCACGCAAAAATCTACGTTTAAAAACAAAAAGCCACAAATGCCCAGAAACCAAGCACTGCTTTCACACACACAAAATACCGAATCCGCGACCGTGCCATAATAAGTGGTCCTCATCGACATCAACAAAAAGCCGACATGACTGGAACCAGCAGCCCAAATCACTAATTGTCGGACGAGCCAAACGTTTCTCATGAAAACCAAACACAGATTGAAATTCAGCATCAAGTGGCGCGTCTGCTGATATATGACTCGACTAAATTCGGCCCAATTTTTTAAACTCGACTCTTAGAAGCCATACAATGGGCTTTGGATAAGTCAACTTTGAAAGCTCGTGCCATGATACGGCTTTCGTGGACGAATATGAATAAATGTCTACGATTGAAAACAAATTGTGGGAGGAAAGTGGGAACCTGTCTTTTAATAAGGGAAATTGGCTTGTCTTCATTAATTTTTTTTCCATGTTTTTAATTTTTTTCCCGCTCATAGGCGTATACCCCCGCGGAACCTTTGACCAGGGTATGAAGGAACGTGGATATAGCAAGAATACGGAGAGGTTGATACACACATACCAAAAGCGAGAAGCTCGTCGTCGGACGCTTTCGTATGGCCGTGGTAAAGAAGCCCAAATCGAGAATTGGGGCTACGAAGCGTTGATTATTCGACGAGCCAAACATTTCTTCACAAAAGCCAGCACAGATTCGGATTCAGCATGAAGTGGCGCGTCTACTGATATATGACTCGATTAAATTCGGCCCAATTTTTCATAATCGACTATTGGAAGCCATACAATGGGCTTCAGATAATTGAATTTTGAAAGCTCGTGCCACGATGCGGTTTTCGTCGATGAGTGTGAATGAATGTTTCCGATTGAAAACAAAGGGTCAGAGGGACATGGGAGGCTGACTTTTAAAAAGCGATATTCGTTTGGCTTCATTGATCTTTTTTCAATGTTTTAAATTTGTTTCCAGCTCATAAGGGCATGCGTGGTGATGCTGCCAGACCATGGTATGAAGGAACGACGGTATAGAAAGAATACGGAGAGATTGATACACACTTATTAAATGCCATAATCGCGTCCTGGAACGTGTTGGTATGCACATGATAAACGAGCCGAAAATTTAGAATTGGGCCCCGAATCGTTGATTATCGGACGAGCCAAACATTTCTCGTCAAAAGCCAGCACAGATTCGGATTCAGCATAGTGGCGCGTCTGCTGATAAATAAGTCGCGTGATTTGGGCCCAATTTTTCGAAATCGACTTTTCGAAGCCATAGAATGGGCTTCAGATAATTGAATTTTGAAAGCTCGTGCCATGATACGATTTTCGTGGATGAATATGAATGAATGTCGGCGATTCAAAAACAAAGGGTGAGGGAGACGTAGGAGACTCGCTTTCAAAAGCGAAATTCGCTTGTCTTCATTGATTTTTTTATTTGACCTTTTAATTTTATGTAGCTCACAGGGGCATGTGCGGCGAGGCTCCCTGACCAGGGTATGAAGGAACGGGGATATAGCAAGAATACGGAGAGGTTGATACACACATACCAAAAGCGAGAAGCTCGTCGTCAGACGCTTTCGTATGCCAGTGGTAAAGAAGCCCATAATCGATAATTGGGGCCCAGAATCGTTGATTATCGGACGAGCCAAACATTTCTCGTCGAAAGCAAGCACAGATTCGGATTTAACATGAAGTGGCGCGTCTGCTGATATATGAGTCGACTGGATTGGGCCCAATTTTTCAAAATCGACTTTTCGAAGTCATACAATAGGCTCCAAATAATTGAATTTTGAAAGCTCGTGCCACGATGCGGTTTTCGACGATGAATGTGAATGAATGTTTGCGTTTGGCAGCAAAGGACGGGAAGGGAGGCGAAGCGAGCAGTGAAGTTTTAAAAAGCGAAATTCGCTTGTCTTCATCGGCTTTTCTTCGATGTTTTTAATTTGTTCCTAGCTCACAGGAGAATACGCACCGAAGCCGCTAGACCAGGGTATGAAGGAACGGGAGTATAATAAGAATACGAAGAGATTGATACACACATATTAAACGCGTAAATCTCGTCCTCGGACGGTATCGTATACCCGTTGTGGATAAAGTCGGAAATGGAGATCCCTCACGCCGGTAACATGCGGTATGTGCGTGCCAAGTAGTTCTCCTGGAAACCAAGGACTATTTGCAGCTTAAGATGAAACTGCGTTGGTGCGGGTTGTTGTGTCAAGTGGGTTGCTTGTGGTTTTTGTTCTTACATCGAGATTTGGGCCCTATTTTGATGGAATGTTAGCATGACGGTGTTAATTTTAGTTTATTTATAGTATTAGTTGAAAATGATGGTACGGATGAAGTCGTTGCGTGGGAGTAAAAAGATGACTTTCGGAAATGACTGAACGATGCTTTGCATTTTTTTATAAGCTTTTGATTGTTTTTGTTGGTGAAATGCTTGGTTGCCGACATAGACTACAAAGGTGGGTATGCAGTAGAATGTTTTGGTTAGGATGAGTGGAGAATGGTTCCGTTGTATAGTGCATGAGTAGCATTTTGCTACGGAGTGTCGATGAGGAGTAAAGATGGGTGAGAATTCCACCTATTTGACCGCGGAAACTTTTCGTTTCTGTAGGAATACAGTTTTTGCTGATTTTGCAGTATCAGTATTATTAGAATATTTGCCATGAAGATCGATACGTGGTGAAAGATCAGTCAAATGGTTTGCGAAATATAATTTTGTTTTTTGTCAACTTCTAGGTATGTGATCCATATTTTTTGTGATAGATAATTACCTGTTTGATGAGAAATTGCTCTATTATTCCCTGTTATATTTGCTTTCACAGTTCAGCACTAAGATATGTATTGTTTAACATCTTCGCATAGTCACTTTGGACGATTCTTTTGCAGTTTGCAAGCTGACTTAAAAACACAGAATACATGACTCTCTGTGGAACATTTTAATTTTGAATTCAAGTGTTGTTCATAAATTGTATGTCACCAAGAGTTTAGCATTTTTGAATGTCTATCATTTAATAATTCTGAAATTTTTATGAATGAATCAATAGATTCTACTATTGATACAAAAATATATTGTAAAGTATTTCTCAGCATATGAAAATCGATTAAATAATGTCTTTTATTTAGTTGAATGGTGTCGTATAAGTTTATCGCCGATGTACTTTTTTTTTATCGTGGATGTAGTTCAGTTGTTCTGATAACAAGATAAGTAATGAGTTTTTGCGAGTGAAAAATCTCGAATCTGAGATTTCCAGTATTCTTTCATAAATATTTGACGTCATTATGATATGATAGAGAAATTTAGAAGTCTTTTTTTGGTTTTATTTTAAATTATTTCAAAATGGAGAATATAGAAGGTTTTTGACAGTTGTATCCATAGATCAATGCTTAATTTTCCTTTGCATGACAGAAATCGATATTTTGGTATATATTGTCGATGGGTATCATCTATCATTGGCTGTTCAGTTCATTCGATTTTAATATCCCAAATTATTTCATTGAAATACCTGTAAATCCTTAAGACCTTCCTGGATACTTGTTTTTTGTTTTTTCTGTTTCAATTTCTCTGAGTCTGAATGATTTATAATGATAAACGACGTCATACGTCTTCGACTTTTGATAGGATCCGCTTGCTTCTATAAAAATTTTTCATTGAATTCGGTACCAAGGGAATGATATTTTCGCATCATTTTTATTTTTTCAAGGATCTTTTCCATATTATTCGAGACGATGTTTGTATCCCTTGCGTGTACTCTAAGTAGAATCGCTCACGTGAATGATGATGGCAGTGTCTAATGATTTTTTCATTGAATTCAATTTTATGACATAAATATTGAAAACTACTTTCTTGTATGTATGAATTGAGATATAGCCCTTTTCTAGTATTCTAGAATTCTGGGTTTAACCCTATCTGTACACATATATAACATAAATATTATCAAGACATTGTAAACAATATTTTCATATCAGGATGCGTGCACGGAGCTAAATTCTAAAATTTTAAAATAACTATATACGAAATCGTTCGAAATCAATATGGATGGAATTTCAGAATTTTCCGAATTCTAGAATTCTAGAATAGATATCTGTGAATTAGTTTGAGAACGATGGTGAGAAATAACGGCGAGAATGAGCAATGAAAGCTAGCCACTAACCATCATCCTAAACCCCATCAAACCTTACCCACATCCTCACCTAGATGCTCGCCTCCATCCTCCACCTTATCCTCATCGTTACACTATTAAGCCATACACAAATATCTATTCTAAAATTGTAGGATTCTGAAAATTCAAAAATTCCATCTATACTAATATCAAATCATAGCACATGTATTTTCATTATATTAACATATATGTGTCAGCTATCAATTGATCTTGCGATCACTTCATTTGATCATTAAGATTCTTTGCCATCTGATGATCTGCGTTGCTGCAGTGAAATCTAGATTATGGCTGCTGGTCTCATTCATTCAAATTTCTCGTCATTTTATCCAATATAAGCTAACTCGATGACGTCGCAGTGACCAAGCAGAAATACACGTAATTCATCATGGAATGGTCATTGATTTTTCTTTGTTAGTATTTAGACTATGACTATTGTTCATGCTCCAATGTCCATCAATCATTTCCACTAACTATTGTTCACGTTCAAGGTTTTCACCTGGCATTTCAACTATTCTCTTTTGTTCAGTCTCAAGTGCCCATCGCTGATTTCTGCCATCGGTTGATGGCCATATTGAAGTATGTATATAGATGCTAGCTGCAGGTTTTGTATTATTATTAGGAATGTATGTGGCTGAAAGTTTCCCTATTGATATGCATCATTGAATTGCAAATCTAGTCGACGGAAAGTCTTCCGGGTATTCTTGGAAATGGATGTATTTTTGTTTTAAGCTGGTAATGGATTCAGGTAGTGAGTGGTCTTCTGTTATCATGAATATAACAAGAACGATATTCAGTCTCTCGGTACGCGTCTAACTAATCGGTTTAAATCGTATACGATCCTCATGATTGTAGTTTCTTTTGTTCTTGTGAAGTTCAGTAGCCGCTCAATAATCATTGGTATGAATGGAAAGTGCTTTGTGTGCTTGGGTTATTGGAGAAATTCCTTTTATGAGTTGCTATGATTGTTTTCTTGCGTTGCAGTTTTAATGAAAGATGGTTGTGAACCTATGCTCGTATAATGTTGTAGTACGATCCTATCTTCAGTGCAAATCTTCAAGCAACGGTGCTCATGCAATCCTATCGTTTGATACCACCAGGCAGTCATCATCACTTCAATAACAAAGCACACACGATGATCATTCTTCCAACAAGAATCGAGAACCCGTCGTAAGTAATTTGGAATTATTTATTCAATGAACCTCACAATCAGTCAGCATGTTCAGTTCAATTTTCACACAGTGATTATTGAACTTATCTACTACATTTTCTTTATTATTTGTTAACTCGGTAAATTGAACTGCAGTCTTTCCTCCTCCTCACCCTCAGTTCGAGACTTGCCTATTGGTAAATACAAATGACAGATGATTACCAATGTGTTTGCAATCATATATTCTATCAATAGATTCCTTCACGCAATGCAAAGTTGATGTATGTATATACTACTTAAACCATCATACCCTCACCCTTTCAAGCACGATCTTAACAAAGTCCTACCTATCAAAAATCCAAAATTTCTTCAAATCTTTTCAACAACTTACTTCCATTCATTTTATCGCACCATATTAGATGTTATCCTTTTTGCACCATTTAGAACAAATTCTTAGCTATAGATAAATTCTATTAGGTCAATACACTATTTTGTACGATAGATACACACATAATTAGATAGTTTCAGTTATGAAAATCCTTCGTCCGCGGCACCCTCAGCTAGAGCCTTGTGTGTGTTGTACAGCTGCTCAAATTAAACAATCACTCATTAGTTCAACTTTTTAGCTGACAATAGTCAGTTGGAACAATAACTTATCGATTACATGAAAGCATATGATTTTTATCAAGTCAAAAGAAATTCTCAAGTACAATCCTTTCTATGCTGCACCCTTAGCTAGAGCCTTGTGTGTTGAGAACAGCTATTCAAATGAAACAATCAATCGTCAATTCCATTATGAACGGAGAATGGTCATCATAGAACTTATCCACTACACACACTCACCTTCAACTGTTTTGTGATTTGTCAACTCAAGAGAAATTTAACTTCAAGTCCTTCCTCCGCCGCACCCTCAGTCTGACCTTGATGTATTGCTATAGATGAATAGGTGTAGCGAGACAAGTATTTTATGATCTATTGAATATCATTATTGAACGATGACATTGAAATCAAAGATATTCCAAAAAAAACGAGACAATGTTGTTCCTTTATTGTCGAATGAAATGGATAGGGAATATTCATTTGAAATAAACTCAGTCGTCTTTGTCACACACAAATCGAAATGTTTCCAGTAAAAATGCAATCATCTTTCACTGCTTGTGAACATACATCGAATAAAAGGAAATTTTCAATTGTTTGATCTTCGACTTGCAGCAAAATTTTATACTATCTGTTCTTTGCTTTTTTTTGCTCAAGCAACTCATTCACTAATGAGCTCTCTGTACTGTTGATTTCAAAAATAAAACGGTTCGTATTCATGTAAATTTGAACTAGAATGAATTGTCAGTCCTCCGCGGCACCCTCAGTCTGAGCTTTGTGTATTGAGAATGATGATATCATTCGCATCGACTATTCAGACAGACGATATTCAGATGATAGATACAGAGGCAAACAGACAATGAAAGACAAGTATTCATTGAATGAAAATGATATTGATGATCTCGAACTATTGATTGATTGGCGCTTGAAACAAGAATAATATGTTTTGCTATTGAATCAAACAAATTGAATTCCCGATTATCAAAATCAATGCTGCGCTGTAACTATCACATGATTTGTCAACAACTCAAGCTTGTCTTCCAATGTACAATGAATGACTTGTCTCATCCCTCCGCGGCACCCTCAGTTTGAGCTTTGTGAATTCAGATTCACATATGTGCACACATACAGAATAAGAGAGAGAGATAGGGAATGAAATAGATGTTTGCGATGAATATCTTGTAGAGAGTGTTCACTTTGTGAACACTAATATGAATCAGTATATATACGTGTATATAGTGACTCGTATTAGAAGTTGATTGTTGAAGAGTTACGTACATTCACTGAAATCGTATACAAGTAATGACAGTGAATGAATCAATTTTGAAATTGAAATCGAAGACGATGACGTTTTTTATGTGAGCTACCCTCAAGCTTGTATGTTTTTCTTTCATTGATTTGAGAGCCCATCTACCAAATAAAAATAATTCTTTGCTTGAAAACAAAGAATTCTGTCATGTATAATAGAATATGTGAACTTTACGAAAATTTGGTATAATGCATGGGTTTTCTGGCGTGTAGATTTAATCTAATTAGTTTATGACGAGTTAGTGACGAAAGCTTTAAAAACAGAAATCATAATTGATATGACGGTAGCTGTGCTCTTATTTTCACACCCTCGAGAGTGAAAATTTCACCCATGCAAAAATGAAAAATCATCGATTTTGTTTCAACTGCGTTGAAAATCACCCAAGGAGAAAAGGAAATTTTATATTTTCTTATATATTTCTTTAAAATTCCACCCAACAATGGTTCATACTATTCGTCAATTGATATTTTTCTTGAAATGCAGATCACTGAGCCTGTTTACATGCATGATTTTTACTGAAAGACCTATGAAATCAACACATGAATGGAGGGTTTGGTATGACTCATATCAACGTCAATGGATATACTTGTTGAAGGATATCATGTTCATTTCATTCAACAAGGATCTTTCTCTATATGAAATGAAGACAAAACGAAGCAACAACAACAACAAGATCCATATCTCTATCTTCATCTTCCTACTAGCATCGAAAACGAATCAACGATATTTATCAACATTATCTCACATCGCAATGCCTCAACTGAGGATGCCGCCGAACACTTGACTAAGAATTCGATTTTCTGTCCAATATCGATATACATATATCTTTCCGGTGCAGTACAACTCACAACTCTACTCAAATAAACTTTTATTTGATGAGTATTGCATGTGGAGATTTTCATCTCCACACATGCATATGAACACTCTATACTAGATCGCTAGAATTGTCACTGCATACGAGTGGATTGTTCCACTTTGATGATGCATAAGCCGTCCTGGAAAACAATTCTTGTAGGGAACTTGTCAACAGATTTCTTTTAAACTCATCACTGAGAACTGATACTATCATTATAAATATTCATTATATGTATAACAGAATAGTTCGATCTTGTGATTTATTATTCAAATCATAGCGATCCTTTCTAATTCCACGCATTATCTATGAAAGGATGAAAGCAGTTTTGTCGGACTCGGAATACTAAAAAACTTAAATTTCTATAATTATAAATGTGTGTTTTCGTCATTATGTTTCACTTTGACCTACTTCCTATTACTTAGGAGAGTATAAACTTATATGTAATATGTATTCCAAATATACCTGACGAGTGCCTTGAGAAAGGGCGAAAGGCTTCCTGTAGATTTCGGAATATAAGAAAACTTAAATGTATTTCAATAATGTATTGATTCGGAATTTTCCTATTTTGGAATTTCATGAATCTCCTGTACTTATATCTAATGCCACCTGATAAGATTTGATTTCAGCCACATCGGAATACCTGGTATCGTGGTAGCTTTACTCTGCAGCTTAGTATTACTATATAAGAAAAGACGCAGCGTCCTGGCGTCCTGGCGTCCTAGCGTCCTAGAGGTATTAGGGAACGCTACTACTCTTTAGCTTAGTATTACTATATAAGAAAAGTCGCTGCGTCCTGCGTCCTGCGTCCTTGGTCTTTATAGGGACGCTACTATTCCTTAGCTTAGTATTACTATATAAGAAAAGTCGCTGCGTCCTTGGTCTTTATAGGGACGCTACTATTCCTTTGCTTAGTATTACTATATAAGAAAAGACGCTGCGTCCTGCGTCCTGCGTCCTTGGTCTTTATAGGGACGCTACTACTCCTTAGCTTAGTATTACTATATAAGAAAAGTCGCTGCGTCCTGCGTCCTGCGTCCTGCGTCTTTGGTCTTCATAGGAACGCTACTATTCCTTAGCTTAGTATTACTATATAAGAAAAGACGCAGCGTCCTGGCGTCCTAGCGTCCTAGCTATGTACAAGAACGCTACTACTCCTTAGCTTAGTATTACTATATAAGAAAAGTCGCTGCGTCCTGAGTCCTGCGTCCTGCGTCCTTGGTCTTTATAGGGACGCTACTACTCCTTAGCTTAGTATTACTATATAAGAAAAGTCGCTGCGTCCTGCGTCCTGCGTCTTTGGTCTTCATAGGGACGCTACTATTCCTTAGCTTAGTATTACTATATAAGAAAAGACGCAGCGTCCTGGCGTCCTGGCGTCCTAGCGTCCTAGCTATGTACAAGAACGCTACTACTCCTTAGCTTAGTATTACTATATAAGAAAAGTCGCTGCGTCCTGCGTCCTGCGTTTTGCGTCCTTGGTCTTTATAGGGACGCTACTATTCCTTAGCTTAGTATTACTATATAAGAAAAGACGCTGCGTCCTGCGTCCTGCGTCCTGCGTCCTTGGTCTTTATAGGGACGCTACTACTCCTTAGCTTAGTATTACTATATAAGAAAAGTCGCTGCGTCCTGCGTCCTGCGTCCTGCGTCCTGCGTCTTTGGTCTTCATAGGGACGCTACTATTCCTTAGCTTAGTATTACTATATAAGAAAAGTCGCTGCTTCCTGCGTCCTGCGTCCTGCGTTTGGCATCCTGGCGTCTTTGGGTTATAAAGGAACGCTATTACTCCTTAGCGTAGTATTACTATATAAGAAGAGACGCAGAGTCCTGGCGTCCTGGCGTCCTAGCGTCCTTGAGGTATAAAAGAACGCTACTACTCCTTAGCTTAGTATTACTATGTAAGAAAACACGCTGCGTTCTGCGTCCTTCCTCTGTATAGGAACGCTACTGCTTCTTAGCTACGTATTGCTATATAAGAAAAGACGCAACGTTTCTGCGTCCTTTGTCCTAGCTTCTTTGATGTGTAAAGGAACGGCAGTACTTTTTAGCTTAGTATTACTTTGCTAGTTCTAGTCGCAGCGTGCTAACGTCCTAACAGTGCATGGGATCATAGGAGTGCAAGAATTACTTCCATTTAGATACAATAGCGCTTCTAGTTAGTGGAAGGTGTTCTTTGCATGAGTATTTTTGTTTTTGTTTTTGTAGCTAGTTTCGAGGTCAGTGTTGCTTCTGCGATGTTATCCGGTTGAGTTTGAAAGTTGGATTCCTGGATTTGTTTATTGAATGCTGCTGTATGTATTTAAGTGTACATGGACGTTGTTGATCTACCTGTGTTTATCGTCATATATTTATTGCACTAGACGACAAGAGATACTTCTGTTTCAAAAGTATTTTATAGGAGTCCGGCATGAGAACAATTCATCATGTGGACTGAATCGTGAAATAATAATATTTAATTGGAAAGATTTATTGGTTAAGGTATAAGGTCTTCGGTTTCCGAGTGCTGAGTTTCTGGCAAAACAGAAATGAATGCCGTTTGTCGTGGATCGGTTGACTTTTCTACTTAGCGACTGTCGAAAAATTATCTATTTGCTATTCAACGTATTTCATAAAACAAGCGTCGTGTTGATAGTAGTTGGACATTCATCAAGGACGAGTACAGTCGTTTCTCCTACACCCTCGGTTTGAGTCTTGTGCATAGTGATAGATACATGCAGTATGATAGCGATAAAAATAGGAAATAATTCGATGCATAGATCTTGCTGATTTAAACTATTTTGAATGAAGAGAAATGAATTCGTTGAATACTAGAATAAGATGATTGAAGAATGAATTTAACATTGAAATGAAGTACGTACATGAAGAAGTACAGACGACAAGAACAAGAGGAATGATTGGCTGCTGACATTTGAATAGAACATGAACCATTTCCAGATAACGTCACATAAGCCGACACTTAATCGAATATTGGATCTCGACCGTACTTTTATTCGATTCAATCTTAAGGAATAGCATTCGGTAAAAACAAATTTTCTGTTCAACCACTCATTGTTTTGAAAATTAGTAGGCTAGCTACTTGATTAGATAGAAAATCAATTCATTTAAATTGAATAGGATCGAAAAATCGTTATCTTGAAATGACGATGATTTGTTTAACTGAAATTTGTTGTTTGAAATTATTCAATGGCTTGGGTCTCCTCCGTACCCTCAGCTCGAGACTTGCCTATTGGTAAATACAAATGACAGATGATTACCAATGTGTTTGCAATCATATATTCTATCAATAGATTCCTTCACGCAATGCAAAGTTGATGTATGTATATACTACTTAAACCATCATACCCTCACCCTTTCAAGCACGATCTTAACAAAGTCCTACCTATCAAAGATCAAAAATTTCTTCAAATCTTTTCAACAACTTACTTCCATTCATTTTATCGCACCATATTAGATGTTATCCTTTTTGCACCATTTAGAACAAATTCTTAGCTTTAGATAAATTCTATTAGGTCAATACACTATTTTGTACGATAGATACACACATAATTAGATAGTTTCAGTTATGAAAATCCTTCGTCCGCGGCACCCTCAGCTAGAGCCTTGTGTGTGTTGTACAGCTGCTCAAATTAAACAATCACTCATTAGTTCAACTTTTTAGCTGACAATAGTCAGTTGGAACAATAACTTATCGATTACATGAAAGCATATGATTTTTATCAAGTCAAAAGAAATTCTCAAGTACAATCCTTTCTATGCTGCACCCTTAGCTAGAGCCTTGTGTGTTGAGAACAGCTATTCAAATGAAACAATCAATCGTCAATTCCATTATGAACTGAGAATGGTCATCATAGAATTTATCCACTACACACACTCACCTTCAACTGTTTTGTGATTTGTCAACTCAAGAGAAATTTAACTTCAAGTCCTTCCTCCGCCGCACCCTCAGTCTGACCTTGATGTATTGCTATAGATGAATAGGTGTAGCGAGACAAGTATTTTATGATCTATTGAATATCATTATTGAACGATGACATTGAAATCAAAGATATTCCAAAAAAACGAGACAATGTTGTTCCTTTATTGTCGAATGAAATGGATAGGGAATATTCATTTGAAATAAGCTCAGTCGTCTTTGTCACACACAAATCGAAATGTTTCCAGTAAAAATGCAATCATCTTTCACTGCCTGTGAACATACATCGAATAAAAAGAAATTTTCAATCGTTTGATGTTCGACTTGCAGGAAAATTTATACTATCTGTGTTTTTTGTTTGCTTTTGATCGAGCAATTCAATCACCAATGAGCTCTCTATACTGTTGATTTCAAAAATAAAACGGTTCGTATTCACGTAAATTTGAACTAAAATAAATTGTCAGTCCTCCGCGCACCCTCAGTCTGAGCTTTGTGTATTGAGAACGATAACATTCATCAAACTATTCAGACAGATGAGATTGAGACAGATAGACAGAAAGAGAAAGAGAGAGAGAGAGAGAGAGAAAGAGAATGAAAGAGAAATTCAAGTGCAATTTTTCCTATGCACCCTCAGCCGCGAGCCTTGTGTTGCGGAGCTACAAGTTGAAATGAAACAAACAGTCGTCAGTTCAATTTTGAACTGAGAATGGTCGTTAAAGAACTATTTGTTATATCCACTATATTCAAACATGTGATTTGTCAACTCAAGAGAAATTCAAGTAGAATCCTTCCTATGCACCCTTAGCCGCGAGCCTTGTGTGCTGGAGCTACAGTTTGAATTGAAACAAACACTCGTCAGTTCAATTTTTAACTGACAATGGTCGTTAAAGAACTATTCGTTATATCCACAATATTGAAGCATATGATTTGTCAACTCAAGAGAAATTCAAGTACAATCCTTCCTATGCATCCTCAGCTAGAGCCTTGTGTGTTGTACAGCTATTCAAATGAAACAATCATCTGTCGCCGTGTACTATTCGATTCCATCCGTGGATGATGATAGTAAGTTTTGGTTTGTTGTACTAGTGCGTAGGATTTGTTTTTGGCAAGCATGGCACAG
>CAXHJR010000052.1:17500-20073 GCA_964016965.1 Diacarnus erythraeanus | reverse complement strand
GCTACTGGCTAGCTAAAATCACCCATTAATAATAACATTTGGATAATCCCGGCACTTGCTCGGTCAGGTATGCCATTTTCTGTCTCGAGCACATCTCCCCGCCTGACCCCATTATTATTATTATTATTATTATTATTATTATTATTATTATTATTATTATTATTATTATTATTATTATTATTATTATCATTATGATTATGATTATGATTATGATTATGATTATGATTATCATCGTCATTATTATCATCATCATCATCATCATCATCATCAAAAAAAAAAAGAAGACCAGAAAATAACATATTATTATCAATTAAACATCGCAATAGCTACTACGTAGTACTGTATCGATGTCTCTTTTGACAATGGTCGAAAGTTCTCCTCGTGGGGAGGGAGGGACAACACAGGACACTGCTGCTTTACTTGCTCCTCAAACCCTTTCTGCAGGACACCACCACGGGACCTGCACAAAATGTAACCACCGTTATCGATGCCATTAGTGGGCATACATATTATTATAAACACCACCAGAACGACAATAATATCAGCATGCCAATGAAATCTCTCCATCTAGAGCAGTTAGATAGATAATGCCATGTACGCAACAATTAGCTCCTGCTCACGCGTGTTCCCGTCTCTTAATCACTCACTCACTCACTCACTCACTTCAACCTAGCTCTCACAGAAGAAGTGCTAAAATTGTCATCATTATAGCAGGTCTGAACATTCCACCATTCGAGAGGTCGCTCTCGTTACGGTAAATAAACCCTCAAATCACCAGTGACCCAACTGAGTCTGAAATGCATGATTCGACTTGCAGTTTAAATTCTGCCGGCATAATTAATGGTAGGCTCAAGAGGGGGTGCAGCCAACCAGGTCCGTGACAACCAACTCCTCCTCCTCCTCCTCCTCCTCCTCCTCCTCCTCCTCGATTCTTACACGATGCAAGGATTACAGCTACCCACAGCACCGGCCAGAATTTGATTCTTCGACCGTCACAACTCTTTCTCGTAGCCTCGGCTGGATGGACCGTTGACCAAAGTAACTGTAACGTTGAAGAGTAGGTAAGGTGTGGGTGGGTGGGTAGGTAGGTAGGGAGGGAGGTAGGGAGGTTAGGCAAGATCAATAGGTAACTAGCTAGAATGGGCGAGTGGGTGGGCAGGCAGGCAGGCGGGCGGGCAAGTAAGCAGGCAGGCAAAGAGGCACCAGATGTGGGCACGAACGAGAATTGGTTGAGTGGAGAGAGGTGGGGGTACCGGAAGTTCAAAGTTCAAAGGTCAAGGGGGCACCCACGTGCAGGTGAACCACAGCCAATGCTACACCCACCCTTAGCTCGTCGGATGAGTGTATTGTGAGGCCTGCATTGTCGGATGAGTGTATTGTGAGGCCTGCAAGTGGCACTCGGCTGGTGGGCGTGGCACGAGTTGTGGTCGTCGCTGGGTCACGGTAAACTGGGTGGGGAAAATGCGTGCACGAGAGTGGGTGGGGTGGCAGGGTGGGTGCATCGAGAAGTACCTAGGGAGTGCCTGACGCGAGCTGTGCGCGAATTTATATGTGGTCATACAGAGGCAGTGTAGGGTACATGCATGTAGGCCAGGGTGTGGGGATGTTTTTCAGAATGCATCTCTGCAACAGACGTCGCTCTGCAGGTCATTAAGCTGGGGTGCTCCCAAGGCTGCTTCCAGCTATCGTGGCATTGCCCAGCCTGTCCAGCAGAGCAGTGTGATCCCCCGACGGTCAAATGCAAGGGACGTTCGAGCCTCTGCATCTAGCTGCCGGGTCTTTGAGCCCTGTTGTTTGTGAGGTTGCACCGTTGCACGCTGTATTTTTTTGAGTGAGCGTTTTGGGTGAGAGATGCCAGACGGCGTCTCAGCTGCTGCCCGTCGGCTGCCTCGTAGCATGTCCGACTGCATTCGAAGCCTGGAGGAGGTGAGCCCGGGTGGTTCCCGTCCCTCCCCCAGTGCCTCGAGTTGGTGTCGTTGCATTGGAGAGGATTTGCAAGAGCTCGAATTTGTGCAACTCTCTGTCGTTGCCCATTAAAGAAATAGGACGTGGGCTCTCCGTCCGGACCCGACGGGAGCCAGAGTGGCAGCTGGGAGGAGAAGAGAAGAAGGGGTCGGTTGGGGGTGAGTGAGCTCTCCCTCGGTCCTTCTCTCTCTCTCTCTCTCTTTCTTCCCGGCCAGCCCCTCTACGGTGGTTACCTGGTTGATCCTGCCAGTAGTCATATGCTTGTCTCAAAGACTAAGCCATGCATGTCTAAGTATAAATGCTTCTATACTGTGAAACTGCGAATGGCTCATTAAATCAGTTATAGTTTATTTGATGGTTCCTTACTACTTGGATAACCGTAGTAATTCTAGAGCTAATACATGCAGAAAATTCCGACTTCTGGAAGGGATGTATTTATTAGATCCAAAACCAGCGCAGGTCTCCCTCGGGAGCCTGGTTGCTCGGTGATTCATGATAACTGCTCGAACCGTATGGCCCTCGTGCCGACGGTGCTTCATTCAAATTTCTGCCCTATCAACTTTCGATGGTACGGTAGTGGCCTACCATGGTTGCAACGGGTGACGGAG
>CAXHJR010000052.1:7500-10000 GCA_964016965.1 Diacarnus erythraeanus | reverse complement strand
TTGGGGGAAGGGGGAAGGGGCTGCATTTTAGGACAGAAGCTCCTAGTGCAGAAAGTCCCTGGAAGAGATCGTACGCTCTATAAAGCCGCTCAAGGTGATTCATCCATACAGATCATTGAATGCAATGTTACTATTATGCTCTTTATGGCCAGTCATGGTGAACATAAAAATGACATCAAAGCGTCGAGTAGTTTTCCACAGTGTTTCGAGAAAAGAAAAGAAAGGGGGGAGGGAAAAAAAACAAAAAAAAACGGAAAACAAGTATGTGGACCAATTGAGGAATGGCCAGCAGAAAAGGTGGGTGGGTGAACAACATCTTCATTTTGGATGTGCCACGACAAATTATATGCACAATATATGTACCCTTATAATTATAGAGGAAGAGATCCTCCCCGTTGCCCAAAAACAAAATACTAAAAGATGTAGAATGACATATGCACTGGACCTCTTGCTGCCAGGAGTAAGAAACTCTTTGTTGCATATTATACCATTACTGTATCTACCTTTATATGCACACACACATATATATCTATCGAATTTTGACCATCAGAGTCGTGGCTAGCTAAAGTTGAAAAAATTAATTACATCACCAAGAAGAACTTTTGGACTAATCGTGTCTGTACTTACTTACTTACTTACTCACTGTAATGCCACGTGGCTCTCTTACTTACGTCTCTGTATTATTGAGAATTGCGACCATTTCGAGCCCTCCGTTCTTCTATCTTCGTTCTTCTATCTTCGTTCTTCTATCTATCTTCGGCACCTCTCGCTGCCTAACCCCATTACTATAATATACCTCTCACTATATTATTATTAGATAATCACACTTCCTTCCACCAGCCGCTCGCTATATCATTTCTATCTTCGCCACATCTCCCCGCCTAACCCCGTTACCGACCACACTCCTCCTCTCGTGTCTCCTCAGACTTCTTTCCATATACCTAGATCATACCGACCCATCCATTTGGATTGGCTCCATTAAACTCCTTTCGGGGATGGAATTCAAGCAGTTTGGCTGATGAAAAAATCAATCCTAATAATTATTCTATTCTGTGGATCGGAGCTACCGGGGACACACCCTTCATTTCAGCTACTGGCTAGCTAAAATCACCCATTAATAATAACATTTGGATAATCCCGGCACTTGCTCGGTCAGGTATGCCATTTTCTGTCTCGAGCACATCTCCCCGCCTGACCCCATTATTATTATTATTATTATTATTATTATTATTATTATTATTATTATTATTATTATTATTATTATTATTATTATTATTATTATTATCATTATGATTATGATTATGATTATGATTATGATTATGATTATCATCGTCATTATTATCATCATCATCATCATCATCATCATCATCAAAAAAAAAAAAGAAGACCAGAAAATAACATATTATTATCAATTAAACATCGCAATAGCTACTACGTAGTACTGTATCGATGTCTCTTTTGACAATGGTCGAAAGTTCTCCTCGTGGGGAGGGAGGGACAACACAGGACACTGCTGCTTTACTTGCTCCTCAAACCCTTTCTGCAGGACACCACCACGGGACCTGCACAAAATGTAACCACCGTTATCGATGCCATTAGTGGGCATACATATTATTATAAACACCACCAGAACGACAATAATATCAGCATGCCAATGAAATCTCTCCATCTAGAGCAGTTAGATAGATAATGCCATGTACGCAACAATTAGCTCCTGCTCACGCGTGTTCCCGTCTCTTAATCACTCACTCACTCACTCACTCACTTCAACCTAGCTCTCACAGAAGAAGTGCTAAAATTGTCATCATTATAGCAGGTCTGAACATTCCACCATTCGAGAGGTCGCTCTCGTTACGGTAAATAAACCCTCAAATCACCAGTGACCCAACTGAGTCTGAAATGCATGATTCGACTTGCAGTTTAAATTCTGCCGGCATAATTAATGGTAGGCTCAAGAGGGGGTGCAGCCAACCAGGTCCGTGACAACCAACTCCTCCTCCTCCTCCTCCTCCTCCTCCTCCTCCTCCTCGATTCTTACACGATGCAAGGATTACAGCTACCCACAGCACCGGCCAGAATTTGATTCTTCGACCGTCACAACTCTTTCTCGTAGCCTCGGCTGGATGGACCGTTGACCAAAGTAACTGTAACGTTGAAGAGTAGGTAAGGTGTGGGTGGGTGGGTAGGTAGGTAGGGAGGGAGGTAGGGAGGTTAGGCAAGATCAATAGGTAACTAGCTAGAATGGGCGAGTGGGTGGGCAGGCAGGCAGGCGGGCGGGCAAGTAAGCAGGCAGGCAAAGAGGCACCAGATGTGGGCACGAACGAGAATTGGTTGAGTGGAGAGAGGTGGGGGTACCGGAAGTTCAAAGTTCAAAGGTCAAGGGGGCACCCACGTGCAGGTGAACCACAGCCAATGCTACACCCACCCTTAGCTCGTCGGATGAGTGTATTGTGAGGCCTGCATTGTCGGATGAGTGTATGTGAGGCCTGCAAGTGGCACT
>CAXHJR010000051.1:0-11698 GCA_964016965.1 Diacarnus erythraeanus | reverse complement strand
TGAGCGAAAGCAAAAGAATGAAATTTCTGTGGCTAAAGGAGAAATGGTGGGCATGGTTAAGGGTGTCGATTCTCCCGAGGGTTACTACATGGTGAGTTAGTGATAAATCTTAATACCATAGTTATAGTTATAGCAATAAGCTAGCATTAAAGATTTATCACTAACTCACCATGTAGTAACCCTCGGGAGAATCGACACCCTTAACAATACTCACTCATCTCCTTTAGCTACAGAAATTTCATTCTTTTGCTTTCGCTCAAGTACTCTGCTTTATACCACTGCTAAGTGTAATTTTAATAAGTCATAGTTCAGATAAAATCTATTTTTACATGAACATTATTTTAATGAAAACAAGGTATTATTATTACATCTGGACAAAGTATCATGATACTGTTGCAACAATTAAATTTATTGATGTACGTAGGTACGTCTACGTGACACTGCTGGACTAGTTCCTAAAGAATGTTTTGAAATTCCAGCAAGAGGTATGTTATACAGTTCATTAGTGTGTGTGTCTAGTTCTCTAGGGGTTTTTTTACCCTAAATTGCAACATGTATAGGGTTCAGGGTACACTTTGATTAGTCTATTTCATTAGCTAGTTTCCATCAATGTTCAAACTATGAAGGGAAAGCTCAAACTATGAAGTTAAAATACCAGAGAATAATTATGGTTTACTGTCAAAAGTAATGCTCATTAGCCAAAAGATATAAACAGCTAATATTTCAATCTTCAAGCCTGATATAGTATGCACCTACATTGAATGTTTCAAGGGGAAAATGTGAGTGGTGTGTGTGTGTGTGTGTGTGTGTGTGTGTGTGTGTGTGTGTGTGAACTTGGGTGCCATATCTGAAATATACTTGTAGCATTACAACAGTTCAACTACACTGTCTTTGTTTCCTATCTGTCCCGTTATAATGTATGCAAACATAATAATATCTTATTAATATCTAGCAACTGTGGACTATGAAGCGACTAATCCAAGTGAGCTGTCAGTAAAGAAAGGGGATGAAGTCTTTGTCATGAATGCCATTGCAAATGTTGAAGTAAGTGAATGGACATAGGACATAGCTAGGGCACATTTATGCAGCATTCTTTTGGTGTAAACTTTGATATTTTAATTCCTACTCTATAATTATTGTGGACGCGGATACCTTGTTTAAAAGTAGTTTTTCCTGCTTGCTATTATTGTTTTAAAACTATTATCATGGCCCTGTTATATAATAAGGAAGTAGTTTTCTAAGGTGACAACATGAATTAGGTGCTTCAAGAGATTGCTGTTATTTGTATACAAGTGTGATAAGTGGAGCAAGTACCATACTAGGGATTATGTGAAGAAAATACTACTGTATAATAATATGTGCTTATGATCTGGTATTTGTTTAATCCAATAAACTAGCCCCACAATGTTCTCTATTTTAGTACATAATTAAACTACTAAATGGTACTGCGAGACAAATATACCTCTAAATATTACTTTTATGCAGGTCCGCCTAGGTCACAAAGTCGGGCATATTCCACTGAAATGTATTAACATTGAAGTAAGAAATTATACTAGATCAATACTTAAGGATCGTTGTTATGTGAACTATTACAGGGGTGTCAACTTTTTAGGACTGGGGGGGCTAATAAGTAAAGACAAAATAGCTGCTATTCTGCTCAAGGGGTAGGGTGCTGGAGGGGGCTATGCACCCTCCTGCACGAAGTGCAGAAGCAAATTTTTTTTTCAAAATCCAAGAGGTATAAGAGAGCAAATTAGAGTAATATTCAAATAATTAATATGTACAGAAGGATAGGCTAGGCTTTATTTCATTTGAAGATAGTGGATTCTGTACTGAAACATCATTTTCAAACTATATTTTAGAATGCACTAGCTGATCAAAAATCCTAAATATTATTAGCTCACCAGTTCAGGCTGGCTGCTGGCTAATTCAGGCCTTGATTCACCTGGCTTTAAAGAAGTTCTAAACCACAATCTTAGAGATTCACTAGATACTAGCAACTAGGCTAAGCGTCAAGCAAGTTCTCTAAGCAATGTTACCATGCTTATTTGTTAACCACTACTGTCATGGTAAATGCTGTTTACCAAACCACTACAATACACATCATAGTTTACAAAAAAAAAAAAAAAAAAAAAAGACAGAGCCTGAGGTTTTATTACCATTGTCTAGTTGATCTCGAAAAATCTGGGGGGGCCTAAGACCCCCAAGCTCCCCCCTTGTCTACACCCCTGTATTATTTATAATTTAATATACATTAGCTATTAGTCATTGTTATAGACTGGAAACTCATGTGAATCTATCTTGTTTCTGTGTTTTGGTTGCTGTATTGCCCATAATAAACTTCACATATTAGCTATATTGTGCAATGTAAAAGTTGATTTTAATACATAGCTATGATGTAATAATTTAGGTGACTGAAGTTGCAGGGATGTTGGAGAAAAAAGAACATGAAGAAAATGAAGTGAGAAAATTTAATATAAATTTTAGCATTCATTCTCACACATTTCATGTGAGTCCAATACACAAGAATTATTTGGGGTATTGTTATGTAGGGAGTTGCTGCTAAAAAAAGAAGATTGCAAAGTGAAAAAAGCATATGTAAGTAATGATAAATAGACAGTCGGTCATACTACACACACCTCTTAATAAAGATCATTAGCAACATGAAGTGGAAAATGTAGAGTGCACTATTATTCTGACAAGGTTGTTTTTTTTCTACTCTTAAAATATCAGATTTGGTAAGATAGAAGTTAAAAGGTAAATTGAAGCTATGCCATGACGGAAACTTTTACTGTGGCTTGAAAATATTATGAACTATCAGCCTCTGCACATCTTAGTAGCAATATAATCTGCTATCTCTTGTAACTTAGCTAGATGCTCTAAGGAAGACAGGAAAAGAACTATACCAATTTTGGCTATATCCTTTTTATGGACCAGGATACACCTCTGCATGCTATCCATTCACCTAAAAAGCTTAATAATAATGACAAGTTTTGAACATAATTCACTGGGTGGAGCAGGAGATAGCTATGAAACTTAGGCTGATAGTAATGAGATGGTACAAGATGTCTGGTATAGATTTAGCCAGTATCCCCCCCAATCATGTAAGACTCCATCTTTGTTAGCAGTACCTGTACAATTAACTTTGCAATCTATTTTTTTGTAGCCAAGTCTGAGAAGAAACGTGACGTGGATAACAGTGCTCTAAACTATCCACTTGGTAAGTATGGAGTTAAACATGGTAGCTAGCTAGTCAAGTATGATTTTACAATTAATAGTAAGTTAGATAGAGGTTCATGTGGCAACTGAAATCAGGTCTCATCAAGCTATTTACCATTGCTACAACAACTTATGAGTATTAACAGTATATCATTATAATGGACCTTCTGCTAAAGTTGAGGACAACCTCCACATAAAGGACACTTGTTTTCTCACTACAATTAATACTTTAGCGTATTATAATACTATTACCTCTATATAGCTAAATGAAGGACAATTTGTATATGATAGCACAATTTAAGATTCCAATGTGTCCTTTATAGAATGGTTCCATTGTGTAGTTACATGCCATTTTATATTACTGATGAAATACTTATTTCAGATGAAGCACATCATTGATAATAAAATGCTGAGTTGCTCACATAAAGTTGTAATGTTACTGAGCTAGTGATAAACTCTTCCTTGTACAACAATAATTAGAAGTCTTGTGATCGTGTTTCTAGATGTGATCAATACTACAAAGAAGAAAATTATTCAGATCTATTGACATGCATTAATTTTTATAAAAAGGAACATTGAGTTCTAATTAAAATTTCAACGAGCATAACTCTACATTAGTGGGTCAAATCCCAGATAG
Source organism: Diacarnus erythraeanus (assembly GCA_964016965.1). NCBI lineage: Eukaryota > Metazoa > Porifera > Demospongiae > Poecilosclerida > Podospongiidae > Diacarnus > Diacarnus erythraeanus. Next base: position 7,842 of record CAXHJR010000051.1, on the reverse strand, counting down.
CTATCTAAAGTGGCATGATGATATGTACCATGAATTCAGACAACTCCATTAAATCTAAGTGCTTTTTTCAGGTTTAGATAGTCATCTAGTCTGGTAACTACTATCTCCAAGCCTGCCAACAATCAATCTTTTCATCTGCTCTTTCTTCACCTTTACTAACCAGAAACAATAGTATAGAGTCATGGCTACATTAAAAGACTTGATATTTTAAAACTTCTTCTCAGACACCCCCTACAAACACTTTGCTGATCAGTGTAAAACTTCCAAAAAGATGGCCACAGTAACTTTTGTCAAATTCTATAGACACCGTACCTTAACTTCTGGGGCAGAACTGGGAGTGGAGGTGCAACTTCATTAGGTCAAGAGTTGTATGTTGAACAAATTGCTTTACAAGGCATCATAAATTACTGGGTCATGATTTAGTGTCCCAGTCTGGATTAAGTGGTGGTCCCTGTAGTAAGGTGTAGACAAATTTCTGTTAGATCCTCCATACATTCCTCCCCGACAGCATGTAAGGAAGAATGCTACTCACAGCTGGTAAAAAACAAGACTACTAAGAATTACATGATGATATGTACAGTATACTATATAGTATTCGGGAATATACTATATAGTATACAGGATAGTTCTAATTTACTACAATAAGCAAGCTTGGAGTTCACTTGTTAATGAATCTAGACAATTGAACTAGTGAATGATCAGGATGGTAAAATAATATTTCCTTCTGACTGAGGAAGTGGGGAAGCTCTTAATTTAGTAGTAGTAGAGGAGAGGAAGGAATTAATTAGTATTCTGTCATTCAAGTAAAAAAAAAACACTCCACACCAGAGAAGTGTTCTTCCTTGTGCTTCTATTTCTAGCTAAGACATTTGTACAAATCTCTTTGAGAACAAGGAAATATCCTCAATGAATATCTTCCCAACTACATTAATGACTACACTACACATCTTCCTGGCTACATAGAGGTGTAAGAAATTATTCCAAAATATGGACATCTCCTTAATACATACCATGGCTACATAGAGATGTGTTACTAATAGCCCTGAAATAAGGTCACCTTCTTAATGAGGACATTATTACATGAATACAAAACTACCCCTGAAATAAGGTGATTGCTGTCAGTCCAAAAAAGGAGTCTTTCTAAAAAGTTGAGACTGAAAGGTAAACTCACAGTTCTAGGATGATATGAAACTCTGTGGCATTTTCAAACACTTCATGCAGTTTGATGATTCGTGGATGCTCCTTGGCCTCATTTGCCTGTCTCATGATGTCAATTTCCACCAGGACATCACTGCGACAGGACTTACCTCTTCTTCGCTTCTTGAGCACCTTATCAGCAAACTGCTCACCAGTCAACTTCTCGGTACATTTCTTAACAATAGCAAACTTGCCTCTGTATAAAGAGACAAAATGTAGTGAAAAATGAAGTATATCTACTTCTTGTGGGTGAAGCTGCCCACATCAATACTTGCAGCTGTGAACACAATTGTGTCCCTGACTAGGTAGGTAGAGAGAACACTGTATAGCAATGCACTAGCTAAATCCGTAGTATAGCTAGTAGAGAAACAAGACTAGAGGCTTGAGCTACAAATTGGACAAAAGCCCTCTCATTGAGGTTGAATCCATGCAGACACGGCTACACCGGCTATAGTACGGCTCAGCATGTTACTATCCCGACACCACCATCAAACAGCTGTTACCCCCACATGTGACCACCACATTCTCACCTTCCCAGCTCGTTTCCTACATGGTAGTAGTCCTCCAGAGGTTCTTTACGGATGATAGTCTCCACGTCATCCAGAAATAAGTTAGCCATTTTAACGACTAGTTACTCGCTCCGAAATATCTTTACAATTGCAGAATTTTTCACGGACAGACTTACTAAAATGACATAGACTTAGCTACCAAGCTAACACCTTCCTTCCATCTAAACTTTTGACTAATAGGTATAGTTTGCAGACAGTCTAACTAACACTTCCTGTCTCCTTCATTATTAGCTCCACCTATTTTTAATGTTTGCGCATGCTTAGTAGGATAGTTTTACTACGCATGCGTGTTAATTATTATGACTCAGCAGAGTGATTCTACTAAAGATTTATAATTATACGGAAGACTGGGAAATCAATGGAGAATCAGAAATCGATGGAGACTCAGGAGTCAAGCTGCAGCAGGCCTAGTAATTTGGAGGTCGATCTTGGAAATTGGTAAGCAAGCTAGCTAATTAGAATCAGTTAGCGGGGACAGCTCTTATGCTGAAGTGATTTCACCCCTATGATTTAATATTTCCAGTACTGCTGAGGAGACAGCTGCCAATCATCCAGCCAGCATGGTAACAGGAATATTAAAGTATCCTGTACCCAACTCCTTGAACTCAAGCGCTGCTGTTTGTCGTCGAATAGAGGGTGTCAGTGTTCTTACTTTTGAAGATCAAAGTCCCAAAAACATGGGACTATTCAAGTGTGAGAACTCTGAGGAGTCCAGTTTTCCATCCCCAAGTCAGAACCAAAATGTGGAACTTGAAACCACTCAGATTCCAATGCAAGTATCAGAGAGTACAAATGTTCCATTTCCACGGGAATGCACAGAGGTAGGCCCATTATAACATTATGTCTGATAATATTTGTGACAAGACCTTATTTGAACAAATTTAAAAATCTTTTTGTCACTGTTTGAGTGCAATTATCACATTGTTAGAGCCCCACTTCTGCTCAGATTGGCGTTAAGTGGGAACCCTCTATTCAAAGAGATCTTGTACAAATGACAATTGATTAATATGGCTTACAATGCAGGGCACTGACAGCCACCACCGTTATGTGTATTGGAAGAAGGGTCGTCAGGTTGGGTGGGGCTCCTCTGGTTCCTGTTATATTGCCACTATCCCAGCAACACAGTCTGTGGTGGTTGTGAAACAGGTGAGGTGTGGCATTAGTGCTATTAGAGGTGTGTGATGCTATTAGTGTAATAGAGAGTGGTAAATAGCATACTTCCAAGTATTGTGTGTTGTGTGTTGTTGTCATTATGGAGCTGTGTCAGCACATTACGTGTAGCAGTTATAATGATATTCATTGACAAGCCTGAGACATGCAGTGTTAGCAGACTACAGAACACATTATGTAGATACATATGGGAGGTGCAGGTGACTGCAATATATATGTATATGACATGTATATTAATTATATTCAGATGAGCCTCACAGAGAAGGAAAATGCTGAAACAGAGATAGATATAATGCAATCTCTCCATCATCAGAATATTATGCAGTTTCACACGGCCACATGTGATAAAGATCACTTTAACATATTCATGAAGTGGATGCCAGGTACATGCATGTATATGTGAAGTTGTACATTTAGATGTGTTTTACAGGCGGCTCATTGGAGAACAAGTTGAAAGATGGTGCTTTTTCTGAGGAAATCATCTGCAAGTATTCCAGACAGATTATTTGTGGCTTAGCATATCTTCACGACAGTGGCATAGGCCATAGAGATATCAAAGGTATGTCAATTTTTGGTAAAGGGTCACCAGTCCTTGATAATGGAGTTTTTGTTGTAAAAACCTTTTACCCATTTTCATTTGTTCCAGGTGCCAATATTTTATTGGATTCTGAGGGAAACACTCTACGTATAGCTGATTTTGGATCAGCTGCTAGACTTATGGAGAACAGAAAATTCCACACAGTAGCTGGAACACCTCCTTTTATGGCTCCAGAAGTAGCCCGTGCCAGTGACAAAAGGGGTTATTGTCTAAAGTGTGATGTATGGAGTCTGGGGTGTGTAGTGATAGAAATGAAGACAGCTAAACCACCATGGTTGCAGAATGGCCAGAAATATAACAGATTTAGCCTTTTATACAAGGTACCTAAAATTTACAAACAAACAAATAATTTCAGGTGACTAACATTACTTGCCAACTCCTCCCCTCTCTGACCTTTCCCCTCTCTGGGTTGAATAGAGCTAATTAGATGCCTTGATGTGGTGTGTTATGACCATCTGTATGTTCAACTATTCATCTGTTTCTGTACTGTATGAAGCATATAAGTGAGTGCTAACATTAACAACATTATATAGATTGGTGAGAGCAGCAACCCTCCACCTCTTCCAAAGATCCTTGACTCAGAGTTGAAATACTTGATGGTCCAGTGTCTGCAGTTAAATCCTGATGATAGGCCATCATCTTCAGACTTGTTGTGGCATCACCCACTCATGGCAGGATATCACTGAGATCATGCATAAATCATGTTATAAGTTGTGTGACAACTCCAAATCACTGCATATTATTATTATTATTTATTGTATACTGCATCTTAAACAACACACAGTCTGGCAGAACTTGGGGTGAGGTTGCAATGAAGAATTTTCTATGTTTATTTTCGCCTGCAACAGCATTGGGCATTCTCTGCGCTATATCTGCAATATTTTCGTGCCCCATAGAGTTTCTATTGCAAAATTTATTAATGCAAAAATTAACAGGAATTGGAAGGTGGGTGGAAGCATTACTTGCTGAAATGACTGTTGCTTCATCCTTAAGCCATCTACATGCAGAAGGATCCAAATTTGGCGTGGGTCTTGCTCGAGGGCTCTTCCCCAGACAGCACATTAGAAGTGAGCTCTTTTCACATTTAGCTGAATTGACTTCTGTGGTTGGTGGCAAGTGCCAAGGAACAAAGCTTTGGGACTTTGATGCTGTTTTCCTCCCAGTTCTTGCTGTCCACACTTCAATTCTTGCTTCAGTCATTGATACTGTGTATCCGATACACTGTAGCAATTGTGCATGAAAGCCATTGCTAGATTGATGACATCTTCCAAGCATGCATTTACATCACCCAACAAGCTAAGGCTGTACTTCTTGGCTTTCACAGTTCTCAGCATCTTACTCTTCCTAATTCCATGGCACAGTATCTATTACATTCAGTCAGTGCATGGGCAGGTAGCAACCCTGGAACAAGATCTCCTAGCTTCCTCACAGTAGTTGCTATGTCTATAAAATTAATGCTCTACCTCTCTGTGTAGATTTCATCTTCATTGAGATTCAGTGTAGCTAATACAGCAGTAAAATAATACACACACACATCTGTGTCTTCTGCCCCAACTACCACATGCTTTTTCTTTTCCTTTGCTGCATAGATGGCATGAGTATGCATAATTTGTGGTATTACAATAGAAATTAAATTTTTTTCACGTTAAAATTTTCGCAATACGTTATCACTGTAACGCGAAATCTTAAATTTTCGCGGATAGTGTGACCATCTAGATTCTAGACGACTCTAGAGGCGTAGCTCCCTCACTTAGCTAGAGGGTGGGGTGGTGGTGGTGGTGGTTGACCTATTGGGGGGGGGGGGGGGGGAGTTACCCGGGAAATACTCGGGGTAATGCCCTTGCGAAGTGGTCTATAATAATTATAAAGGGATATGGATGGCCCGAAGCCCAAACGAAGTGTTAAACAAAAGATCATGGTGGCGAGGAGTGTTCAGGGGCTATTTCTAGTGCTGTCACTATTAGTGTATTTTCCAGTGGGTGGAATCGCTCGAGGTAGGTATAGTATAGCGGGAGAGATAATAATAATAACGCCAATTTAATAATTATTTAATAATAGCAGCTAAAATATAATAATTCTGTTATTTTTGCTACTAAGCTAAGCTATGATAGTTTATTAGCTAAGCTATGATAGTTTATTATACGAGAATGACCCCCCTGTGGGTGTGTACACCTGCCTCCCCTCCCTACAACTCCTTATAGTTCTCCTTTGTGTGTAGCTACACCAACTTTAGCTAGCTAATATGGATTAGGATAGGATATGATATGGTATAACCCACACCTCATGCATGTGGGCTAAGTTTATATAATTCCATAGATTTTGGTTGGGCCTGCTCCACTATAATTTTTATAGCTACTTCAGTAACGTCCATATATCTATCACACATTAGTGTTTGGTTCCCTCCCTCTTTGATCCACAGATGCTGTTCGTCAGTATGATTACTGTTTTTAAGGTTATTTCAGTAAAGGCATTACTATTGTGTCGTTATGTAGATTATAAATACTTTCCTGGCGGGATAGTCATTCTTACTGGATTTTGCTACTACAAAGCTAGGCCAGAACATGTTGTGGAGGTCAATTGGTCGTTGAATGATGAAAACCTCATTGTTCCTGATGTGGTAGTCAGAAATTCTTCTTCTTTTTGGGAACTGCAAATTGAGAGTTTGTCGGTGGAATACGACACTTCCATTATCCAGTGCACTGTTTCTATTGCAAATCGTAGCATATGTGAAACACAGTGGCGTATGTTGGCTAAAGGTAACTTCTAATATTGTTATACCTACATATATATATTATAGTGGTCACCCTTGTGACAAAGCTGTTATAATGAGCAGTGGTATGCTTATACAGTGGAACCTGTATGTAGTGGTCACCACAACCAGATGGCAGAGTGAAATCTGCATTAGTAGTCCAGTGGCTGATCCAGAAAATTTTTAAAAGGGGTGACTTAATTTTCTCAGTGTGTCACACTCTGAATTTGTGGTTACCATGCCCACTTTGGCCAAACATCTGTTCCATGTTAAGAAAAGGAATGGTTGGGAAGTCTTGAAGTGCTAGCTATTCATGGTTTCCAGTACCCTATAGAATGTTATCATTGACAATGAGGCCATGAGACCCCACCTAGAATGTCAAATGAATATAAAGGTATCCCTTAATAACATGGTTTGTGATGATCCTTGCAATATTCTCACCTTGAAAGGATGAAATAATTTTGGGTGGGATGAATGTACATAGCTATCCAAGAAGATACTTTCCATTGAATTTTATTTAGATGTCACTACTACAGCCCAGCCTTCAAGTTCAGACACTGGTAAGAACTTTAATCAAGATCATGATAGGTTTATCTTACATATATTTAATTTAGATCACATGAGTCCAAGTCCAAGTCCGAGTTCAAGCCCATCCCCTGGTGACAACACTACTCCAGGTCTAAATCCAGTCACAGGTGATAATATTACTCTAAGTTCAATTCTAGCCATAGGTAAGGATTTGACATAATATTGTTATGGAAAATGATGAGTAGAGAATAATCAATCAGTTTTTCAATATGATATCTCTCTGTAGCAGAAATGATTGTCAGTGTGTAAATAAAGGACTTTCTAGTGCTCAGTTACCTCTAATGTTTGTTACATGCACCACCTGATGGATTAACTAGACAGCTGTGATATGAACATGCACCACCTTTATGTGGGCAAAGCCCAGATTTTGGTGGAGAGAACAAGATTGGTACACTATTTCAATTTATTTGGGCCTACTCCATTATTTTATGACTACTTCAGTAACCTCTCACACATTAGTGTATGCTTCTCTTCCTCTTTGATCCACAGATTACTAGTTTAACCTGTTTTAAGGTTATTTCAGTAAAGGCATTACTATTATGTGTTGTTATGTAGATTACGAATACTTTCCTGATGGGAGAGTCATTCTTACTGGATTTTGCTACTACAAAACTAGACCAGACCATGTTGTGAAAGTCAATTGGTCGTTGAGTAATGAAAACCTCATCATTCCTTATGTGACAGTCAGAAATTCTTCTTCTTCTTGGGAACTGCAAATTGACGGTTTGCCAATGGAATACAATACTTCCATTATCCGGTGCACTGTTTCTATTGCAAATCGTAGCATATGTGAACGCCAGTGGCGTATGTTGGCTAGAGGTAACTATTGTTATACCTACATATACAATATATGCATTATTAAAGTGGTCACCCTATGACAAAGCTGTTATACAGAGCCATGGTCTGCTTATACAGTGGAACCTGTATGTAGTGGTCAACACAACCAGATGGCAGAGTGGAATCTGCATTAG
>CAXHJR010000049.1:0-13286 GCA_964016965.1 Diacarnus erythraeanus | reverse complement strand
GTGGATGTCCGTATGAACCCTCCTCGTCATAAAATATGAGGCAAATGCCCGTTTATGGCCTCACCTCCGTGGCAAGACATGCACGCTTGCCACGGAGACCTCTCTGTCAGAGAAAAGGAGACGTTGATCGATGTTAGATTTTCTCAGAAAATACGGTTTTTACGGGATATTGGGCGTGATAGGTGTTTTCTCTATCATTGCCTTTGAACCTACGTTAACATCTTGGCTATTCACACATACGTCACCCCCTGTAAAGGTGTACAAGGGCGTTCCGTTTGAAAAGCAAGAGAACAGCGAGAATACAAGCCACGCAACACCGCTTTCGGATGCTGAAACCCCGAATCCATTACCCTCTGAGCAATTTCCTAAAGATAAGGGTATCGATACGGCTACAACACTCGCTGAAAATGAAATTCTTCAAAATGACAACTTTGATAACCCTGAAGTTTCCGATGAGGCAACAACCGGAGAGACAGTTGCTGTCCGGCCGCCGAAGCGAAAAGGCACTTCGCCTGAAGCCTTAGCCGTAGCGGAAAAAAGAAAAGTATCACAAAGACTCCGCGAAATTGACCTGGAGATGCAGGCCATTGCCCCCTTTATTAATGAAGATAGGGATATTCATCTCAGATTCCTGGATCTTTGGGAAGAACGTTTAAAGTTGCACCAAGATCGTGGGACGCTGCACATAGATAGCGGGAACCCTTTTATGTGGATAAAAATAGATCGGCTAATACTTAATGTGATGTCAGATGGGAAAATCCCCGTGTCTGTTGGTGAAGAACTTGCTTCTCTTTATGCCGAAAATGGACTGCACTCACAGGCGGAACATGTTCGTATCTTAACACAACGCGCGATAGAAAAAGGCGACGACTTCTATAAAGCTGAACACATGGAGGGCTACTAAATGAAAGAAAATCGCATCCTATACAGTATAACCACCCTTGCGATGATTGGAATACTTGTGTCCTTTATCGGTTATGCAACCGACACACCCGTTGAAACGAAGGCGAAGCACCCCCTGGCGAAGACATTTGCATCCGCAAAGTCTACCCCCTCTACTCCCTCTGTTACGCCCTCGAAGACAACGACTCCATCTACCACAGCGGAGTCATCTTGTGGATGTTGTGCCGAGCGAAAAGCACTTGCACGCAAGAAAAATGAAGCAGCACGCGCACGCCGACTCGCAAGGCAATCCGTCACAACAGATAATACAAAACACGAATGAAAAATCGTAAGGCGTTATATTTCTTAGGTCTTTTTTTTTTAATCTGTTTGCCCCGACTCCTTTCTTTAGATGCACACTGGAATAGCGATGAAGCCAGTTGGTTAGCTCGAAGTTCCAACTTCATAGATGCCATAAAGACAGGTACGTTCTCTGAAACGCTCGTCGCTTATCACCCCGGTGTAACGACGATGTGGACTGCCGGGATTCGCAAACTTTATATGGATTTTCAATTGAACGTTGAAAATCTTGTCCACGCACGGTTCTTCATTGGTTTGACAGTCCTTATAGGACTTTTGCTGGCATGTCTTTTGCTCAATAGACTCCTCGGTCCGTGGGTCGCACTCACAAGCCTTGCGTGTCTCGCCTTTTCACCGCTGTTTTTAGCACAGACACGCCGCGTTCATACAGATGCACTCGCCAGCACATTCATTTTGCTCACGGTGCTACTTTTCTTGTCATACTGTCAAAACCGGGAGCAGCACCGCCTGAATCTCATCTTTTCAGGGATCGCCTACGGACTCGCACTACTTTCAAAGAGTTATGCCCTCATTCTCTTGCCCTGGCTCCCGGTCGGTCTGTTTGTGTTCCGAGAAAAGGGAAAAGGGGTTTTGGTACCACACATTGCAGAGGGGGTCTGTTTTCTCAGTTGCGCTGGACTCACCGTCTTGATCCTCTGGCCGGTTTTCTGGACACCGATTTTTGGAGTCATGGCACTCTGTCTTTTTGGACTCACCTTCGTGTTGTTCCGAGGGATGAGAGCTGAGCGTTGTCAGGTGTGGCTCGTGTGGATGGCATTCGCGGGGTTGTGTCTCGTAGGTGTGCGTGCTGTCCCAACGTTGTGGCGCGTCTTCGACGGTGTCAACTGGGCAGTGACAACACCACACGAAGTCGAACACTTCTTTCTGGGGAAAGTTGTCAACGATCCGGGTTGGCTTTTCTACCCGTTTGTGCTCTCAATCAAAAGCACACCGTTGATGCTACCCTTGGCATTTATCGGATGCCTCCTACTCTGGAGACACCGCAAACACACCGAGGCGACAGCTCGACATTTCAAAATAGGACTCGCGCTCGTTATCGGTGTTGTGCTGTTCACAGTGTGCCTGTCGGCAACCAGCCAGAAATTCAGTCGGTATCTCTTACCTACGTTTCTGATGTTGGAGATACTCGCTGCTATTGGATTTGTGGAGGGAATTAAATGGGGGTATAACGCGCTCCGTTCACGCCTGGGGTCCGCACAAACCGCTAAATATAAAACAGCCCTCACAGTTATTGCGTGTGCAGTGTTCTTTCTCATACAAGTGATGCCTGTTCTGGCATTGCATCCCTATTACGGTACCTACTATAACTTGTGTTGGAAAGTAACCGACATCACGAAAATCATTACGGTCGGCGATGCCTCGGGCATGGATATTGCCGCAAACTACCTCAACCAGAAAACGAACCCACATCGTATGGTTGTTCAGGTATCACCTTTATCAACCCATTTTCTTGGCAGATACTTCCTTGGCAGGAGATACGGTGCCGGACGCTCCTTGGTAGGTAATCCCGATACAGATTACGAAGTCGTCTATATCCGAGATTCACAAATCGGGCGAGTGCCACAGACGGGTACCCTCAATGGCGAACTGGAGGCAGTTATCACCCTCAACGGGATCGAATCTGTCTGGATTTACCGCATCCCACGAGCTGAGGAATAACGTCCGTGTTCACCCTCATTCGCCCCTTCGCAGGCTATCTGATTGCCTTTCTACTCCTCTTTTTTCTGGTGAAGCCGTTTCTGCAGGCACACTCGCTCCTGAAAGCCGATGCGTTTGAGATACAGTGGCACTTCCTCATCGCATCGTTTGGACTGCTTCTCTTTTACCGGACACGCTACACCACCCCGTTTGCAACACTCTTGAGTGGTCTTACAGGGAAACACGTCCGGTTTCGCGATGCCTTTACCTTGTTCCATCTCGCCAACATCACGCGGTACCTCCCCGGACGGATCTGGGGCGTTGTGCGGATGCTTTCGCTGAGCCATCGGTTTGGGTTGAGCAAAACCGATGTCGGCAGTAGCCTGACCCTGCACGTCGGGATAGAAACCGCACTCGGTGGACTGATTGCGATGTCGCTCTTGTTTTCAACACAGATGCAAAGCACCGCGACAGACGCCCTTGAAAAGGTATATGGGCATGCACGGCTTTTGACACTCATAGGGATGGGGCTGTTGGCGGGGTGCCTCTTTTTGATCCCGAAGGTAGCACGCCACGCCGGGCAGTTCATCAAAACGCTCACACCGCTGCTGAAAAATACGAGGCTCTGGAGGAATGTCCTCATCAGCCACGGGCTGCTTTGGATCTGTCAAGGACTTGCCTTTTTTCTGTTTCTCCGAAGTTTCGCACCTGTGCGGTGGGCTGACGCGGGTGTTCTGACCGCCTGCTTTGCGTTTGCGTGGATTGTCGGGTTCTTGAGTTTTCTGACACCGGGCGGGTTAGGGATACGCGAAGGACTCCTCGGACTATTACTGTCAAACTATATGCCCCCCGCACAGGCAACGTTGATAGCCCTGCTCTGTCGGCTCTGGATGCTCACAGCGGAGATGTTTTTGGCGGGGGTCGCTTTTTTTCTTCACAGGAGGTGTGATGAAAGAGAACATTTTGCTCACAATTTCTGATCGACACCGAGTCAACACAGAAAACGTCCGCATTACAGGACACACGCAGGCGGGCGAAACATACACCTTTGACGTCAAAGGCGAGAACGCGTGGTGGTTTGAAAGCGTTCTGAAGGTTGGCACACGGATCACCCTCTGCCCTATAGAAACTTACGCCATTTACGCCGCAAACCCACAGGAACAACCGATTCGTATTCCACCCGAAAACAACATTCACATCTCGTTGGAGAAAGCAAAATGACAATATCCAGACGACAGAACACCCCCGCATCGCGGGCACACACGGCAGCCCGTCTGTCTCGGAATCCCCGAAAAACCGTTGTATTCATCACCTTCGGTGTCGGTGTCGGTATCGGTATCAGTGTCGTCTTGCGACTCTTTGTCTTGCTGACAGACACGCAACCGAAATACGAAACACCGACCGAGACACAGCACCCCGTCTCTCCCCGAGTGTTCCCCCGTCTGTTCTCAACACCGCAGGACTCCCTCAAGGACTTTCAAAAGAGCGAGTTCTACCGAACCATTGTCGACAACAACCTGTTTCGTCCGCTGGGGTGGACACCGCCGCGCCCCAGAGAACCGTATCGTTTAATCGGCACGTTCATCCCCACAGCCGCGGACACCCCCAAACAGGCGATCCTCCAAACCACCGCCGGCGAGAGACGGCACACCGTCACGATCGGGGAGAGACTCGACGCCGCCACCACGGTTGTGGACATCCAGCCGAAAGAGGTTACCCTTCAGAGAGACGGGCGAAAAACAACGTTACGTCTCACACCCCAGACCTTCCTCAACGCGAAAAGGCGTCGGGCACCGCGGCGACGGTGACCCTGCATGACGATCACCGAGCCTGTCGCCACATCCCTTGACGAAAAGACCCTCATCGCCCGCGCCCAAGCCGGCGACGGCGACGCGTTTTCGCCCCTGGTCCGCAAATACCACCCTCGCGTGTTGCGACACATCACCCGCCGCCTCAGAGACCCTTTCGTTGCCAAAGACTTGACACAAGAGACATGGCTCAAGGCGTATCGTGCTATCCACACCTTCCGGGGGGCGTCGTCTTTCTATGCGTGGCTTTACCGCATCGCAGAGAACGTCATCACCGACCACTTCCGCAGGCAGAAACACCGGCGGACCCACCCCCTGCACCTCATTGACGAGAGAGGGCTCGTCGACACACAGCCGTGTCCGAGCCGAGCCCTCCTCCGCCAAGAGTTGCGAGACACCCTGAAAAACGCCCTCAACTGCCTCACAAAGCCCCGTCGGCGTGTCTTCGTGTTATATTACCATCACGACCTACCCATCAAAGCGATCGCACGCCGTCTGAACCGTTCGGAAGGCACTGTGAAAACGCATCTCCGCAACGCACGGCTTCAACTCCAAGAACTTCTCACCCCTTACCTGAACAACGCCGACCGCCCCGAGAGGTGAAACCCGCCACCGCACCCTTTCGTTTTCTATTGTCAAAACCCGTCTACTGAAAGGATTTGAAACATGGCAAAACTTACGCTCACACAAGCCGTTGCGGTGATACCCGTCTCCGAGTCCACGCTCCGCAGAGATATAAAAAGCGGGAAGGTCTCCTTTGACACCGATGCCAAAGGCCGTAAGCAGATAGACACCGCAGAACTCACACGGGTCTATGGGCAACTGAACACCGATGCACCCGTCAATACCCCCCATCAGAACCCGTCCGTGAATGGGAATGACACCTATAAAGTCATCACGCTCTTGGAGGGGCAGGTGGCGGACTTGAAGGCACACCTCGCACACGCGAACACCGAGAAAGCACACCTCCTTGAATTAGCAAACAACCTCCAGCAACAGAACGCTGTTTTGAGGCTCCCGCCGCCCGATACAGAAAAACGCGGCTGGTTTTCGAGACTCAAGGCGGTTTTCACAGACGCAGGGTGAGCCCCTTCGGTTTCTCTCAACCCATACGACGGCTTTTGCGTCTAAAAGAGAGAACGGAAGCCCCCCGGGTATTGGCGGGTAGACGCCTCGGAGAAACAGAAATGATTTACAAGCACCCCCTCTTGAACAAACCTCGCACAACCGCGCGACATCGCGTTTTTGTCAGCTACTACCATAAGGATGATCAAGGCTATAGAGAACGCTTTGAAGGTTTGTTTTCAGACATCCACAACATCTATGTGTCAGAATCTGTCAAAATGGGCGATATTGATCCGAACCTCAACCCCGAGAGGATCCGTCAAAAAATCCGAGATGACTATCTTCGGGATTCCACCGTGACGGTTGTTCTCGTGGGGGCGCATACGTGGCAGCGGAAGTTTGTGGATTGGGAGATCGCCGCCAGCATACGAAAGACGCAATATAACTCCCGTTCAGGACTTCTGGGGATATTATTGCCGACGTATCCCAGACCGCCCTATAACCCTTATGATCCGCACACCATCCCCCCAAGACTCCACGATAACATTGAACGTGGTTTCGCGAAACTTCACAAGTGGAGCGATGACCCCGATACCGTGCAGTTATGGATACATGAGGCTTTCAAACGCAGACACGAGGAACCCTCGCCCGACAACACTCGTGATCCGTTCAAATACAACCGATCGGGCGAAAGGTGGACAGATTAAATGGAAATGATAGAAGACATTCTGGTCAGAGGTATGGGGCAGGTATTATCGCAAGGACTCTCACATTTCTGCAAGTTAAGTGTTGCGGCAATCCGACGGGTTTTTGGCAAATCGCCGGAAGAGATGACTCCGGAGGAGTTGAAAGAACTGACAGACCGAAACAAGGACGCTGCTTGGGCGATGTATGTTCAGATGCTCACTCGGATAACGACGCAACCCTTGCCGGATGAAGATGGCGATGAACAAACCGCTTTAGACAGTGTCTATTCCTTGTTTGCCACAACACGAGACATCCTTACAGAATACGGCCGCGAGAGTCCGGAGTTTTCCAAGTTAGCCGTGGTCATCCTAAATCAAAAAATCCGTCCGTTCACCGCAAAGTGGCACGTTCCGAGCAAGGAAGGGGCTTTTGAAGATGCTGAAAAATGTGCCGAGTTTCGCGAAGACCTGAAAAAGCTTCAAGTCATTTTATGTGGCTATATGGCAGCTCTTGCCGCTCTTGCGGGCATTGAAGACTTCACCTATATATCGGAGGAATAGCAGATGCGAAGCAGCCCCTTAACGAAAAACAGGTTTACCACAGACACCACCCGTCGCCAACAGCTTCAGGACGACGACACAGAAAACATCATCTTCATCTCTTACAGACGCACACATTGTGATATGTATATGGCGAGAAGATGTGCGGAGGTCTTAGAGGAGATAGATGGACTTCACTACTGGCTGGATGAAGATGATGAATGTATGCAGCACGCACACGCTGAAAACAATGACCTCAAAACAGCCCTCTGTATTGAGCAGGGGCTGGATGTCTCCTCGGCGTTGTTAGGGATCATCGGTCCCCATACGTTCTCTTCGCCCTGGATCCCTTATGAAATCGGGGGCGCCCGCGGCAGGCAACGCTATGCGAAGCAAACACCACAGCCCCTGATCGCGCATCTCATCCATGATGTCGATCTGAGCAAAGTCCCGGCTTTCGTCGGACTCGGCACACCGCTCACCTCGCTCGACGAAGTGAAGCTCTGGGGAGAGCACCTCGCAGACCACTTACAGAAAAGGTCTACCTCTTTCGACAGGACCCAAAGGCTCCGAGACATCTATAAACGGAATACCCGATCTTTAAAAACGACACAGAGGTAAGGACATTTCCGATGGACGCAACCACACACATGGAACTCGTCGTCCTCGTGAGTGCCATTGCCGCGGCAGTCAGTGCGATGTCCGCACTGCTCACCTTTCTGTTTTCACGCAAACGCTCTCGACGCGACCGCGTGGATATTCTAAAGATTGAAATTCTGGAAAAGGTCTCTCATGTGGAAGGGAGAGACCTTTGGATAAAAACCATGAGCCTTTCTGCAATGAGGGTTGGTGGGGGACCGAGATTCGATGACATCGCAAAATTCTTAGGGGCGAAGTATGCTCGAAAAAAGTGGGTACGGCTCATCCCTGTCGCTCTCGAAGAACTCAAAAGAGACGGATATTCACGTTTATTAGGCTTCTGACGCCTGTTCTGTTTCGCAGCTGCTTTTTTTTCTGCTGGGCCACCGCCACAAACGCCCGACCACCACCCCTGCTAAGGTGTTTCACACTTTTGAAGAAACGGGGAGAATCCCCGTACACCCCCTTCCAAATACACGCCAGCGTTCTATACCCGCCAGCAAGACCCGTTTTTATGGAGCGCTACAGTCTCACTCAGCGGCGACAGATAATGTCCACGGCTACCGTTTTCTCATACCCGCTCCATTACATTTCGCTACAGTGTCCGTAACGCCCCGCTATGCCCGGCAAACGAAGGAGAGAACCGGGCAGGAAATAAAAACGGAAGACGCTGGCGTCATAACATTATCAGGAAAGCAAGTTCTGCCCACACACCATCAAACGCCAAGCGAAAGAGACACCGGCTTCCTCTGCTAAGGCATCCATAGGATTTACAGGGGGTTGGTTAAACAATTGATCGCCGAAGCCCCGCCAAGCGTTTAACACATTGCACGTGTCCTCCAGCCGTGGAGACGCCGACAAGAAGCGAGGGGGGGTGGCAGGAATGCGAAGCCTACAAAACAAATGCTCAACGGCTACTAATGCCCGCGTCTGCAGGCATAAGTATCCGTAGATGCAAACGCTAAATTTGTTTTGCTTCACGGCTTCGCAGGATTGAAAAGTTGCCCCCAAAGCCAACCGAGCCTACAACTTTTCAACGAATGCCACCGCGACCCCTCGCAAAGAGTCGGCTTCGCCACTACAGGTAAGTCAAAGGAACGCTATACAAACGTCGATAAAAGAGGTGATCAAGGAAAAAGAAGGGGGCGACGGCGGTCTGAAACTGGGGGGATTTTGACGCAAAAAAACACCCCAAAACTTGACATTTACTGAAAAGTGTGGTATAATATTAGTAGTAGAAAAGAGAAAGCGGAGGGCAAACCGCCAAGTTTACACCCCCCGCCTTCAATAATTTTTTTGACAAACGAATGACCCGCTTCAGGTGCATGTTACCCTGCACAACCCCAGGGCCCTGCAAGTGGGCAAACCTGACAAACCACCCGCTTGTGTATTTTTATTATACACCGTGCGGTTGCGTTTGTCAAGGGAGATTGATAAATGCTGACGCATTTCGAAAATCAGATCCAAGCACAGGATCGCGCCGCAAAGCACACCGAGTGCGAAAACTGCCAACCCGCGCTTGTCTCCTTTCTAACGGAAAACCCCCTATCAACCCCCGAGGCAACCCACGAATATCACGAAAACGTTTGGGAAAATTGCCCGAGTTGTATAGCGGCGTATACCGATTATCTCGAGTCCATCCGCTGCGAACATGGACACACGGAACTCGAGTCGTGCGATGCATGCCTCGAGGCGTGGCTCGCGGAAAACCAACCCCCCGAGGATACCAGCCTCGCGGCCGCCGAAGAATGGAATGCCAACCCGTTTCGGTTTCTCGGAGGTGCTGCCTAATGTATCTTATAGAAACCACCCCTTCAAAGATGACGGCTTTCGTGTGGGATACCGCAAAAACCCCCAAAACGTGTGTCGGAATCTTCTCCGAATACGACGCGAAAAAGGTCATCGCCTTACTCAACGCAGAAAGGTTTAAGTTCCAAAGGGAGATCCCCCGACTGCGAAAGGGTATCCATCGCGACGTGGCACAGCGGTATATTCAGCGGTTCGGTGGCAGGAGCGTCGCCGTGCAGATTGCCGCAGATGCTGCCATTGTGTATCTTCGGAATAAGGACGGCGACACGCTCGGGCCCATCACCTGCAAGGACAAGTATCCGAAGCCCGTTTCGGGTCTCAACGATATTCCGTTCTAACCACACCCCACACACCGCGCGGGAAGGGACACCCCCAACCCGCGCACTCCCCACACACGGGAAAGGACACGGACCATGGGAACACCACGGATCGTCACCTGCACCTGCAGCCTCGAATTCTATGACACACAAGGGAAGACGCGATGCAACCGCTGCGAGGCGCGCGCGAAACACACGCAAACCCTCAAAGCCGAATGGCAGCGCCGCCGGCGGCAGGGACACCTGACCACTCGTGACGGGATCTTCTTCTGTTTGCGAAGAAAAGTCAGGTCTGTTGCCGAGATGGCAAATATCCTAAACATCTCCTTTCGCGCCGCGTCTCTCGCTCTCGACGCAATCCGCGAGGACGCACGCTAACGGCACACACTCACGACACACACCGCGCGGGAAGGGACACCCCCAACCCGCGCACTCCCCACACACACGAAAAGGAGACAGACGATGAGACACACAAAAAACGATGCCCACTGGAAAGCCACCCTGGAGGGTATCTTCTCCGAATGCACACCGCCCGCCGAATGCACCCCCAAATTGCTGTTATGGGTGCTTCAGAAGTTACCACGAAAGACAAACCCCTTGGGGAAAATCCAAGACGCGTGTTTTTCGCGGAACATCGACAACACCGAGGCGGCGGTCCTAACGGCACTCCGCAGCCTTTACAAATCGGGTGCCATCTCACACCGAAACATCGGAGACAGGGATTATTTTATACGGCTCGACTGACGACACACACGCGCGGGGTGCTTTCGCAGACCCCGCGCACACACGACACACGGCACGGCCGCCCCGGTGGTGACATCGCCCCCGTGCCGTGGACGTCACGGGGGTCTCAGGCATCCCCACCCCGCACCCCGAAGCCTGTGTGCCGTGACACACACCGACAGGTTTTCCGCACACATCGTTTTTTTTTCTGATAGAATGCGGACACTGTGAAAGGAGACAGACGATGAGACACAGACGCAAATATAACCAGCCCGAACACGTCAGAGAGAAGGGGGCGGCGAACTCCCGGAAGGTCCGAAGTGAGAAGAAACGCCGCCGCTCTGAGGCGGTCCAGACACTTCACACCGAGGGCTACACGATCGCGGAACTGGCGGCACACTTTTCGGTGAGTCAAAGAACGATTTATCGAGACCTTGAGACGCTCGGGGACGTGAAAACAGAGCCGCCGTCCGATGCAATCGCGTCAAAAAACGCACTGGAAGTGTAAACTTAACATCGCCAGAAACCCACGGGAGCCGTAACACTCCTTAAGTTTACACCGTGCCAAAGTGTAAACTTAAGGATCGCCAAGTGTAAACTTAAGGATCGCCAAGTGTAAGCTTAAGGATCGCCTCGTGTCACATGTCAATTCCCGAAAAAAAACGCACTAAAAGTGTAACCTTTAAATCATCAGAAACCCACGGGAGACGTAACACTCCTTAAGGTCACACCCTTTCAAAGTGTGACCTTAACTTTACACCGGAGACCTCATGCCATATCCATCCAAATTTACAGACGACCGAAAAAAACAGATTATTCAGGGCTTCCGCAAAGGCTGGGCAATCACCCATATTGCGGAATCCGTAGAGATTCCCCGCAGAACGCTCTATAAATGGTTAAAGAAAGGACAGTTGGAAGGTGAAGGCGAGTATGCCGACTTCTACAACGCCTGCAGGAATGCACAGGAAGCATACTGGGAAAAAGTGCAATACAATTTAGAGCAGATGATCCTTACATCCGCCACAACCAAAGCAACGGTAACTACCACGACCACCACGACCGATAACGAAGGGAATTTTACAGAGAAGGTGGTCGTCAAAGAACACCTCCCCAATCCCAGCCTCGCCCTTGAGATTTTATCGAGACGGTTTCCTGAGAAATGGAATAAAGTCGCCACCCTCCAGTCCGTGCTCGATAACGATATACACGCTGAATTGATAGCACATGGTTTCGATCCCGATGAAATCATGATAAATGTGAGCAAGGTCTTAAGAGAAGCCACACCGAGTCGTTCACCGAAAAAAAACGCACACAAAGTGTGACCCTTGAGAAGCCAGAACCCCACGGGTGCCGTGACACTCATTAAGTTTACACCTTCCAAAAGTGTGAGCTTAAGAAAGCCACGTTTGACAAAACAGACGACAGGGGTTCATCTCTTCTTTGTCGTTTTGTTTTGCCTTCAAAACGCTGCGTACGTCTCAGGGGGCGGACACCCCCGCCCCCGCTTTCTTTATGCGTCCTCTCGAAAGAGCTTCCTCTCTAAAGACCCGGCAATCGCACACGCCGCGGCATCCGACACATGAGGATTCAGGCGAGGCACGCCCAAGAGCCGACACATCATCCGCTGCACCGCCTTTTTATCCGCACGCCCCCCCAGACCGCTGGCGGCTTTGACCTGTTGCGGCGTGAATTCAATGACACGACCGCGCCCGAATTGCGCCGCGATCAGATGCACAATGCCAATCACCGCGCCCGTCGATAACGAACTCGAAACATTCCGATTGTGATACACGCGCTCAATCGCGATCCCGTCGGGGGCATGGGTCGCCACCACTTCACAAAGCCCTTGATAAATGCACAACAAACGATCACCGAAAGCCGCAGAACGATCCGTGCGGAGCAAATCCGCCGCAACCAACTGATAACCGCTACCCGACCGCACCACAACACCCCACCCACAATGCGCAATGCCGGGATCCACACCGAGACACCGGGGGGCTTGTGTTTTCCCTGCCATTTCACGAGACCTCCATTCCGTTACGTTGAAAGTGTTCATGTGTCGACACCTCAACGTTACGTTTTACACATTCCGTTACGTTGAAAAAATAGATTTTTACTCTACACACAAGAGGTTTAAAATTCCATTTTTGCCACGGCCTTAAGGGCCCCTATATAGGGCGTGTCAATTTTGGAATTTTTAGGATCTGAGCACACGATTGACAGTCGCTAAACCGATACCCAACCTGTCTGCGATCTGCTGTTGCGTCTCGCCCGCCGCCGATCGCTGGCGAATCTCTGCATCCCGCTCGGCTTTCTTTTGCGTGCGTGTTTCTGCCGTCCGCCGATAAGCTGTCCGTTCCGAGACACCCGCGGATGTCATCGCTGTTACATCCCCCGACGCCTCAGACGTTTCGCGATGGGTGACGATGTCCTGTAGTTTGTCAAGGTCACCGCCCGCCTTTTGCCAATTCGTTTCGTCAAAAAGTATTGTTTGTTCCCGATCCGTTATGCCCGGTAAATCATGACTACACCACACCACCACCGTCACAGGACGGCTCACCAGCCTGCCCCGTCCGATCGCCTGTAGGAGTTCCGCAATCACGCCATCGTCATAACACGCCTGTAGTCGCTGATCGGTATAATGCCCGTTTTCGTCGCGATCATAGCAGAGCGGTTCGGTATCGTTTCCAAACAACGCCTTCGCTTTCCGTTCTATTGCAGACGGCGGCACTTCGGGCGAAAACAAGATATGCAACACGTCTACACCTTTGAAATGCGTGTCCAAGCCAACCAGTCCA
>CAXHJR010000048.1:0-13781 GCA_964016965.1 Diacarnus erythraeanus | reverse complement strand
CGAAGGAATACCGTGAGCTCCGAAGGAATACCCGTGAGCTCAAGAAAGAGAGCCAGCAACCCACTTACACACTCACTGAGATTTACCATGCGAGTGTTATGACGACAGAAACCTCCAATTCCAAGAGAGACCACGAATTAGAACGCGCCCATTTTGTTCCAATCGGGCAACGCGATGTCGCTGACAGAGAATCTCCTGCGGACATGCCTTCTGAGCAGCAAGCCATCGATAGCACAGATCGTTTCTATAGTGAAGGAGATGTGTTACCGACAGTCGTAGCTGATAGCATCCAGAAGAAGGGACTCTGCCCTGGATTTGAAGTGGATGAGCTGGCATTGCGGATGCGGATTGAACTCGAGACAGCTGATGGCACTCGGGTGTCTCACGTCATCCCACCGGTTACTCTTTTGATATCAAAGACGGGGATAGGTTGCGGACTGGCAAGACGCTCGCAGAACTCCATGAGAGAACAGCGAATAGCGATATTGTGGCAGGCATTCCGCGCCGTCACGGAACTCTTTGAGGCGCGACGCCCGAAAAACGACGATGCCGCTGAAATCGCTGAAATCGAGGGGTACGTCCGATTTGCTGGCACAAAGAATGGTGTTCCCAACTATCGCATTGAACATGAGGGGTACCAAAGTCGTCTCTATCCAATCCCTGATGAAAAACGCCGGGTCGCTGAAGGCGATTGGGTAAACGCCGGGGACTCACTCACCGACGGGTTTCTCAATCCACACGATATTTTACGTATCGGGCGCACTGCCATTGAAGGTGTAGCTGTGGAAGGTTGAAGAAGCGGTTTGGGCATACCTCGTTGACGAAGTTCAGAGGGTCTATGGGGCAAGCATTATCAACGATAAACACGTTGAGACAATCGTACGGCAGATGCTCACAAAGGTTCGGATCAAAGAACCCGGTGATACCAACTTCTATCCGAATGATGAGGTGCATCGCAAAGAATTTGAACGTGTTAACAACGAAGTTGAAGATAGAGGGGATCTACCCGCCACGGGTGAACCGATTCTCCAGAGCATCAGTAAGGCTTCTTTGAGCACGGGATAGTTTCATCTCTGCTGCTTCCTTCCAGCAGACGACGAAAGTCCTGACGGATGCTGCTGTCAGTGGACAAGAGGATAGGCTCTATGGCTTGAAAGAGAACGTCATCCTTGGACGCCTTATCCCTGTCGGTATGGGGTTCTCTGATTCGAAACTTAGAGGTTGATTCTGATGATACGGAAATCGCGGAAGCCAGTGATGATTAGCAATTAGCAGTCAGGTCGCTTTTAGCGGGCAGCGGTCAGGTCAAGTTGCGTAGCAACCTCGGTGAATGTCACACAGCATTCATACCATTGATTACTGACCGCTGGTAATCCTTTACCCCAAATTCGGGCGCGTCATGTCCCCCGGCACAACAAGCGTATCAAAAGCCTCGCCAGTCAAGGACCTCCATAGCGATAGCAGCCTCCCGAAGCGTACACGCGTGTTCATGTGCGTATTGTGCCACCTTTGCGGCTCGGTCATAGCCGATGTGTGGGGTCAGTGCTGTTACCAGCATCAGAGATTCTGACAGGTGCCGGCCTATCATTTCGGTATTCGGGACGATGTCCACGACGCAATTCGTTTGGAATGATTCGCATGCGTCCGCCGAGGAGTTGAATGGATTGTAAGGCGTTATAGGCAATCACAGGCATAAACACATTCAATTGCAATGCGCCATTCGCGCCCGCAAACGCCAGTGTGGCATCGTTTCCGATAACCTGTGCACATACCATTGTAACGGCTTCACATGGGTCGGATTTACCTTTCCGGGCATGATGGAACTTCCGGGTTCCATCTCAGGTAACCGCAATTCACCGAGTCCACACCGGGGTCCTGAAGCGAGCCATCGGATGTCATTTGCTATTTTAAACAAACCCACGGCGAGCGTCTTCAGTGCGCCGCTTGCACTCACCACTGCATCCCTTGATGCCAACGCTTCAAACGCGTTCGGTGCCCGTTTGAGTTGTGGAATTCCCGTTGTTTCTGAGAGGCGTGTGACAACGCTTGCCTGTGTAGTCAGGGGGTGTATTCAATCCTGTCCCGACAGCAGTGCCGCCAATAGGAAGTTCACAAAGGTGTGGAAGTGAAGCTTCGATGCGCTGTTCTGCAGCGGTCAATTGCTGGACATAAGCACTGAACTCTTGCCCAAGTGTAAGCGGTGTTGCGTCCATCAATGGGTGCGTCAATCTTAACAATCTCAGCAAACTCGGAGGCTTTCTCCGAAATGCCGCTCTCAGGCAATTAGCCGCGGCAACAGGTGTCCCTGAATTTGCCGAACCATCGACAAGTGGATTGAGGTCGGGAAGACATCGTTTGTTGATTGAGATTTGTTGACGTGGTCGTTCGGATGAATCGGGTCCTTACTCCCCATCTCGCCGCCGAGCATCTCAATTGCTCGATTCGAGATGACTTCATTGACGTTCATGTTCGTCTGCGTCCCGCTGCCTGTCTGCCAGATGCGAAGCGGGAAAGTGGTCATCTAAGGTCCATCAATAACTTCTTGTGCTGCATTGCTAATCGCTGCTGCAAGTTCCGGTTCAAGGAGACCGAGGTCGGCGTTAACTTGTGCAACTGCCTGTTTAATAGTGCCGAGTGCCCATATAGCAGCGCGTGGCAGACATTCATCACCAATCTTAAAATTTTGGAGTGCCCGCTGTGTCTGTGCACCCCAATACCGGTCATCTGGGACTTGGAGCGTCCCCATACTGTCTGTTTCAGTTCGCATTTTTTAATTTTACCTTGCGGTTCAGTGAGGGGGTTTGTCAATAAGGTTCCTTTTCGTATACCTGAAGAAACACCCCACGGAATGCCCGGGGAATACCCACGGCACTCTATCGTTGATTTACGCGCATTCCGTGTTGGTTCGCACAAACTCTGCGCCGTTGTTGCACGCTACGTTTTTTAATTCAGAAAAGACACCTCGCCGCACGCCTCCCTCAACTCCTTTCAATTTTAATTTTAGTATTATACCATATAAAAACGAAGGTGTCAAAAACAACCGTAGCGCACTAAAAATTTGCTATTTTCTCTGAGACATGTTATAGTTAATAGTTGTGAGTTCTCGGTTTTCAGTTTTCAGTTTCTTGCACTCCAGATGAAGATAAAAAAATTAATTGGATAATTTTCTAACCAGACCCGGTGGGGTTGGGAGACCGCACTTACCGGGGCCTGGGGAATATCGGAATTACCCATTTAAATACTTGATCTTCATGCGAAGTGCCATGTGTATAGAGGAGCGCGCGTGGACGTATCATTAGCCAATCCGTACCTAACAAACACTTTGACACCACCACCGCCACAGACCTATCGCTATAAGTGCTGGCAGGAACGGGGTTACCATCCCGACCTACGCCCAATTCCATCTGATAGCGAATGTGGGACGCTCATAGGTCAGATGGGCTGGGTAGGGTGCACAGGCACACGCTCACGAATACTTGTGGGCGACTGCTGGTAATATGGGAGTCATTTTAACGGAAACCCTTGAGAAGCATGTCTTATTTCTTATGACGCTTCACCGCGTTATCAGTTGCCACCACAGATTGTTGTCAAAGGGTTAGCTGGCAGGCATGTATTGCTTACAAAATCTGGTTCGCGTTTGGACATGATTGGTATTGAACATCCTGCCCTTAATGTAACACTGATGAGGTTGAACCGGACGGCGTCATTATCGCATGCGATTTGGCACACCAGATCAAGCGACACTGGATAGAAATCAGGATCGTATTGCGCCACCGGCACCACAAGTGAGATGTTCCCTTACCTCCTCATTTTTGAACAGTTGGAGGAACACGGGTTTAATGCACTTGTGCATTTACAACCGAAGTTCTTGAATCTGATTTCTCGCACCGGAGCATGGGGCACCAGATCGATTTTATAATTTCCTCAGGGGATATGAGCCGGAGACCCCATTATATACGATGCCTCCAGCGGTATTGGATTTGTGGAAGAACGGGCACCGGGTATCCCAGAATTATCCTATGAGAGTTTGCGGCTTTTTCAAATGCGGGAGCCCTGAACGCTACATTCTCTATTGGGTAGGACACGGCACATTTTCAGGGGTAGCGACCTGCTTGATGCTATAAACATGCGGAATACTTTGAAGCCGCTGCACGGATGGCTTGGGAAGCAAATCAGCAGAATGTTAAGGCACAGGCGTACACAGAGGAGATTGTTAGCTGCATCTTACGTGAATTTAACGCGAACCGTGAAATTAATAATCAACACTTGAGTGTCGATCTCCCAGATACACCAGTGCAACCTGAGAACGTCTACAATTATCCGTAGTTTTAGGTTGTAGGTTAAGCGGAGGAAAAAAATATAGGCAAGACCCGATGGATTTCCAAGACGCAGCGCATGACAGTGCGGAAATCGAAGCAGAACCAGCACGAGAGCAATTAGAGGCGCAGCTCCGTGATAGTATTGTTGGACGGTATATTAGGAGCTATAACAAGCGTTTGGTGGTCCTCAATCAAGAACTAAGGAGATGCAACAAGCGGTTGATGACAAACTCACACGTATAGACCAGCGTGTTACCAAGGAGACAGCGGAGGTGAAGACTGATATTCGCGGTCTTTCTGCCAAGCTTGGAAGCCAAGATTCTGGTTTAACATTGGATAAATGAGAGGCTTGTCGACGCAAAGATTGATGCGAGGCTTGATGCAGTTACTGCACGCGGCGAATCAGATCTTCAGAAGCTGTCAACAATAGTAAACGAATTTGCCCACGAATTCCAAGCGGAAATCGATCGGCTGAGTAACGAAACGAAACTCCTGCGAGAGCAGGCACGCCGCGGTCAGGAGTCGTTACGCACAGAGTTAATCTCTGAAACCGAAACGCTTGAATCCACAAGAAGTCGATCGGCTGACCTTAGCGGAGACGCTCATTATGCTCGGAATGAAATTGAAAGACGATAGGTTATTGGTGAATCGGAATCAACTTGGACTCGATGAAGTCTTAGATGGAAGCCCAGAAGATGACGAAAGTTAGATGCGCTGAGCCTCCCTTAAGCGTTTCATGCTACCGAGATGCAAGTCCACTTCTGATGAGCAGCCTCTTGTGGGTTATGATCTTCAGCGGAGCTGCCGATAGTGTCGCAG
This sequence comes from Diacarnus erythraeanus, assembly GCA_964016965.1. Classification (NCBI taxonomy): domain Eukaryota; kingdom Metazoa; phylum Porifera; class Demospongiae; order Poecilosclerida; family Podospongiidae; genus Diacarnus; species Diacarnus erythraeanus. Next base: position 8,643 of record CAXHJR010000048.1, on the reverse strand, counting down.
CAGACGAAGCATCTGCCTCAGGCGAGATTTCAGTGCTTGCTGTCGGGGATATTACCGTCAGTAGCCGCATGACACCACTGATTGAAAGGAAAGGTGCGGACTGTTTTTCAAGGCACTGCTCCACTGATTCAGTCGGCAGATGTCGCTACCGCATTCCTGAACACGAGCATTTCAGAGAGAGGTGAACCGCGATATGGGATTGAGAACCCGTTTCGATCAGCACCGGGCTTGGAAGGGCTATCGCATATGCAGGCTTTGACGCTGTTCTCTTACTTTCATTGATGCATATATGCTGAGAACTGACGAGCTACTTGACAGACTGGGAAAAGCAAAGTATATTACTACTCTTGATTTAGCTAGAGGATATTGACAAGTACCAATGTCAGAGAAGGACAAAGCAAAAACAGCCTTCACAACACCAAGGGGTTTGTTTCAGTTTCAAGTAATGCCATTTGGACTGAGTGGAGCACCGTCTGCTTTTCAAAGGATGATGGATACTCTCATTCGGGGGCTAGAAAATATTTTACACTGCAGTATATCTGGATGACATTATTATTTTCAGTGAAACATGGAAAGAACATGTCCAGCATATCAGAGCTATACTGACACACTTGCGGGAGAGTAATTTGACTGCAAAACCAGTTTGGAATGTTCGAGTGTACCTATCTAGGACATGTAGTACTGATCCAGAAAAGATTAGAGCAGTAGAGAATTTTTCCAAACCCTTAAGGCTGCTGTGCACCCCTGCCCACACACCATTGCTATGGAACCATAACTTCACAATAGCTAGGAGCATAAACATGAAACAAATTACTAGTGGTAGAGCAGCATTATAAAAAAGCCACAAGCTTACATGAAACATTTCCGTTATTTTTTGCAGCTACTGTGGGCGATCTTACTGCGGCCAATGAAACACGGGACCCACTAAAGCTACAGGGTTGATTTTTCACTACACGAGCTCCTCTCTTCAGCTCCACAACATTACATTTAGATTTTCTATATTTCAATTTTATTTTTCCATTTATTCACCCAAGACTATATAACTGAATTCCAGAATACCTGTTTAATAAAACTAAATGTAATTATTTTCACCTTACCAGATGCTAGCTGCATGCAAGGAATGGGCTGATTCTGGTAATTGGTTCCTGAGATGTCTTAATTTTAGTTGGACGCCATCATAGCATTAGTTTAGCTAAATTGTCCCATCCCTAATATTAATAAAATTTGTGCCCGGGTGAAATCTTCTGTCTAAGGTGGCAGTGGGAGCAATGCGCTAAAATTTGGCACGCCAAAATTTAACATTATGCCAATTTTAGCACGCAATGTTATATCAATACTCTAGTGGTGAAAAAAGCCATTAATTGGCTACTCTCCATCGCACTCTCTATCGCACGGTGCGTTGCCAGTGCACAGCACCCTTAACAAAAACAAAAAACAAAAAAATTAGATTTCTTGGGTTAACTGGTTATTAAAGGAAGTTTATTATCGATTACAACCTCACTGACAGATTTAATGAAGAAGTCCCTACCAGACAAAGTTAATTGGACCAAGGAATGCGACAAAGCATTTTTGACACTGAAGAGTACTCTAACACAACATCCAATCTGAGTAATCCAGACTTCCATAAAGAATTCATACTGACAGATGCATCAGACTGAGGCGTAGGAGCAGTGTTGAGTCAATTAGATGGTTATGGAAATGATCAGCCTGTGGCATTTTTTACCAAAAAGTTACTACCACATGAAGAGAAATACTCTATAATCGAAAAAGAATGTCTAGCAATCAATTAAGTTAGGAATCGAGAATTTCAAGGTCTACTTAATTGGAAGAAAATTTACTATCCAGACTGATCACTGGTCAATTAGCTACTGAAAGTGAAGAGTAGCAGACTGGCACCATGGTCTAGCACTACAGCAATATGATTTTGAAATAGCACACTGAGCTGGTTCAGCAAAATGGAAATGCAGATGCACTTTCATGAGCAGCAACAGACCCATTAAGCATCATGTCTGTTGCTGAATAGGAGGGAAGAAGTGTAGAGGACAGAGCTAAGAATAGGGTGTGAGGAGCAAGAACACTAGAACACTGGAGTTAAGAGTAACATTACGCATATACTCATTAATAATTATCAACTGCGTTAAGTCCCTTTAACTGATTAAATTAAATTTTAATCAATGACGCAGAATTTATTTGCACCTGACATCCAGTTCTTTGTTAGTCATCGTCTAGAAAAGTCTGTAGGGGGAGATCTGAGCAAGATCGCCTCTAGTTGTCTACAGTTCATTGAAAGAAGATGCTCCAGGCTACCTGATAAAGAAACAACTGGGGCCAGAAGGCTAGTTCTCACTTAGATAATAGCGTACACAAATTAGTGTTCAACACCACCCCGTAGTAGTTTTGATTGTCGGCTCTTCTAACAACTCCTTTATGTGTTCTAGTGGCCCTGAGGACTAGGAGATGCTGTAACAACCATAGTGGAAAAAGAAAACTTTCACAAGGTAGGAAGTCTACCAGACTGCCAAGCTAGCTGGTTACACATGGGGGTAAGTTTTCTGATTAGCTACCTAGCTAATAGTAATATTAATTAAATAATAAACACAAATAAGTATGAAAGAGAGAGAGCCTGAATGTCAAGTGTGTGTGTGTGTGTGTGTGTGTGTGTGTGTGTGTGTGTGTGTGTGTGTGTGTGTGTGTGTGTGTGTGATAGAGAGAGTTCAAAGGTGAAACTGGTAGCTACCATTCTTCTGCCTTCAAGTGTACACTCTTGCAGTTGGTGAAATCTCTTGCTTTGTGGTGGCTTTTAGAAAAGCCGGTTTGAAAAGAAGCATGTACATAAAAGCTTAAATATTATAAAGTGAGTTGCACATGTCAGGTGCAAGCCTAGATGTCTAGGCACATGTCAGTAAAAGTTAGCTTTTAGAAAAGCTGGTTTGGAAAAGTGGCATGTACATAAAAGCTTAAAAATTATAAGTGAGTTACACATGTCAGGTACAAACCTAGATGTCTAGGCACATGTCAATAAAGAGTATGTACATAGAAGCATGAAAGTTATTGCACATGTTTGGTGCAAACCTGGACTGTCCAGGCGCATGTATAACTAAAAAAATAGCTGGGAAATAGATGAGGGGATAATTGCTTCACAGTTTTCTCTTGTGCCATATGAGATAGCAATCAGTTGTAGATCCAGTGTGGCACAGCCAAACTCCACAGTCAGCACAAAACCACTGGGTGCCAGTTCGCTGATTTATCTCTAAGCAAAGGCAATATCTCCCTCTCTTCCTGTCTTGCTTCTTTGTTGGATAGTGTTGAAGTGGTAGTGGCTGAATTTGGTGGCTTACTCTTCCAGTCCTATGCCTGCTGCAATGCTCGCCAATCAATTGTGTTGCTACTACCTCCTGGAACTTCTTGATGGTCATGCTGGATTAAGGATAACTCGATCAATATAATAGATGAAGGCATTGGTAAGTGACACTCCGACCAAGAAGTTAATATATACTTCCTACTTTTAATCCTATGCTGGTAATAGCCACGAAGTTGGTCACCAAGGTCAACTCCTCCCATATATTTGTTATTATGCAGTAATTGCAGCAGGGCAGGGAAAGGACTCTCTGATGCCATTTTTTGCCTCTGTAGGAATGTAGTTTCCTCCATTTAGTTGAACCCAGTATACATAACTGCTAGTATTTTAGTATCATACCATGCTGAGGCACACACGTTGTCAGATTGGAGAGCGAGTATCTCTCCCCCTGTAAAATGTGTTAGGTAGGTGAAATTATAATTATGTATGTACATGAACAAGTACTAAGGGCACATTAGTGATATAATGCACACTCAAAATTGACTTGAATCACATGCTGGTCTACTCATAACAAATCATATACCTTGTTCTCACAAATTCTTTTAGAGAAGAATTTTCTATTTGACCTGACAGTGCCACAGCCAAACAACCCCACTTGTTCCAGATTGCAGAAAAGGCCCTTAGATGTAAAAAAAATTGTCAAAATAGACCCTGTACCACCTTTGCTGAAAATCTTTCGTGAGTTTTTTTACAACCTTTGCTCCCAGTCCTTCTTCTACACCATTTCTCTTCTTGCCAGTGTATAACTCTAACCGGCATTCGAACTGTCACCCAACACCCACACTTTTATGCCATGCTTCACTGGTTTGTCTGGCATGTACTGTTTGAGTGAAGACCGTCCCTGGAACTTGATCATTGCCTCATCAATGACTATCTCCCACCCAGGGTTATACACTGACTGGAATTAGGTTTGAAGGTATTCCATTAAAGGGCGGACCTTGACAAGTCGGTCATACCCTATAGTTCCACATGGGGAGAGGTTGGTATTGTCCACAAAATGGTATCTATTAATGTCTCTGTACTGATCCCGGCTGATCCTCTCTGCTATTGGGGAATAATTGTAAATGGGATAATAATCTTAGACTGATGGTTTGGGATTCAATCCCATTAGAAAATTAAACCCCATGTCCAAGTCTTCAGTGGTGACTGGAATCCATTGGCTATATTTTTCATCCCCCATCACTTCTAATGCGTATTTATTTGTTTGGTCCCTGATCTCATTTAGTAGTTGGGAGGTAAAAAATAACTTGAAAACATCTAAGGGGTTGTCAGGGATGGTTAAAGTAGGACCAACAGGGGATGGTTCAATGAATGAGTGGATAGTGGGGATGCTTAGTTGATTACTCCAGGGCACTTCCAACCTTGATAGAGAAGCTGGATGTGGTGTGGAAGTTAAGTCAGGAGGTGGTGTGGCTATAACACTTGAAGGGGGTGTTAAATTAAGTGGAGGTATTGATTGCCCTTGGTGTATGACATGTTGGCAGTTTCTGTTGGCATTAAATCTTCTAATTGATGTGTGTCTTGGTCCTCACCACTTAATTCTGTATGACACAATGATACTCATTACATCAAAATATATTATTGATAGCACTACCATTATCAATTTCATTCAGGTCATCAAACTCCTCGTCACTACCTTCCATAATGGTTTCCTGGGGATCATCCACATCTGGCTCCTCCTCATCCTCCAGTAGAGCTAAAACTTCACTTTGAGGCTACTTGCCATTTCAATAGCTACAAGCAATTTTGTACCATAGCTAACAGTAAAAGTTGGCACTAAAAATATTTTGTTATGAAAAGTATGTACTAGCCGTAAGTCATCAATAGTCGACCACCTAACTTATTTTTACTTATAACTCACGTTTTATTCAATAGATTTTTACGGTTCAAAGGTTGTCAGGTAGAGCTATGCAGTGCCCTCTAGCTAATCAAAATTCTAGTATCCATAATAACTGAGTTATTCCACCGGGAATGCAGGAGGTCATTTATTAAAAGTTGACCGATGCAATGTAACGTCGACTGGCTAATAAACTTAATACATTTATTGTCGACCATGTACCTATTTTTACTTTTTTTGGTTTACTAGAAATGATTTATTCAGTAAAAAACATTTCATCAATATTAGAATCAATATTACTATAATACAGCCAAATTTTATGTTTTTTGAAAAAAAGAGCAGCAAATAAATCATTTAAATATGGTATTACATACACAATGATAGGAAGACTTCTTGTCTTTATTTTCTTCTTTTCTAAAAGAGAAAAATTAGTATTTTCTTTTGTGATTGCATTAGATCAAACCCTAGACAAAGGGTCACAAGCTCTCAAAATGAAAGAGTGGGGTGCTGGTCCATAAAGTGTTGCCACCAGCCTTATTAAACTTTTCTACTGGCCTACCCTTCAGGGTAGAAACTATAATACTTCTCTTCAGGTTTTTCCATAATCTGTCTTAGAACATTGGACTAAAAATTCAGCAAGTTCATTTTCTTCAGCTTGTGTGAGATAGGGTGGGGGCCAGGTCTAGACCCATGCTTTACTAGCCCTGATATTCTATCTTTTAGTGTAGTAGGGGGAACACTATACATTCTAGCTGACTGATTAATACCAAACTTTCCTGATCTGACAGCTTCTATGGCATCACACATAGAAGTATTCTCCCACTGCTTCAAAGTTCTGGGCATACACGAAAAAGATCTCGATGGTGTAGTAGTAACAGGACTGTCAGATTTTCTTTGCTTGCTCCAACCCTTCAAAGCTGCTTCAGAGAGCCTGTTCGATTCACTATTCAAGCAGCTGGCCCACCCGCATGTTAGGCGCAATTCCGTTTATTATGCGTAAACCGTTTATGAATGACATACATTCATTAACAGATATACTGAAACTGTTCATGATCTTCGTAATCCTGGTCAAGATTTGATGGTCGACAATAGGTGGTGGTCGAGGATTGATGACTTACGCTAATAAGTTTTAGTGCTAAATAAACTTACACATCTGTAGTGTAACCACAGCAAAATATGAACTGTATGAAGTTACCATTCTCAGCTGCTGAACTGTTGAAGTAGCTGCTAGTCGTTTACACAGATTTGCATCTACCACCTTTCAAGTAGCACATGCGCTTGACGCAAAATTGCGTCTATAGCCTATAATCAGTTAAGTCACTTATTGTTTATTAAAAACATTCATTTCTATTGGTTAATCATTGCTCATGCTCAATCACCTTAGATATAAACTTGTTGATATAAAATATTGAGAAGTGACTCTTTTTCTCTCTGGTATAAATATCACTCTCAATAACTCTCTCAAGATTACTTGTTCCCATACACCTACACTTTACACAGCATTTGTGACTGGGTATAGGAAAATCAGGCAAACCATCAAAATTTATTTTATCTCAGCGATGGGTTCTAATGCTTGAAGATTGAGTTCTCCAACTTTTACAGCTATTTCTAGTACCATTATCAAGTGATGGCCGAGAACATTGCCCGTAAGATAATTTGCTAGAGTGTGCCAGCAGATACTCCATTTATAGTATAAAGCTGTATACATACTATAGCACATGGCTAAGCTTAGCAGGTCATCAAATGCTGACTGTCAAGTCTCGCCTTTCACTTCGCTGGTAGTTGAAAAAGAGTTTTCTTACAACTTTGCTAAAGTGAAAAAGAGACCACAGCTTTGGTAAAGATCTACAGCCAGCGTTTATCTGCCACTAGGATGAGCATTAATAGCATGCATAGTAACTGTCTGAGAACTAAGCCTACAGTATGGATCCCCCTCTCTTTTGAGACTTATAACGCTTCTTTTACTGAGTGCCCAGACTTCTAACTTTGCCAGAAATTAATTAAAGAACTAAAGCTACTTACATTTTATGTAAATAAACGTTTTTGACCAAAAATCAACATAAGTGACAAAAAATGCTACGTATGTAGCCAAATATTGTGTTCACCGAGTTCTGCCTGATTTTCCTATACCTGATCACATTTAATGAAATAAAGTTGCTGATTACAACATAAGGATAGGATCTGTTTCTTAGAAAGATGTTTAAAATCAGGTAGCTACACATGCAGTGCACAGGTCATAGCAATGCCTTGTATTGTCTCTTCATCAGGGCACACACATAGTCTAAAGCTAGCTTAACTATAGTAAGAGTTAACATTGAGTTTAGTACATAAAATATACTAACAGCTAAGACTAGTCTTGAGCAGTGAGATAGGATATCATCAGGAGCTGACACAGTATTAGACGTGAGGACATTAGAATTTATAAAAGGAGATTATAATTTATAATAATTATTATAGATGACTCACTGAAGTGAATGGAGATAGTGTCCATGGAAGAGCCAGCACAGTTGAAGGCCACTACAGTGATGGTGTACTGGGTATTGTAGGGTACATTTCGGATGACTATGCTAGTGGTTGAAGGTATTTGAAATGGAATAGTTGGAGTGATGGAAGTGTTGTAGTTCATGCCCTCCAGTTCTAATGGTGTCCAGGATATAGTAATGGATGTAATAGTAGTCCTACCAAACACCACATCAGGAGCTCTCAATTCAATGGGACCTGGAGGAACTGTAATAAAATGAAGAGGTTAATGAATATTCTAGTGGACCTTGTGTATGGTCTCATACTTTATTCTATTATAATTATAAAAAGTAATACCTGCAAAATAAATGAATCCAGAATCCATTATAATGCTTTCAGTTGTTATTGCAAAGCATTGTACCTCACTCCCATTAAGTTCGGCTGTTACAGTGATTGTCAAGGAAGACACAACTTGTAATGGGTTTAGAGTTCGACTAACTTCAGAAGTCACCACATCACCATCTACCCCAGTCACTTGAAGGTTTGTGTAATTACGAACAGGAGTAAACACTTTCCATCCCAAAACATTAGCATTTGCAGTGCAATGGAATGTCAGCACTGTTTGTCCAGGACAAGCAGTAATGGAGGGAGGAACTATGGTTACTGCATCTATAAAATTAATGGCTACCAGTGAACTACATATAACACATAATAATAATATTGTAACAAAATATGTTCAGCTAGGGTTTAATCCAAAAAGAAGTATAATAGGAGGTAAATATTCCTCACACCACATTTAGTCTCAACTAGCTACCCACAAATCCTGTTTTAGGAAACTAATACACCTCACATAGCGAAGTGAATAACTTCAGTACAAATATTGCTCACTTTCCGTATTTTTGTAGCAAATTCCGTAGAGCTAGCTAGTTTAATGACCTGCATCATTCTTAATGTTATAAGACACACACCTACGCGTGCAGTATCTTGT
>CAXHJR010000047.1:10000-12500 GCA_964016965.1 Diacarnus erythraeanus | reverse complement strand
TGCATGTATTAGCTCTAGAATTACTACGGTTATCCAAGTAGTAAGGAACCATCAAATAAACTATAACTGATTTAATGAGCCATTCGCAGTTTCACAGTATAGAAGCATTTATACTTAGACATGCATGGCTTAGTCTTTGAGACAAGCATATGACTACTGGCAGGATCAACCAGGTAACCACCGTAGAGGGGCTGGCCGGGAAGAAGAGAGAGAGAGAGAGAGAAGGACCGAGGGAGAGCTCACTCACCCCCAACCGACCCCTTCTTCTCTTCTCCTCCCAGCTGCCACTCTGGCTCCCGTCGGGTCCGGACGGAGAGCCCACGTCCTATTTCTTTAATGGGCAACGACAGAGAGTTGCACAAATTCGAGCTCTTGCAAATCCTCTCCAATGCAACGACACCAACTCGAGGCACTGGGGGAGGGACGGGAACCACCCGGGCTCACCTCCTCCAGGCTTCGAATGCAGTCGGACATGCTACGAGGCAGTCGACGGGCAGCAGCTGAGACGCCGTCTGGCATCTCTCACCCAAAACGCTCACTCAAAAAAATACAGCGTGCAACGGTGCAACCTCACAAACAACAGGGCAGGGCTCAAAGACCCGGCAGCTAGATGCAGAGGCTCGAACGTCCCTTGCATTTGACCGTCGGGGGATCACACTGCTCTGCTGGACAGGCTGGGCAATGCCACGATAGCTGGAAGCAGCCTTGGGAGCACCCCAGCTTAATGACCTGCAGAGCGACGTCTGTTGCAGAGATGCATTCTGAAAAACATCCCCACACCCTGGCCTACATGCATGTACCCTACACTGCCTCTGTATGACCACATATAAATTCGCGCACAGCTCGCGTCAGGCACTCCCTAGGTACTTCTCGATGCACCCACCCTGCCACCCCACCCACTCTCGTGCACGCATTTTCCCCACCCAGTTTACCGTGACCCAGCGACGACCACAACTCGTGCCACGCCCACCAGCCGAGTGCCACTTGCAGGCCTCACAATACACTCATCCGACAATGCAGGCCTCACAATACACTCATCCGACGAGCTAAGGGTGGGTGTAGCATTGGCTGTGGTTCACCTGCACGTGGGTGCCCCCTTGACCTTTGAACTTTGAACTTCCGGTACCCCCACCTCTCTCCACTCAACCAATTCTCGTTCGTGCCCACATCTGGTGCCTCTTTGCCTGCCTGCTTACTTGCCCGCCCGCCTGCCTGCCTGCCCACCCACTCGCCCATTCTAGCTAGTTACCTATTGATCTTGCCTAACCTCCCTACCTCCCTCCCTACCTACCTACCCACCCACCCACACCTTACCTACTCTTCAACGTTACAGTTACTTTGGTCAACGGTCCATCCAGCCGAGGCTACGAGAAAGAGTTGTGACGGTCGAAGAATCAAATTCTGGCCGGTGCTGTGGGTAGCTGTAATCCTTGCATCGTGTAAGAATCGAGGAGGAGGAGGAGGAGGAGGAGGAGGAGGAGGAGGAGTTGGTTGTCACGGACCTGGTTGGCTGCACCCCCTCTTGAGCCTACCATTAATTATGCCGGCAGAATTTAAACTGCAAGTCGAATCATGCATTTCAGACTCAGTTGGGTCACTGGTGATTTGAGGGTTTATTTACCGTAACGAGAGCGACCTCTCGAATGGTGGAATGTTCAGACCTGCTATAATGATGACAATTTTAGCACTTCTTCTGTGAGAGCTAGGTTGAAGTGAGTGAGTGAGTGAGTGAGTGATTAAGAGACGGGAACACGCGTGAGCAGGAGCTAATTGTTGCGTACATGGCATTATCTATCTAACTGCTCTAGATGGAGAGATTTCATTGGCATGCTGATATTATTGTCGTTCTGGTGGTGTTTATAATAATATGTATGCCCACTAATGGCATCGATAACGGTGGTTACATTTTGTGCAGGTCCCGTGGTGGTGTCCTGCAGAAAGGGTTTGAGGAGCAAGTAAAGCAGCAGTGTCCTGTGTTGTCCCTCCCTCCCCACGAGGAGAACTTTCGACCATTGTCAAAAGAGACATCGATACAGTACTACGTAGTAGCTATTGCGATGTTTAATTGATAATAATATGTTATTTTCTGGTCTTCTTTTTTTTTTTTGATGATGATGATGATGATGATGATGATGATAATAATGACGATGATAATCATAATCATAATCATAATCATAATCATAATCATAATGATAATAATAATAATAATAATAATAATAATAATAATAATAATAATAATAATAATAATAATAATAATAATAATAATAATAATAATGGGGTCAGGCGGGGAGATGTGCTCGAGACAGAAAATGGCATACCTGACCGAGCAAGTGCCGGGATTATCCAAATGTTATTATTAATGGGTGATTTTAGCTAGCCAGTAGCTGAAATGAAGGGTGTGTCCCCGGTAGCTCCGATCCACAGAATAGAATAATTATTAGGATTGATTTTTTCATCAGCCAAACTGCTTGAATTCCATCCCCGAAAGGAGTTTAATGGA
>CAXHJR010000046.1:5000-7500 GCA_964016965.1 Diacarnus erythraeanus | reverse complement strand
TCCTCCCCGTTGCCCAAAAACAAAATACTAAAAGATGTAGAATGACATATGCACTGGACCTCTTGCTGCCAGGAGTAAGAAACTCTTTGTTGCATATTATACCATTACTGTATCTACCTTTATATGCACACACACATATATATCTATCGAATTTTGACCATCAGAGTCGTGGCTAGCTAAAGTTGAAAAAATTAATTACATCACCAAGAAGAACTTTTGGACTAATCGTGTCTGTACTTACTTACTTACTTACTCACTGTAATGCCACGTGGCTCTCTTACTTACGTCTCTGTATTATTGAGAATTGCGACCATTTCGAGCCCTCCGTTCTTCTATCTTCGTTCTTCTATCTTCGTTCTTCTATCTATCTTCGGCACCTCTCGCTGCCTAACCCCATTACTATAATATACCTCTCACTATATTATTATTAGATAATCACACTTCCTTCCACCAGCCGCTCGCTATATCATTTCTATCTTCGCCACATCTCCCCGCCTAACCCCGTTACCGACCACACTCCTCCTCTCGTGTCTCCTCAGACTTCTTTCCATATACCTAGATCATACCGACCCATCCATTTGGATTGGCTCCATTAAACTCCTTTCGGGGATGGAATTCAAGCAGTTTGGCTGATGAAAAAATCAATCCTAATAATTATTCTATTCTGTGGATCGGAGCTACCGGGGACACACCCTTCATTTCAGCTACTGGCTAGCTAAAATCACCCATTAATAATAACATTTGGATAATCCCGGCACTTGCTCGGTCAGGTATGCCATTTTCTGTCTCGAGCACATCTCCCCGCCTGACCCCATTATTATTATTATTATTATTATTATTATTATTATTATTATTATTATTATTATTATTATTATTATTATTATTATTATTATTATTATCATTATGATTATGATTATGATTATGATTATGATTATGATTATCATCGTCATTATTATCATCATCATCATCATCATCATCATCATCAAAAAAAAAAAAGAAGACCAGAAAATAACATATTATTATCAATTAAACATCGCAATAGCTACTACGTAGTACTGTATCGATGTCTCTTTTGACAATGGTCGAAAGTTCTCCTCGTGGGGAGGGAGGGACAACACAGGACACTGCTGCTTTACTTGCTCCTCAAACCCTTTCTGCAGGACACCACCACGGGACCTGCACAAAATGTAACCACCGTTATCGATGCCATTAGTGGGCATACATATTATTATAAACACCACCAGAACGACAATAATATCAGCATGCCAATGAAATCTCTCCATCTAGAGCAGTTAGATAGATAATGCCATGTACGCAACAATTAGCTCCTGCTCACGCGTGTTCCCGTCTCTTAATCACTCACTCACTCACTCACTCACTTCAACCTAGCTCTCACAGAAGAAGTGCTAAAATTGTCATCATTATAGCAGGTCTGAACATTCCACCATTCGAGAGGTCGCTCTCGTTACGGTAAATAAACCCTCAAATCACCAGTGACCCAACTGAGTCTGAAATGCATGATTCGACTTGCAGTTTAAATTCTGCCGGCATAATTAATGGTAGGCTCAAGAGGGGGTGCAGCCAACCAGGTCCGTGACAACCAACTCCTCCTCCTCCTCCTCCTCCTCCTCCTCCTCCTCCTCGATTCTTACACGATGCAAGGATTACAGCTACCCACAGCACCGGCCAGAATTTGATTCTTCGACCGTCACAACTCTTTCTCGTAGCCTCGGCTGGATGGACCGTTGACCAAAGTAACTGTAACGTTGAAGAGTAGGTAAGGTGTGGGTGGGTGGGTAGGTAGGTAGGGAGGGAGGTAGGGAGGTTAGGCAAGATCAATAGGTAACTAGCTAGAATGGGCGAGTGGGTGGGCAGGCAGGCAGGCGGGCGGGCAAGTAAGCAGGCAGGCAAAGAGGCACCAGATGTGGGCACGAACGAGAATTGGTTGAGTGGAGAGAGGTGGGGGTACCGGAAGTTCAAAGTTCAAAGGTCAAGGGGGCACCCACGTGCAGGTGAACCACAGCCAATGCTACACCCACCCTTAGCTCGTCGGATGAGTGTATTGTGAGGCCTGCATTGTCGGATGAGTGTATTGTGAGGCCTGCAAGTGGCACTCGGCTGGTGGGCGTGGCACGAGTTGTGGTCGTCGCTGGGTCACGGTAAACTGGGTGGGGAAAATGCGTGCACGAGAGTGGGTGGGGTGGCAGGGTGGGTGCATCGAGAAGTACCTAGGGAGTGCCTGACGCGAGCTGTGCGCGAATTTATATGTGGTCATACAGAGGCAGTGTAGGGTACATGCATGTAGGCCAGGGTGTGGGGATGTTTTTCAGAATGCATCTCTGCAACAGACGTCGCTCTGCAGGTCATTAAGCTGGGGTGCTCCCAAGGCTGCTTCCAGCTATCGTGGCATTGCCCAGCCTGTCCAGCAGAGCAGTGTGATCCCCCGACGGTCAAATGCAAGGGACGTTCGAGCCTCTGCATCTAGCTGCCGGGTCTTTGA
>CAXHJR010000045.1:5000-7500 GCA_964016965.1 Diacarnus erythraeanus | reverse complement strand
GATGCCCAGCTAGTCAGTCCAGGATTCAACCACCCACCACCGTCGACAGAAGCCTCCATACCGACAGTTGCAACGCCGTGGCAAGAAGATGGCACTCGATAGAGTGGGTCCACTAGACTTTGCAACGAGATATGCTGAAGCAGATCACTGCTGAAGAAACAGTCCAAGTCCAAGTATTGTTTGGCATTTTTGCCCGCTGTCATAGGATATAGCCTCCGGTGTACATCTTCTCCCTTGGGGGAAGGGGGAAGGGGCTGCATTTTAGGACAGAAGCTCCTAGTGCAGAAAGTCCCTGGAAGAGATCGTACGCTCTATAAAGCCGCTCAAGGTGATTCATCCATACAGATCATTGAATGCAATGTTACTATTATGCTCTTTATGGCCAGTCATGGTGAACATAAAAATGACATCAAAGCGTCGAGTAGTTTTCCACAGTGTTTCGAGAAAAGAAAAGAAAGGGGGGAGGGAAAAAAAACAAAAAAAAACGGAAAACAAGTATGTGGACCAATTGAGGAATGGCCAGCAGAAAAGGTGGGTGGGTGAACAACATCTTCATTTTGGATGTGCCACGACAAATTATATGCACAATATATGTACCCTTATAATTATAGAGGAAGAGATCCTCCCCGTTGCCCAAAAACAAAATACTAAAAGATGTAGAATGACATATGCACTGGACCTCTTGCTGCCAGGAGTAAGAAACTCTTTGTTGCATATTATACCATTACTGTATCTACCTTTATATGCACACACACATATATATCTATCGAATTTTGACCATCAGAGTCGTGGCTAGCTAAAGTTGAAAAAATTAATTACATCACCAAGAAGAACTTTTGGACTAATCGTGTCTGTACTTACTTACTTACTTACTCACTGTAATGCCACGTGGCTCTCTTACTTACGTCTCTGTATTATTGAGAATTGCGACCATTTCGAGCCCTCCGTTTTCTATCTTCGTTCTTCTATCTTCGTTCTTCTATCTATCTTCGGCACCTCTCGCTGCCTAACCCCATTACTATAATATACCTCTCACTATATTATTATTAGATAATCACACTTCCTTCCACCAGCCGCTCGCTATATCATTTCTATCTTCGCCACATCTCCCCGCCTAACCCCGTTACCGACCACACTCCTCCTCTCGTGTCTCCTCAGACTTCTTTCCATATACCTAGATCATACCGACCCATCCATTTGGATTGGCTCCATTAAACTCCTTTCGGGGATGGAATTCAAGCAGTTTGGCTGATGAAAAAATCAATCCTAATAATTATTCTATTCTGTGGATCGGAGCTACCGGGGACACACCCTTCATTTCAGCTACTGGCTAGCTAAAATCACCCATTAATAATAACATTTGGATAATCCCGGCACTTGCTCGGTCAGGTATGCCATTTTCTGTCTCGAGCACATCTCCCCGCCTGACCCCATTATTATTATTATTATTATTATTATTATTATTATTATTATTATTATTATTATTATTATTATTATTATTATTATTATTATTATTATCATTATGATTATGATTATGATTATGATTATGATTATGATTATCATCGTCATTATTATCATCATCATCATCATCATCATCATCAAAAAAAAAAAAGAAGACCAGAAAATAACATATTATTATCAATTAAACATCGCAATAGCTACTACGTAGTACTGTATCGATGTCTCTTTTGACAATGGTCGAAAGTTCTCCTCGTGGGGAGGGAGGGACAACACAGGACACTGCTGCTTTACTTGCTCCTCAAACCCTTTCTGCAGGACACCACCACGGGACCTGCACAAAATGTAACCACCGTTATCGATGCCATTAGTGGGCATACATATTATTATAAACACCACCAGAACGACAATAATATCAGCATGCCAATGAAATCTCTCCATCTAGAGCAGTTAGATAGATAATGCCATGTACGCAACAATTAGCTCCTGCTCACGCGTGTTCCCGTCTCTTAATCACTCACTCACTCACTCACTCACTTCAACCTAGCTCTCACAGAAGAAGTGCTAAAATTGTCATCATTATAGCAGGTCTGAACATTCCACCATTCGAGAGGTCGCTCTCGTTACGGTAAATAAACCCTCAAATCACCAGTGACCCAACTGAGTCTGAAATGCATGATTCGACTTGCAGTTTAAATTCTGCCGGCATAATTAATGGTAGGCTCAAGAGGGGGTGCAGCCAACCAGGTCCGTGACAACCAACTCCTCCTCCTCCTCCTCCTCCTCCTCCTCCTCCTCCTCGATTCTTACACGATGCAAGGATTACAGCTACCCACAGCACCGGCCAGAATTTGATTCTTCGACCGTCACAACTCTTTCTCGTAGCCTCGGCTGGATGGACCGTTGACCAAAGTAACTGTAACGTTGAAGAGTAGGTAAGGTGTGGGTGGGTGGGTAGGTAGGTAGGGAGGGAGGTAGGGAGGTTAGGCAAGATCAATAGGTAACTAGCTAGAATGGGCGAGTGGGTGGGCAGGCAGGCAGG
>CAXHJR010000044.1:0-53558 GCA_964016965.1 Diacarnus erythraeanus | reverse complement strand
TTGTGTTGCAGACCCTACCTCTAGTGAGCCTCCTGCCTCAGGTTCTCCCTCAACTTCCAGTCCTACAGCTCCAACTGCTACTCAACTGGCTGCTACTCCAAAAACAGCTTCTGAGAAAAAGTTGGGCAAGTCTCCATATCTTTCCTGGTGCTTTTGGAGATTGTGGAGGTCCCAGTGGGGTTGGAGGTGGGAAGGAGAGAGTTGGAAGGGGGAGTGGTGGGGGAGCTGGAAGGGGGAAGATGCTTTCCAGTGACTCTAGTGATGATCAGTCTGATTTTTTTTCTGATGAGTCTGATTCTTTTGATGAGGATTTTTTAGATGATCAGTGTGATGATGTTGATGATCAGCCAGGTCACAGAACTGGGAAAGGAAAGGGGAGACTTGGAGGTGGAGGAGTTGTAAAGAAGCCAGAGGCAAGTGAGTCCCCTAATTTTATGTGTTTTTGTGTTCTGTCTGTCTCTGTTTCGTTGGTGTTATGCTGGGCATACAGTAGTGCACAGTATGTGCCTTTTACTTGGCTGGTTCAAGCATAGCATGCAGCCGTGCACAGTATGTGCCTTTTACTTGGCTGGTTCATGCATAGCATGCAGTGCTATGATCTCCCTTTGACTGTGTTATGCCAAGCATTGTGTGTAGTCGGGCAAACCTCCACGTGGTACCCGATGGTAACAGGTGACTACAGAGTCAGCTGGCTAATATGGCTGGTACACCAATTCATGGTGTTTTTTCTCCTTCTGGTAGTAGGTGCCTATTGTGTTATGGCTGATACATCATTTTGGTTTGTTTTCATGGCTAGATACCTTCATTTTCAGTCCTTTTGTTCAACCATTGAGTAGGCTACATTATATTGCTTGTACCCGAAAATTGCATTTTTTGGCCTTGTAGAAAAGTTCCCCGCTTCATGTTTGGAATAAATAGGCAAAATTATATATATTCTGATTCCTCTCAGTGAGATCTACAATTTGACATTCTCAATTTTTGTTTTTGGATCAAAGAAGCACTGAAAATTTACCAAAAACCTGAAAAGCAAGATATAAAATCCATAAATACATCAATTCACAAAATCTCAGATTACTTAGCATACTAGGAAGTTCACTGGTGGTAAGTTGTGAGGCCAGACAATGTACTCAGCTGTAGTTAGGATTTCTTATAGAGATAATGAGGCAGGCCACCCATCTAGCTTGAGGTAGACAGCAGACCCCCACAACTCTGGCATAAGGTAGCTATATCTGTCAGTAAATAACACACAAAGTTTTAGACAAAAATTCTGAACTAGGAAAGAGTTATGATAAAAATAAAATAATTGTGGTTTTGGGGACTGGACCCCTTAGTGGTTGCTTGAATAGGACCTTGATTCCTTCAAGCAACCTGCAATCTATTTTGTCAGATTGGGGGCACTGGACCAAAAATTGAATTTCATGTTACAGGATTACTGCAGTATTTATCACTGGGATTCCACCTCCACTTCAAATGTCATAACTACCAGGGATGTGGAATTTCATGTTGAATTTCATGTAGATGATAGAGCTAAATCCCATGTACCAAACACACACAGTTTTTATCACATATCATTCACATTTTCTTCTTCATGGGAACTGATGAATCCCGCTATCCCATGTACCTAACACGCACAGTTTTTGTCACATATCATTCACATTTTCTTCTTCATGGGAACTGATGAATCCTGATATCCAACATGAAGGTTGAATATGAAATTTTTCACACCATTCATGATCAGGATACATCAAAATTATTATACATAATAATAATAACCATGTATATTTTCATTAAGCCAAAGAACATAAGCAAGCATAATAATTACATAATGATAACAATATACAATAGTTCAATACTAATAAGTTCATGTTTACACAATGGCCCAAGATGCAACTTTGCTGGTCTTAGGACGCTCAGACACCTCACCCATCTCTCTAGTCTTCATCTGACACTTGGACTGTGGTGACTTGCCATCTTTTGAGACTACATCTCGGGGATCGCAAAATGAGTAGACCCTTGATGCTGGCCAAGATAGAGGTTTTATAATTATTATTCTGTTCTCATTTTCATCCTCCCCACTCTCTTCACTTGACATGAAGTCTGTAATAGGCACCTTTGACCACTTCTCTTTATCTTAGGCTGGTAACACCGCTTTTGGAACGTAATTTGATGATGTTGTAGTTTCAAAAAAAAAATCATATAATTAGCGTATTAGCTATTTAGATTGGCACAAGTTCCTGATAATAGCTAATATACCATATAGCTGGTTATTTTCAAGGGATCTAATTTTCACTGTTTTCACTGCTACTCTTCAATACTTGAACATTTAATCCATGAAAATTATTTCAGTGAATTTCCTAGATGGCATCAATCAGTGAAAATTTTAGCCTTAAAAATAACCATCTATATGGTACGTGTACATAAAAGTGAAAAGCTAGAGGGTAAGTCAATTAAAATTGTAGTACATAGACGTGAAAAGCTAGGGTGAGTCAATAAAAATTGTACTTGAAATTTCACTAGCATAGTGACTATGTCAGAGAGTCAGTAATATAGCCCATTGCTGACTGTATATTGCAGTCACAATTCTTAACAGTGCACACCTACTTTGGGGGATATCATTGCACAGCATAAGTTGGCTTCATCACTTACAAGAAATCAAGTGTGTTTTATTAACAGCAGCAGAAGTTTGTGTGCACAATGCTTTTGGAGGTTTGGTCACCCCAAGGTAGGTAGGTAAAAGGTTGGAATGTGAAGGCAAGTATAGTATATAGGACCTAGAGTTAAAAACCCCTTGGGATTTTTGATGTTTGTAACAGTGAAATGTTTTTATCTCTGAAGTTAACTATGGTACTTGAATGGGGGTAGCTGAAAAAGCAGCTGCATGAAGTAAATTGTGGATATGGTTGTGGATATGTACCTTTGCGATACCTTCACGAGCAAGTCACAAAGCTTATTTTTGCAAAGTACTGTATCCAAGGAACTGATACTATAATCACAGCTGTGCAGACACTAACTGTTAGTAACACATTTTCATTGAACAATTAAGTATTATACTGTAGAGTGGAGTGGACACCATTTGTACTAGTAATAGTTAAAACATGAGCATGAGTGATCTATCCATGGCAACAGATTTGCAAGCATTTCTGGCAAGCAACAGCTAGCCTAAAACATACATTACAATGGCTAGCTACATTCTCTAGCTTGCCTAGCTGGCTCACATGAAAATTAGCTCACATCACATGCACTGTCCACAAGTTCGTTACTTGATTTACACACTTTGCAGGTAGATTATCACAATTAATCCACCTGGCAACTACTGATATAAATATACCTGTAGAATAACCTTAAATGGAGCACACTCATTCAGTACATCAGATATTATCTGGTCAAAATTTCAATAGTCTTTACATTCAAAATTTGGTTTCCAAGTTTTTAAACCGAGTACTCCATGTACCATAATTCACTACTTACTCATGCAATTCTTTCTCAGTGCCGTCTTATATCTCCCAATTTGCCACGTCTCTGCAATGACTCTTCCTGGCTTAATGTCTTGTAATATGTGTAGACAGCACCTATAGTGATACCAACAATATAATTATAAAAGATGGCAACCAAGCTGCTACAGTTTTAGACAGCAGTAAGAAGTGTAACTCATATAATATATAATGAACCAAAGACACACCTGCAGAGCACAAAATAGCCACCAAAAAATCCTGAACCCTGTAGTGGGCTACACCAATAAGGGAAGAGTCAAATGTAAAACCAAGCTTGAGTGATTCTAGGCTTTCTCTCCTCATAAAAATTCAATCAAGACAAAAAGCTATTATGGAACAAAAGAGTAGGAGAGTAGTTCAGTATTTATTATGTTTGAGGTGTATAAAATTATAGACATTCAGTAAAGGAAGGGAGGGGGGAGGAGGCTCCCTAAAATATTATAGAGAAAGTTTTGTGATGCCAGGATTAAAAGAATTAGTAACTGGACTAATAATGTTGAACACTAACTTACTATGAACATGACAGGCTTGAAATGTAACTGCCAGTACTTCCTTGACCAACTTAGTTAACACATTCTGCTTTGTACTATCTTTAAAGGTAACCCTATGTTATAATATCCAAGATGAAATTCTACACATAATGATGACATCAAATCTTACCCCTGTCCTACATCAAATCCAGTGAAATCATCGTCATCATCAATCAGTGTTTTGTACATTTTCCTGGTTTCAGCCTATGAAAGATAACCAAAATGATACACACCTACATCCTAAAATAGTACCATTCTCCATGGAATTACACTAGCTTCATATCCAGGCTCTCTAATTATATGAGGGTGGAAAGGAGAGCCTGGATGACACTGCCTGCACATTCGCCAAAAATTCCCAGAAGACTCTTTTCACAACTAGTCAAAAAATATTATTTTTTACTAAGTTACCTTAATCAGAGCTCTCTTCACTGATGCTTAAGTCATCAGAGTCTAAGCAATGGTAATGCATACACAGAAGCTAACACCATGCATGCCTTCAAACATACATCATGGCCAGGTTGTCATTTAGAAGGTGAGAGGGAGGGAGCAAAAGCTGAATACCTGTTAAAAAATTTAACTCGGATAGAGTGATTCTAGCCATTCATACCTCACAAAATTTCAGCTAAGATTGACAATAATTAACTGACAGATAATGACCTTAAAATTATTTAATGTAGACATGGGTAGAAGTTAAGTCCATAAGTCACACTAGTCTCATAGGTAAGTCCCTTCACTAGAGAGGGATATGCTATCATGAGAGATTACGATGTTCCTGCAATTTTGTCGTAAGCTTTTGGTTTGTTAGCCATAGCTAGTCAGGTTTAGCTCCTGAACTAGGATTGTGTTTGTCACATAACATGCAGTAAAATCTGATTGTTTGATCCAAAAGGTTGAACAGGAGTCACCAGATCATGGTGAAGGGGCTGGCCTGCAAGATTAAAGTCACACTAGCTAACTACAAGTAAATAACCTAGGGTAGGCATGGATGCTTGGAGTCACACTTACTTCGAGGTGCCTTCCTAAATCACACTCTAGTCAACCCAGGTTAGCCCTTCAAAGTCAGGCAGGGTAGTCGGATTCATACTCACTAGCTAGCCAAGGTACCTTATTATAGTTATTGGTAGTATTTATATTACCCACAGATTACACTGGTAACGGAGTGATTATTCCACAGACCCCTGATGGCTTAATACAAAACTCTACACACAAGTTCTCACTTACATTCGGAAGGCGGTTCATCTGGACTTATTGTACCTTGATCATCACAAGTATCTTCTACTTCCAGATGCAGACTGACATGCAGCTGTGATGGTCTCACGCGCTAGTCACGAGACAAGTGTAACTAGCTAGCTAGCTAGCTTTAGCTCTCTCTCTCTCTCTAGCTCATGCTGCGCGCGCTGCACTGATTAATCATTGGAGAGTTGAGTGTGGTGATGTCTCATTTGGCACACTTGGCACACTTTTGGACACATCTAGCACCATTCACACAACTACAATTTAAAGTGATGCATATAATTATAGCTAATCAACAACATAATGTCAATATTAGTAGATGAAATTCATGGCTACATTTCCTGTACAAAATATTTGGAAGTATGTATGAAATGTCCTTTGTCAATAAAATTCAACATGACATATTGCATTTTATGTACAAAACACTTCAAAGGTTTCATAACATGTCCTAGAGGAATAAAATTCAACATAACATGTCACATTTCATAAACAGAAAACTTAAAAGGATTTATGAAGTGTCCTAGATGAATAAAATTCAATATGATTCATCACATTTTCACCACCTGACATATGAAGTAATCTAGATGTGGAATGTCATGTACATGTCATATATAATATGATCCTATAATTATGACATTCCATTTTTGGTCCAGTGGGGGGCACTGGAATAATATTTGTATTAGTGACCCAAAATATTGGGGGGGGGGGGGGGGGCACATGCCCCCAGTGCCCCCCCAGTTCCTACACCTATGTAGTAGGAACAGTACTAAACCAGGTCCTCCGAACTTCATCTTTAAAAGGGCGGATCCAGAGAACCACACCCACTCATACTACTTAAACACCATTAGTTAGTTAGCTATTATAAGGCACACTGTTATGTAATTGTATAGCAGACTTGGTTGAGACATGTACATACATCACTGCAGTGCTATTCTACTTGGAAGCAGTTGCTGGGTTAAAAGGCAAGCAAACTAGCACACAAGTGTGAGTAGATTATTCTTCTTACCTGAAGAATGTGGAATACCCTCAAGAGCATATGCTGGAAAGATCGCAAAAAGAAATCTTGATGCAGCAATAGATACAGTTTATGAATTAGGAACCAGCAGCTTCAACAAACCAAATTGTACAGATTTAAATGCTGGAACAAGACCAGAAATCCTTTCCCTCAATTCTGAGTCATTGTTCACCATATATTACAAAGAGATTGCTTCCAACCCAGAATAGTCAATTATTATTGTTGTTAGTTATTGTTACAACAAAATTGATATTACACGACATTGCACATTTTTATTTAATGTATTATACTCTAATTTAATAATAATAATAATTCTGTTAAATGAAATGTTCTTGTCACGTCCTGAATGCTCAGAACAGCCAATCACAATGCATCTTGCTATATTAGCTCCTTGGTAGTTGTACACCAAAACAGCGGAATATCAATTTTCACATGACTGTGACATCACATGAAAAAGCTCTGCCCTGCAAATCACCACATGGTCAATTTTTTTTGTGCATTCCTTATAATCTTGGTCATTCTCAGTTTGGTGGCATAGGTTCAAATCCTGGCTGAGAACTGAGTTTTTTCTTTCTCTGAAAAAACTCAGTTGGTTTAATAATACAATGTGAGTTTTGTAGAGATGATAGCAAAGTAATGGCTTCCTTCATAGTAATGGGTGATCTCAACCTCTTTCTCTCTCCTTCATAGTAATGGGTGATCTCAACCTCTTTCTCTCTAGCTACCATAACTACTATTATACCATAAAGGGCATCCTAGCCTAGGTATGTATCTCTTCTGTTCTTCTCTATCTCTGAGATCACCCAGGCAGCAACCACAGCCTGGAATCCACTACAGAGGCGGTTTCAGTGAGAACCTTTACCATCTAGGCCCCACCCCTAGTCCAACCCTTTCTGTTGTTTATCTGTGAGCCTAGTTTTATCAAGTGAGCCACCCTAGACTCGTACAGTGATTTAGGGTGGTACCTTGTGGGCAGGAAAACTGTTCCAACATCCCTGACTATTGTCTGTTAAACAAATAAGCATTTAACTACCTTGGGTGAAGCCACCTTGGGTGAAACCACCTTGGATGATTTAGGTGGTAGATCTAGATTGGGGGGGTTGTGAGGGTTTTAACCCCATCCTTTTATATTTCTTGTTATAATTAAATACGTACCATCTTAAGTAGGCATTTTCTTGATACAAGCTTGTTCATTTCCTTTGGCAATGTGGACACTGGCTTAGTCTGTATCATTGGTATACAGTATGTAAACCATCAATGCACACACACGTCATAATTATGCATGCAGCACTACCTTTGGAACATTCCCATTATCATCTGCTGCAAAGCTTTTCTGTGATAGTTCTGAAGATGTAATAAGCACAGTGTCTCAAGAATTTCACCTAGTCACCTATCAACCAAAATGGGACTGAGATTGGTATGCTACAACACTATTGCTGCATGCTCTAGGCTATGGCGTGGGATTAGGGTCAAAAATCGATCTGCAATTTGTGATCCGTTCTGCAACATTGCTCTGCACATGGCCCGTTACACCTCCGTTCTGCACATTCGTTCTGCGTTTCCGTTCTGCACATTCGATCTGCACATTCGTTCTGCACCAGTGCACATTCGATCTGCACCAGTGCACATTCGTTCTGCACCAGTGCACATTCGATTTGCACATTCGATCTGTATCAATGCTGTTAAGAATTAAAAATTAATTTTAGTAGCAGCGTTAATTCCTTGACAGGGCTGTGTAGCTGAATGCCAACTGTTGTTCAGGTGTAAATCCAGAAGTTTTGAAAGGGAGGGGTCGGTGCCAAGTACAATATGCCAACCACTGTGTGCTGTGAGGAGAGAGGATGTATCCCCTCCTTTGCTTTTATTGTGGAATGGCTTTGCTAGAATGCCTTTAAAAGGGGGTGTGGCATCCTGATCCCCTGGATCTACCCTTACTGTTATTTGTAAGCTATTCTTGCTACATAGCTTCCTGCTAAGAAATTATTGTAGCTAGCTATTATCAACAGTATATCATACTAGCTAGCATCACCATACTTCAATAAAACATTACATTCACAAATAATGGAAATAGGAGACCTTTCCTCATTTATTATAGCTAAGGCATCAAAATCTACATGGATGCAATGCTCTTTCGCTAACAGTGTGTGCACTAATAATCATTATAGCCAGAAAGTCAAAACTTATAAGCTCCTTTCCTTAGCCTTATTAATGATCAGTTAGATAACATCATAATAGATGATAGCTTGATTCATTATAGCTAGATAGCTAAAAGAATAATAAGTTAACAAATAGTACTGGCTCTTGTACTCCTAGATTACAGAATAGTGGTAGCTACCAGTTATCTTAGATACATCCCATACAATTATTATCTATATTCTACTGTTGTGTATGTTGTATGCTTTCTTTAACTCTCATAGATCTGTATGTATTTTCAGCATCTTTATAGTAGGTCATTGGAAAAAAACCTAGTACTTCATTCTAGGTTTTATATTGAGAATAGCTAATTTTCATTTGAGATCATAAAAATAATAACTTTCAGTTTTATTGCTCTCTTCTTCATCCTCTAGCTATGGTCCTAGCTACTTAGGTTTTCTTGAAAATTACAATTTAATTTTTCAATTTTTAATCACAATGGATTTTGTACTTGGCTAAATCATAATGGAAAGAATTTTTCACTTAATAAATTTTCAGTCATGATAAAGTTTGGCTTAAATACCTAACTCCCTGCAAAATGAAATTAAATTTTGTATATAAATAATATGTAGCTAATTGAAAATAATTTGGCCTAAGTAGCTAGCTATCTACTGAAGATAACTGGTAGATTGCTACCACTATTCTGTAAGATGGGCTAATAGGAGCACAAGAGCCAGTATTGTCAGCCTATTAGTTAACTATATAATGAATTTAAGCTATTCATGAAAATACTATTATCTAATGGTAATGGTCGTCTTCTAATTATTGAAGGAATCTGGATTACTACTAAATATACTATTCACACTTCAAAAAAGTCTCCATGCATATCTTACAAATGTAATGAACTCTAATGGGTGAAATTCCGATGCATCAATGAAGCAATCAGTACAATTTTAATTAATTAATTTTAATGAAATAGTCACAAAGTATTGAAATTGTCACTAGTTATAGCCACATTCATCCATGTACACAAAGTAGTGTAATCTTCAAAATACGGGATTTTTAAAGTATGAAAACAGGTGCACGCCTGGATTGCTGGGAATTCGCCAAAGGAGACATATATAGATTTGTTCAAAAATCCAATTGGCGGTATTGATTTTGCGCCAGTGCAAAACTGGAGTAGGTTCTTGCAGCCTGCATATAAAATAAAGCTTGTTAAATACCATGAAGATGTGTTTTAAAATTACCTTCTTTGTCCAATGAAGCAATATAGTCTTTGAATAATTTGAAAGAGTGGTGATCTTTACCACTAGAACAATTAGCGTGGAACATATGTAACAAAAGTTCTGGGGTGGTTTCACTGCTATTTGTACTCCTAGCTATAAATAATTCTTCAAAAATATTTGGTAGTCTCCTTATTAGCTTAATGAATCCTAAGCTCTTTAAGCCATCACATAATTGGTCGATAGCCGCTTTTCTAATGCATATTACTTGGTCCAGCATTAACTGTTGTACTATTTGATGTCTTGTTGAGAGCTGCACAATGTACAAAGAGAAACATTATTAACTATATTATACTGAATTAGGACTTAGCACATGAAAGAACAAGTCCCAGGTAGTGACAATAGATAGACACTAGGAATCATAATTAGTTAATCAATGTAAGCTTCCCCGTTAAGCCTCTCTTCAACATTTTTTTTGAAAGACCCACCCCAGTAGAGTGTATACATACCATTATCCCAAAACTTTTCATAGTTTTCACCAGCCATTCTTCTAACATACACATGCCCGTCACTTCTATGAAATGTGAACCCAATTCTAGCAGCAATACGTCCTTGAATATGACCTTCTTCAGACTATTATGACAATTTTTCCTCTTAATTCTATGCTAATTCTACACATGGGTGCCATAAATATAAAGCAGCAGTTTCATTCAAGCAAGTTTAACATGTCCATATTGCATTACCTATATACAAGATATGGATATGTATATGCTGTACCCATACACCCTGAGCTAGAAGTGCATCCTTTTATTACAGCATAATATAACTACCCCCGGGAGAAATTAGGTGAGGTATCAATTACCAACAAACCATTTTGTGCTGCACATGCCTAGTGCTTCATTTCAGACAGTATAGCAATGGCGACTTTTACTCTACCTGGCTGAATTTACAAGATTCAGTATAGCTACTACCTTTAGGAGTCCAACAATACTGGTTGAAATTACTAAACTAATTCTGATTTCCATAAGTTGTTCTTCTGAATCTGCTGTCAGGATCTATAAAACACACAGACTTTTAAATTCTAATACACAGTAACAATATAATTATAATTATCATCTCCCTTACTTGCTAATCTTACTATTAAAACATGCATGTATAATTAGCGACTTCTACTGGACTGCATGGAAAAGTTATTGAGATTTCTACTGTTTTTTTAATATGAACAAATACATGCACAACATTCAGATTAAAGAAGGCATGTTAGCTTATTACACAGTGTATAAGTGAAGGTGACCCCATGCAAATAGTACCTTTTTCACTACATACTCTGTTGCTATTGGAAGTTCATCTACACTTAGATAGGACAGTGCTTGTTCCAGACCTCCAACAAGGTAATAGTACATAGCCTTGGAGAAAAAGGGAAAAGCTGGGCCCTCTTGCAATATACTGTATATAATAATTTTACCCAAACGAGAATAGTGATCTCCAAGTAAGCTATCGGAGTTGCAAGTTAGAAATGCAATACCGGCATTTTCTTCAATTAAGTTGAGTTTTCTAGGCATCTGACGTAAAAACTGTGTAAAGAATTGCCTTTTGACTCCTCCAAGATCAGCTGTGACTGCTCCATCTAATTCTATTTCCAAGTTAGAAGCAATGTTGATATCTCCTTTAAATAGGGTACTGATACCATCTTCTATTACATGTTCAAGCCTGATAAGAATATGCTTGGTTGAATGAATCATTTGACTGGCTCTAAATTGCTTTAAAATAGCTGAAGTGGTCAAACCATCCAAAAAAACCTGTATTGTCTCATGGACATCGTTATATAACTCTAGTAGCAAAGATATTTGGCCATATGGAAACATTTCATATAAAATTGATGATTGTTTCAAAGAAGCTTGACTTTGAAATAACTCTAAAGAATTAGTGTTAGAAAATGGGCCAGAAGACGATGGGCCAGATGATGATGGGCCAGAAGACGATGGGCCAGATGACGATGGGTTAGAAGGTAAATCAGGAGAAGACTGACAAATAGAAGCTGATGGGCTATGGATAGATGATAAAGCAGGAACCGATGAAGTGATAGTTGTAATCGCATGTGGACTAGTGTAATAAGTCACACACACTGCACCAGGTGATGAGATAAGGTTAGTATTAACTGACGAAGATGTTGTCCTCAATAGTGGCAGATCTTCAAAATCATCATCATCATCATTATGAGGAGAGCAAGAAGTAAGATGTTGCCTCAGTGATTCTAGAGGTATGGCATTATCACATATATGGCACTTCTCTAAAATTCCACTTGCTGACTGCTCAACCTGGAATGATTATACATGCACAATGACTATTGTATATGTGGTGAGTAGTTCACTGGCCAACACCTGCAAGGTGTCCAAGTGTGGCCAATTAAACACCTGCTATACAATTAGGTATTAGCAGTTGCAGTGGCTAGCTGTTGTAACCTGCTATTATAATGCTAGCACAATCCAAGATGCACAATAAAAAATAGCCTTATCTTTACATGCACATAGTGCTACATGTATAGGTAACTTAGCTATGAGTAGCTAAAACCTAGGATGAACAGCTCAGTCTGCCTTCATAATGTCAGCTAGCAACACATCACCAGTAGCTCTTTGAGCATTAGTGGCTCTGTCCATTTTTAAAATGCTGATTAGTGACCTGCACAAACATCTATTCAGTTTTAAAACCCTATTACAGTACAGTTGTTGTGCATTTGCATTTGTGCAAATGGTAGTCCCGAGGCTATTATGCCTTTTTAAAAACCTATTATGCTTTTCAGCAATTAAAAAATTACCTATTGTGCTCAAAAATTTTTTTACAAATGAGTATTGTGTAAGTGTGTGCATGTGCAATTCAATTTTAACATTTGTTATACTTCGCCATAAGGGATGATCTTGTAGGATACTGTCTTGTTGTTCATTAAAGAAAATACACCTTCAGAGGATGCTGAAGATGGCTGAACTAGTAGGTCTTTTTGAGCAGGCTCAGCCCAATATGGAAGCTCTGGAGCATTTTGCTTCCACTATTTTAACACAGAGAAGTCTTCATTTGTGTCAGCACACTTAAAATAGGTGGTGGCTCTATTATTAGTTGGCTATGTACTATTTTAATACAGAACTACTGCCCATTTTTACTATGTATGCAATCTACTGTAAATGTTTGTACTAGGTCTCCTTTGATCAGAGGTGTCTCCTTTGAATTGGAGACTACCCACCTTTTTACACACACATTCTACTGCCCAAAGGCCCGCCTCCAGGGAACCACATATTTAGACAGTCAACTTACAGATTCTTCCACCAGATCAATTGTGGCAGTAGGTAGATCTTTTTGCACTGGCCTTATGTAAATTCGAGCTTGCCCTATATTCCTCTTCAAGGTTTGGGGGTTATGACCTCCTGCTGGTGGTGAAATTTGGACTAGGGTTCTTGAGTTTGGAAGACGTCTGAGTAATTCATACCCACCAGCCTCTTTTAATTTTGGAAAAACCATTAGTAGCTTTTCGTGTAATTGTAAAGCTGTAGCTTGTACTCCAATCTGTACTCTCTGCTCTCCTAGGCCAGCTACTCTCAGATTCTCCTTCTCCTGCAGCCCAGGTACTTGATTGTGAAATCTTGATGAAAGACAAAGAAAATTATGAGTCCAAACCCTATATATAGGTTTTGGACTTGCACGTCTGTACGGGTGATTGGCAAGCTGAAGTCTTGCATGACGTGTAGGATTTCTGAACACGTTTCTGTGTTCATCCCAGATGTTTCTCATAGGTTCTATATACAAATAAAAATAACCACCATTGAATTTAGTTCATTGAAAGTGCCCTAATGAGAGTGATGCTTATACAGACAAAGCAGTTAAACAATTAGGTGTCTCAGAAATCTATGTGAAATTCACACAGAGAATCACCCCTTTTACAACCTAGCAGAGTCTAGGGTAGCATAAAAGCATGCACTCTAGCTAGATAGCTAGCTGGATAGCCTAGCTAGATATAACTATAGTTATCATTATTTTCATTAGCACAAAATATCATTATCATGAATGCAAATGGCTCACAAAAAACCTACTCATTATGTATCTAGATAGCTACACTGAACTTACGTATACTGGAGCTACGTCCTTGACTAATGTTACTACTGGTAGAGTTACTGGATACGGTGTCACAGAGTATGGCCTCCCCCCGGGTGGGAGCTCCGCCGGAGGAATTGCACTAGGGTATGGCCTCCCCCCTGAGTTAATATCCTAGGGTATGGCCTCCGCCCCCAGGGTATTTTCTCCGGCCTAGGTTTTGGCAAGAGCAGCAGAGGTATGCTATGGCAAGAGTAGCAGAGGTAGACGGCGGTAGCTAAATAGTAAATTAATAGGCTAGATCCAAAGACAGAAACTCCTAGTGCCGAAACTCCTAGTGCAGAAACTCCTAGTGCAGAAACTCCTAGTGCAGAAACTCCTGGGAAGAGATTATAGACAACAGTGTAGAAAATTCTATAGGGGGGAGGCTATACCCTAGGACAGAAGCTCCTGGAACAGAAACTCCTGAGAAGAGATTATAATATACTCTATAGATGACAGTGAAGAAAATTCTATAGGGGGGTGGGAAGCCATACCCTAGGACAGAAGCTCCTGGTGTATAAGAGATTATTATTATACTCTATAGATGACAGTGTAGAAAATTCTATAGGGGGGAGGCTATACCCTAGGACAGAAGCTCCTGGAACAGAAACTCCTGAGAAGAGATTATATACTCTATAGATGACAGTGTAGAAAATTCTATAGGGGGGAGGCTATACCCTAGGACAGAAGCTCCAGAAACTCCTGAGAAGAGATTATATACTCTATAGATGACAGTGTATAGGGGGGAGGCTATACCCTAGGACAGAAGCTCCTGGAACAGAAACTCCTGAAAAGAGATTATATACTATATAGATGACAGTGTAGAAAATTCTATAGGGGGGAGGTCATATCCTAGGACAGAAGCTCCTGGTGCAGAAACTCCGGAGAAGAAATTATATACTTCATAGATGATGTTGTAGAAAATTCTAGGGGTGGGGGAGGCCATACCCTAGGACAGAAGCTCCTGGAACAGAAACTCCTGAAAAGAGATTATATACTATATAGATGACAGTGTAGAAAATTCTATAGGGGGGAGGTCATATCCTAGGACAGAAGCTCCTGGTGCAGAAACTCCGGAGAAGAAATTATATACTTCATAGATGATGTTGTAGAAAATTCTAGGGGTGGGGGAGGAGGCTATATCTTAGGACAGAAGCTTTTAGTTCAGAAATTCCTGGGAATAAATAATATACTCTTATGTCAAAGAGTAGAATATTAATTGTTGAGATAGTTAGTAGCTATAATAATTCATTAATTTTAAAGTTAGTGTACAGACTAGTCAAAAAGTTTTAGTGCTGCTTCTTCATAAGTAATTTTTTCAACTTTTGCCATCACTCTGATCACCAACTATAATTTTAATTCAATAAAGGTAGATAATAATTAATAATGGTATATACAACAGCTAGTTTCTTACTTCTGGTAGCAAGACATCCAATGCATATGCCATTCTATATCTTTTATTTTGTTTTTGGGCCACTGGGAGGATCTCTTCTTCTATAAGGGTTGTAATCTGTAGATATAATTTGTCATAACATAATAATATCTAAATTAAAGATGTTAATTCACTTACCTTTTTTGCTGGCCATTCCTTAATAGGCCCATACTTGTTACCCAGTTTCAATTTTGCCCTTTCTTTTCTTGAACCACTGTGGAAAACTTCATGATGCCTTGATTTAATTTTGCCAGTCATTATGTTCACCATTACTGGCTATAAAGAGTATAATAATAATATTATTATTATCACATCAATTATCTATTATTATGGATGAATTACCTTGATTTCTTTAGCTACGTACTTGATCGTATGTATACAGAAATTTAGTGCAAGATTGGCAAAACCAGCTTTCGTTCTCATCATGAAGAGTCTTAGTAACACATTCTGCATGATACCATTTTTACATTTGCTAAATTCCACCATGCATCGTCCATCATCAATCGTCCGTCCTACACTTACAGAAAATGTGTACTTTTTCCTTTTGCACTAGAAGTTTAATAGCGTCGTCAAACTCTTCCTTAGTTGCCATTAATTCAATATTATAATATATAAAGGAGCAAGAAAAAGCTTACTCCAAAAACCAGACAATAGCTAGGGGTGTCAATTTTTTCATTTCGTGTCACACACTTTCGATAGCTAGCTAGTAACTAGCTATATCATAGGGGCTGTCAATTTTTTCATTTCTTGTCACACACTTTAATAGCAGCAGGCAATGTAAAATTCTGTCGCCTGAATCAAAAGCTTCTATCCTCTTCCACCCCCACCCCCATAGAATTCTCTACACTGTCGTCTATAGAGTATATATTCTCTTCTCAGGAGTTTCTAGAAACTTCTGTCCTAGAATATAGCCTCAGGAGTAAATACACCAATGTCCTAGGGCATGGCCTCCCCCTCTATAGAATTTTTTACACTGTCCTCTATAGAGGATATAATCTCTTCTCAGGAGTTTCTGCACCAGGAGCTTCTGTCCTAGGATATGACCTCCCCCCTATAGAATTTTCTACACTGTCATCTATAGAGTATAATAATAATCTCTTACACACCAGGAGCTTCTGTCCTAGGGTATGGCCTCCCCCCTATAGAATTTTCTACACTGTCATCTATAGAGTATATAATCTCTTCTCGGGAGTTTCTGGAGCTTCTGTCCTAGGGTATAGCCTCCCCCCTATAGAATTTTCTACACTGTCATCTATAGAGTATAATAATAATCTCTTATACACCAGGAGCTTCTGTCCTAGGGTATGGCTTCCCACCCCCCTATAGAATTTTCTTCACTGTCATCTATAGAGTATATTATAATCTCTTCTCAGGAGTTTCTGTTCCAGGAGCTTCTGTCCTAGGGTATAGCCTCCCCCCTATAGAATTTTCTACACTGTCATCTATAGAGTATAATAATAATCTCTTATACACCAGGAGCTTCTGTCCTAGGGTATGGCTTCCCACCCCCCTATAGAATTTTCTTCACTGTCATCTATAGAGTATATTATAATCTCTTCTCAGGAGTTTCTGTTCCAGGAGCTTCTGTCCTAGGGTATAGCCTCCCCCCTATAGAATTTTCTACACTGTTGTCTATAATCTCTTCCCAGGAGTTTCTGCACTAGGAGTTTCTGCACTAGGAGTTTCGGCACTAGGAGTTTCGGCACTAGGAGTTTCTGTCTTTGGATCTAGCCTATTAATTTACTATTTAGTTACCGCCGTCTACCTCTGCTACTCTTGCCATAGCATACCTCTGCTGCTCTTGCCAAAACCTAGGCCGGAGAAAATACCCTGGGGGCGGAGGCCATACCCTAGGATATTAACTCCGGAGGGAGGCCATACCCTAGTGCAATTCCTCCGGCGGAGCTCCCACCCGGGGGGAGGCCATACCCTGTGACAACGGTACTAGTAGTATTGACGATGGGGGTGGTTGCTACACTGGACTGCGAAGTGGCAGCAGTAGTATTATTCAGGTTACTTGCAATATTCTGCAGAGTCGCAAAGCACAACTCTAACTGCTCACGTATGTTTTTAGGTTCCTCCATCTCTCCCGTCTCTTTATCATTTGCGCATGCGTGTGCATTATGTCCAGCTGGAGCTTCTTTGCGCTTGCGTGTGCATTATTATAAACTATCCTGATGGAGCTTCTTTCAACAAAGCTTGGAACTCTTATTAGACGTTTTTCTAGAGTTCTCAATGATGGTACACCTGATCAGGAATCTGTGGAGGCACTGATAATCAGCGCTGAAAGAGTGCACCGTTTGATAGCTATTTTAGTCGATGTTATTCCAGAAATGGAAAGGAATCTGGAACTTATCGAGTTTGTAATCAGTTCACTGGGTAGTATTGCTGTCGTACTCGGTAATGATGGTTGCTATAATGCATTTTCAGCTCCCAGGTTTATTTCTGGAGAAAGAGGAAGACCAAGAGTAGTAATTTCTCAAGACATGATAGAATATTTCATTTTCAATAAATTTTCAGTTCATCAAACAGCACAATTGCTCCAAACTTCTATTAGTACAGTAAGACGTCGCATGCGTCAGTTTGGAATCTCTGTAAGGAGCACCTACAGTGTTATTGATGACACACAATTAGATATTCTTGTGACACGATTACAGCACACGTATCCTAACTGTGGATATCGGTTAATGAGAGGTCATCTAGCTGCCATGGGGCATAGAATACAGGAGACTAGTATCAGAGATTCACTCAGGAGAGTCGATCCATTGGGTATTATGAACAGGTGGATTCAAGGAATACAAAGGAGAACATACTCAGTTCCTGGACCCAATTTTCTGTGGCACATTGATGGGAATCACAAGTTAATTCGGTATATATGTTATTGTAATGTACATTGATCTGCAGTTCTTTATAATACTATTTTCAAACCTTAACTTTGAAAAAATTGAAGGGATTCACAATAGACTCACTCATTACCATTTTTTATGATTGAAGCTATAATTATTAGGTGGAGGATCTCAGGAGGTTTCTATGGTTTCTGGAGAGATCAATGTAAAACTGCTTTGCCATTGCATTTCCACAAACATGCACATTTTAATTAGTATGTACACTATGACAAAACCACAAAGCCACCTGCCTGAGTGCCTGTCTGGCCACAGTGGCCAGTCTACTCTGCATGCAGTCACACAGAAAGCGGTTAGTTATAGATAATGAAACTTTATTAAAAGCAATGTGTGTAATCAAATGGTTTAGCATGCATGGGTTGTCAGAAACTAGTTTAAAATTCCTGGATTAGCCCCTGTAATCCCTTTATGCTACCATGGTCTATTCCAAGGACAGAGACCTTGTTATTCTGACAAGTGCTTTTGTATGGCCATAATAAAATCTATTATTATTATATAGGTGGAAAATGGTTATCCATGCAGCCATTGATGGATATTCGAGATTACCACTATATTGCAGTTGTTCAAACAATAACAGAGCTCAAACAGTACTTTCTTTATTCACCCAGGCAGTGGATGTGTTTGGGCTACCATCTCGAGTTAGATGTGATAGAGGTGGTGAAAATGTTCAAGTTGGATACTATATGTTAAGTCATCCACTTAGAGGTACTGGTAGAGGAAGTATTATCTGTGGACGTAGTGTCCACAATCAACGGATAGAAAGATTCTGGCGAGATTTATTCACTGGATGTACTTCATTATTCTATCATCTGTTCTACCATTATGAAGATATCGGGATATTAAACAGTGATAATCCACTGCACCTTTGGTGTTTACACTTCATATATATTCCATATCTTAATTATTCACTGGCTAACTTTGTGTCTCACCACTCAATAAGTTCAGCAAGTGGTTTATCCCCATTACAACTGTGGATGCAGGGAATGTTACATAATTACCATTCAGGTCATAGGATCACTGAAGAAATTTATGGAAATCAGGCTGATGGCTATGTAAGTATTATAATAGCTATGATGTAGCTACCATTAGCTACTATAGTTTAATGCATTTGTGACCAGAGTTTCTAGGACCCTATATAAATCAAGGCTAAGGAAATGAGCTGACTTTCTTTATTAGTGCACACACTGTTAGTGAAAGAGCATTGCATGCATGTAGATTTTGATGCCTTAGAAATGAGGAAAGGTCTCCTTTGTGAATGTAATGTTCTATTATTATTAGATGAACTATGCTGTGGATTGAACAGAGCCTATCCCAGACAGTGATGACAGTGAGCAAGTTCATGTTCCTGAAGTTGATAGATCTGTATCTATCTGTGATGATGAACTTGAATATTTAAGACAATTGTATACATTAGATAAAATTATTTCCAGTGACTACCATGCTTCTGACTTGTATATTGATCTGCTAGCTAGAGTTTTTGATGCTAACTAGTATGATACTGTTGTGCTACAATAATTATTTTACCCTCTTCTTAGCAAAAAGCTATGTAGCTAGCCAGAATATTAATAATTTGAAATTAAGGGTATATTATATATAATAATAGATCCAGGGTAGGGGTGGGTTCAGAGGATCAGGATGCCACACACCTTTTTTATTTCCTCTAAAAGCAAAGCCAAATTTTTTCTTCCTCAATAAAAAAAGCAAAGGATGCCCCTTCCTCTCACAACACACGTAGTGTACTTGGCACCACCCCCTCCCTTTTTTGCTGGATTTGCCCTCAGCTGAGTTGGCATTTAGCTCTAGCTTGTCCCTGAACATTTGGCACAGCCCACGAAATTTACAGGAAGTTTTGATGCTACCAAAATTAATTAATTCTTAAGAGCATTCATGCAGAACGAATGTGCAGATCGAATGTGCACTGGTGCAGAACGAATGTGCAGAACGGAAACGCAGAACGAATGTGCAGAACGGAGGTGTAACGGGCCATGTGCGGAACAAATGTGCAGAGCAATGTTGCAGAACGGATCACAAATTGCAGATCGATTTTTGACCCTAATCCCACGCCATACTAGGCAGCTGCGCAGTCATAATCCAGGGTTTTGAATTTTGACCGCCCAGAAAAAATTACGTAATGACGACATGAATATCCTTTTCGCTCCCAAAAGAGTGTAATTTTACACACTTTTCAACCGTCCGTTACTCGGACCCCGTCGGCACCAGGACGTCCTCCTGCCGCCAAGAGATTCACTTTTTTCACTCGATCCGTAGAACGGGGGCGTGTTTATCATGTGACATAACTTGTGACATAATTATAACTTGTGACAACGTGTCGCTGATGTTTTTGCAGTTGTCTCTATGCTTCTAAGATCAAGCTCTAGCTCTCTCTAGCTTTCGGGTCATGGAATGGACAAAAAATTTGAAGTTGGCTGGTAAAAATTACTACTCTGGAGTAGTTGATGATGTAGAAGACATACTAGAGTATTTTATTTGTTTCCTGGATGGGACTGGTACAAGTTACCACAACATTACCTGAAGAGCTCTTATATGAGCATTGATCAGCAGTCTCTCAATAATTTCTTTGGAAGTACTGAGTCTGAACATAATGATAACTCACTTAACTCTAATAATGAGGCACTATCTAGTAGTGAAATACCTAAACGAAAGGTTAGCTATGTACATGTGGAGATGCATGCATGAGTCTACATATTAATTTAATTTCACTCTAGCCTAATGGGTAGCTGTGCATGTTTAATTATACAATGTAGTGTCAATTATTTGCATTTGTTTTGTCAGACACTCACTGCATCACTCCGGCACGAAGGTGTACGTACCAGAACTAACCTCAAGGTCTTGGAAACTTTAACCTACTCTTGTACATGTCCAGCACAGCTTAAAATCTTAGCTAACAAACTGGATAACATTATTACTGAGTTCTGATCATGTCTACCTAAGGCGGATGGGCTGCTTCTAAGACCACAAGCCCGTTTGTTGTCCAAGAAAAGGGCAAAGCAAATTCAGTATAAGTATCTTACCTTACCTCCACGCATAAAAAGAGGGAGAGCCAAAGATGATTGGCGATACAGAAATAGAGTTGGCCACAAGGAAGAAACCCTCAGAAAGGTATAATTTATCATCAGCTATAACTGTTTTAAGAAGAGGGGGATATAATAAATGTTTCTATACAGGCCTGTACCCAGCTCTTTGAAAAGGGGGTTTCGAAAATTT
This sequence comes from Diacarnus erythraeanus, assembly GCA_964016965.1. Classification (NCBI taxonomy): domain Eukaryota; kingdom Metazoa; phylum Porifera; class Demospongiae; order Poecilosclerida; family Podospongiidae; genus Diacarnus; species Diacarnus erythraeanus. Next base: position 32,251 of record CAXHJR010000044.1, on the reverse strand, counting down.
GCAATCATACCCACTTTTTTGAATTAATAACTAATGACTGCTGCTGAATTTTTAAAACTGATGGGAGGCATAAAATTTTAGATGCATGTTTATATTAGTTGTAATAACACTAGGAGTCCTTTTCCTGGCAATTTTGTCCAGGATGTTGCTTCCATGAGATCAACTTGTTCAATTTAACACTCAAAAGCAATAAACTATGAAAACTTAAGACGGAAAACTTAAGACATGGGTCATCAACCTCTGTCACCACTAACAATTACAATAGCTTCATTGTGGTTTACTAAATTTTTTACTCATGTTCAGAATCACTCACTTCCCTGTCATAGTCATCATGGTCAGGTTCTTGAACTCCCTTACCTGGTAACAAGACTAAATCACTTTACTACAGTAAACTCCTTGCATACCATATATGTAAGGTCTAGCTAGCTCCACATTCACAAACAAGCACAAGCATGTGCAATCTTCCTGCACGTGCCATTAAATAACTCCCTTTTTAGGGAGTTCAGTTGAACCCCTCTGAACCCCCCCTGGGTATGACCTTGCTTCAGTGTCAAGAGTGCAATCATAATATGCTATTTTCTAATTTTCCACATGCTGTCAGTGTGCACACACTCTCCCTCTCCCAAATTTAAAACCCTCTATGAAACTGGATATTTTTGTAGACTACATTGTCCCGTGGTTTACTGAGCTCTCAAAGTATCCACCAACCTGGAATCTTAAAGCTTACTAAATGTACAAAGTCCTCTCAAGATCTCACTGAAACTGAGATGAGAAAACCAATAGGTATTCAATTTTTATGTATGTGAGTGCATGATAGTCTGTGAGCTAACCCCTCGGCCAGAGTGAGAAGGGTCTGGAGATTTACATTGAGGCGGAATTAAATGTCTGGCCAGTCCTCCCATAGTTTGGGGACATCTCTGTGGATGGCTGGCTTCTTCTTGTGTTGTGTATTTGGTGGTAGAAATCTACACCATCTATCTTCATAGATGTGTGTACACTGAGTTCCATCATAAAATGTCATGTGATGTCAAGTTAGAGGAGGAATGTGAGTGTTGGTGTATTCCATTGGCCTACCAAAATTCTGGTAGACATACACAAATATTGCATAGAGATCCTTCCCTTTTTGGCGAATAGGTTCCCCTCCTTTCTTCACAGACTAAGTGCATGACACCATATTTGCTCATTATACACCCAGTATGACTATAGTTATACATTATTATAGGACACAAGAGAAAACGTTGTAAACAATGTGATGGATGTAAGACAGAGGACTGTGGGAAATGTAAGATGTGTTTGAATAAATCAAAATATGGAGGAGACGGAAAATTAAAACAGTGCTGTGTAAAACAGAAGTGCATTCAGATGACAAAGCCATGTAGTAGCATTATCACTCAATAAGAAGTATGTTAAATAGCTACATGTGTATAGTGATCAGATGCTGACTTTATTATTATTCCACACCACACCACATTAGTTAATTATGTGTTATGTGCATAATACAGGGGCAGATCCAGGGGGGGGGGTCCAGGGGGTGCGGACCCCCCCCCCCTTTTTTTGTAAAACATGTTTGGTTAGTAGCCATAGTCTAGCCTAGACTGTAGCTAATTAAGTGCACATTGCATTTTACAGACACTCCAACTTCATAATTTAATAATCTTGAGAAAATAATGATAGTGATCTAGTGTGTTATGTGCTCTATTGTATTCATATGTCGCTGACTTTGCCTTTTTCAAAACAGTATTTGTTGGCTCATAACAAGGAGCTGGCTGTGAATTGGCCAGTTTGATTGTGAATATGCTTGATAGCATCCTTTTTGGATACAGATTAGCTCGAAAGGTGGTTTTATTATTGAAAACACATGCTCCTCTTCCGCATTTGAGTGTGGAATAACTAAAATAAGCATAGCTATTAGAGAGAGTCGTGTAAATCTGCCAGTGCCATTAAGATTCTGGCTTGAGATTAGTACCCTTAGGCTTGAGATCTTGAGATTGGGCTCAAAATATTGAGACTCAAGCCTAAATCTTGAGAGTTGGAGTGTATGTGCATAATCCATGTCCCCAGTCATCAACCATATTATTTAACACTTAGCTAGTGTTAATAGTAATGTGGTTGATGACTAGGACATGGATTGTGCACAGTGTTAATTCCATGGCCATGTGACATAGCTGGAACTGTATTTTTTAGCTTAAAACATGAAGAGAGCTAGCTCCTTGAAGATAACCTCTTTCTTTAAAAGGTATGTTGTCTATGGCCACTACTCTGGTTACCATGATTCAGTGAAGTCTCTTTAAAGTTATTACTAGGTTACTACTAGGAACGCTCTGAAGTTATTACTACAGGGGTGTAGACAGGGGAGGGGGGCTTGGGGGGGCTTAAGCCCCCCCAGATTTTTGAGATTAACTAGATAATAATAGCTAATAAGCTCAGGCTCTGGCATTTTTTTTTTTTTTTTTTTTTGTAAACTGCATATTTTATATGATGTGCATTGTAGTTGTTTGGTAAACAGTATTTAATTATGACAGTAGTGGTTAACAGGTAAGCATGGTAACATTGCAACAGTTGCTTAGAGAACTTGAGTTTGACTCTTAGCCTAATTGCTAGTAGCTAGTACCATGTCTGTGAATCTCTAAGATAGTAGTTTAGCACTATTTTAAAGCCAGATAAATTATCCAATGAAAACAAGGCCAGCTATCAGCCTGAACTGGTGAGCTAATATTTCAATCAGTGTATTCTAAAATATAGTTTTACTAGCTTGAAAGTGATGTTGAGGATCATGATGTTTCAGTACAGAATCCACTACTATCTTTAAATAAAATAGAGCCTAGCCTATTCTTGTGTACATATTAAAATATTATTTGAATATTACTCTAATTTGCTCTCTTACACCTCTTGGATTTTGAAAAAAAAATTTTGCTTCTGCACTTTGTGCAGGAGGGGGCCGTCTTTACTTTATTAGCCCCCTAGTCCTAAAAAGTTGTCTACACCCCCCCTGTACTAGGAAATCTCTCTAAAGTTATTAGCTGCTAGGTTTATTTCTCAACATTCAAGAAGATTGTTTCAAAATTCTGCTAATAATAAAACTTAGAGTCCATGTTTCATTGCCTTTTATGGCATTATAGCAAGGCTAAAATTTTTGCTTCTGCAGGAGGGGCACATCCTCCTCCTGCACTCTCCTCCTCACTGCAGCCTAATGGCTATGTGGTTGTCATTTGCCTGGACCCCCCCCCCCTTTCAAAATAGCTGGATCTGCCCCTGTAATATGCTAATCAAGTGAAATTTGTACACAGGGCAGGGCAGGCAGCATTGGGGAGGGGGGACTGAGGGAAGATGGAGAGGAGGGGCAACACCCCCCTCCCCTCCCCTCCCCAGATGTTGCTTGCCATATTTTTGATAATGTACAAATTTATCATGTAATTATGTAGTAAACTATAGTTAGACATTTATTATAATATTGATTCTGTAGAAAACGGATTATCTTAGCTTTTTAGATAATGATGGACGGTGTGTATACTCAGTGGCAGCTGATGGTAACTGCTTATTTGGAAGTCTTTCACATCATCAGCTGTATGGATCAACTGTCAGGCACTATGATATTCGCTCCCTTCTAGTGAGATTTGAAAACTTAAACAGTTCCAGGTTTTCACAAATCTTGACTGAAATCTAACTCATCAGACTTGAAGTCTCACATTCATATTATGTTACAGCCAGGAGCGTGGGGTGCTCATGTAGAAATTATTGCAGCATCTACATATTTTCAAGTTCTGATATAATTATTTCTTTCGAACACCATCATCTATGTTAAAATGGGAAGTTTTTAAACCCCTAGGACCATCATGTGAGTTTTCTTATCAAGAATATCCAGAAGTTGATACTGCTGCTGAAGATATGACTTTTCTGGATCACTTTGAACTTTTGTTTAAAGATGACCGTCACTATGATAGCATCACCTTAAAATCTGGTGAAGTTTCATTGGTTAGACCGACACTACAGTACTCTTACACTGACTGCAGAAATTTCATAATTCAATAAAAGAATTTTTTTGTTGTTGTGTTTGTTTTTTGCTTCATTTTGTACTTAGCTATGTTGTTTGTATGTTGTTATAATTATTACCTTTTTGCACATTTGTATTTGAAGCAAACTATTTGGCTGAAATATCGAGGGCGCGTTGCGCGCGCGCTGAGCTCGATCATGTGACTAGAACTACTTGATCCTCCATCCGTCTTCCAGATCAAGTGAAAAAAGTGAATCCCATAATATAATACAACAGGACGGAGTTTTACGGTGTAGTAGTATGTTATTCATCGTATACGAGCTTTAGGAGTGGTGTGTCATGAGTTCTGTATCGATAAAGATGTTTTATCTTCTAATAGGTGTAATGTTTATTGCGGCTGATTGTCAACCAATATGTAAGTCTTAATCTTTTCCTGGTTGGATAGCTAACTAGTTACTGGTGTTGGGTGTGGTCACAACAATATTGAAAAGCTATTACTAGAAGAATGCAAGCAGGGGTGCGCTATGGCATGCGACTGGATGGCACTAAAATTCAAAAACGTGGTGCCAGAGAAGTTACTTTGAGTTGAGTCACAACCCATAGTTCGCTGAGTCTGCGATTATTAGATCACATGATCATGAAATAAAATGCTGTATGGGAATTTGATCTAAAGCTACAACTTGAAAATATTTTAAAGCCTTAGAAAAGGCTGAAGGCATTGTTGAGTTGGGCTAGTTTTGAGACTAGAGGAGGAGCTGACTCAGCAAGTGATGTAGTTTAGGTGTGTATCACTCATGGAGAGTTATTAGAGATATGACTGCTACCTGTAGTAGCACAGGTCTTACCTAGTCTGGCAAGAGTTGACCCCTTTGCACAGAACCTTTTTGCACGTTAAAGGGGTCTGAACAGTACCATTTTTAAAGGAATTTGCGAATCTAACCTGCAGCATATACAAACTAGTTCTATTTCCCTCTATGTTGAGATTTATACAATTATATCGATACTGGGAAGAGGATTTGACCAGGAAACTAGAAGTAGTGTCTTGTCTATGTGGAGGGAGCTAGCTGCCATACTCACTAGGTATAACATCTTAACCACCTACCATCCCAGCATCTACCTGCCAATATAAATCCCTGCTCATACTTGTAGCCTAAGTGCTTAGCTACTTCGACTTCTACAGCCATTGCTATCTGTTGACTTCACCTATATCATTTTTTATTACTAAAGCCTAGCTATAGCAGTGACAAGCCATCAATCACTCCCTGTACTACAACTTCCCCCTCAGATCAGAGGATAAAATTGGTACTGTATATCAGCCCTTTCACATTCGAAGGGGTTGCACATGCCAGACTAGTCTTTGTTCAAGTAAATATCCACACAAGCAGTATAGTAGTGAAGTGATGGACTTCTTAGTTATATTGACCCTCCTGGATCAGTACATTGATTCAACATTAAAGTCTAAATGTGGGTGTGGTCCATCTTGTTTGGTGAGGGAAATATCTTCAGAGATTGAAGGTGTGGTGGGAGGAGTTTGACTCTGTCAAACTTCACCAGACTGTTGTGATATGGTATGGTTATTTTCAGCACTTAAGTAGTAACCTCTTCTTGGGTCTCCTGGACATGAGACTATAGTGGGGAATGGTTGTCAATATAGCACCTAATATGGAGATATTATATGGGGATATTATATGGAGATATTATATGGAGATATTATATGGAGATATTATATGGAGATATTATATGGGGATATTATATGGAGATATTATATGGAGATATTATATGGGGATATTATATGGAGATATTATATGGGGATATTATATGGAGATATTATATGGGGATATTATATGGAGATATTATATGGAGATATTATATGAAGATATTATATGGGGATATTATATGGAGATATTATATGGAGATATTATATGGGGATATTATATGGGGATATTATATGGAGATATTATATGGGGATATTATATGGAGATATTATATGGAGATATTATATGGGGATATTATATGGAGATATTATATGGAGATATTATATGAAGATATTATATGGGGATATTATATGGGGATATTATATGGAGATATTATATGGGGATATTATATGGAGATATTATATGGGGATATTATATGGAGATATTATATGGGGATATTATATGGGGATATTATATGGGGATATTATATGGAGATATTATATGGGGATATTATATGGGGATATTATATGGAGATATTATATGGGGATATTATATGGGGATATTATGGCTTCCATCACAATCCCAAAACTGGATCACAGCCATGCAGATTCTGCCCAAAAGAGTTTGCCAGTTTATCCCCCTCTGCTTTTGTGTCCCTATTCTGCCAAAAATTATGCCAGCAGAATGTAGACAGCCCTATTGTGGTCCTGGTCCAAGTACTATTATTAATGTTATTTTTACAGAGATATATGAATTTTTCTTTTACAGTAACATCTTCAGAATATTTGTGTTTGGGAGATTTGGTTCAATTGAGTTGCTCTGCTCAAGTTTCAGCAACATGGACAAGTGATGATATTTTAGGACCTGACCAGAGTATTACTTTTGATAGTTTAGACTCAATCAACACACCAGTAACTGTAGGGAATGGCACTGCAGTTTTGATTGAAAAGAGTCCACGTATTGTTACATCTTTATCCTTTAACTTGACTACCAACAGAGTTAAGGCTAATTGTACTAATAATCAGCTGAGGACTACAACAACTATATCTTCTGTTCAACCTGGTGAGTTTCAAGTTCTATATCTGTTTGTGGTAGTATAATAATATGCTTCTGTGTGTGTGTGTGTGTGTGTGTAATGACGTGTGTTCATCTTGTTGTGTTGATATGTTGATCTGGTTACAGTAGAGTATATTGATATTCTAGCAGCTAGTCTTAAGGTGCTCTCCTCCAGATTATGCATTGAAAATGCTTTTTTTCTCAGAAACTTTTCAGGTAGATGATAGAGAACAAGTTTTAAACTATTGATGGAACTTTCCTCTATTCTTGCTATAATACATTTACCACATTATATAACATATAATACCATCTTGTGAAGGCCTGTGGTAATTTAATATCAACTAAGCCAGCCAGCTTCAACACACACTAGAGTTGGCTGGACTTGTTCATTTTTACTACCAAAAAGTATATTGGCTCATTACAACTCAATGTGGTTTCATCATACTTCCATTTTGGTTCAGCTGTCTCCAAGTACTTCCATTTAGAAATTAGCTGTGACGCAGGTTTTATGGAGTTGTCTTCCTATTAAGAGTTCTACTGATAAAACTACACACAGTTTAGATAAAGAAGGAGATTATGAGTTCACCCTGCGAGTCCTGGTGGTATGGTCTAAAATTGTTTATGATGGTGGTCTGCTGTTTGTGTATACATCAGTACTACTTTACTACTTTCCATTTGACTTTTTTCATCAGGATATTCTGTAGACCATAAGAGTTGAGATCTTTGTGTTAGTAGAGAGCAAGGATGATGGGCTTAGATTGAAGGGTGTTTCTATGCTTACAGTATTATTATGGTATATTACACGTATATTACAGATGTAATAATGTTACAGCACCCCTATTTTAAGGCTTTTGTCTTGTTGGATGTTCCAGGACCAAGCTTATTACTTAACTGCTGCCTCTGATTCTTAATCAAGACAGTGTAGGAAGATACAGACATTAGTGGAGGTTAGTACTGTCTCTGATTCTTCATCAAGACAGTGTAGGAGGATACAGACATTAGTGGAGGTTAGTACTGTCTCTGATCCTTCATCAGGAGGATACAGACATTAGTGGAGGTTAGTACTGCCTCTGATTCTTTATCAAGACAGTTTAGGAGGATACAGACATTAGTGGAGGTTAGTACTGCCTTTGATTCTTCATCAAGACAATGTAGGAGGATACTGACTTGTTTCAGAGAGTTTTCTTCCTGTAATGGTCAGATCATATATTCCAATCAGGTTATTCTTGAAGAGGTCAAGTGGTACTAGGAGATATACTAGCTTGTACTGTAACCAACTACAATATCTTCTCTTAGTGAGTTCAGACATATTACAGCACCACATGTGATGGTGTTCACTCAACATATTATAAGTTTATCGTCTCTGAATGTTTTCTACTCTACGTGTACATTGGTATGTCAAAAATAGCACTTTAGTTAGAGAAGTGTTATCTCCTTTGACTGAACCTATAGACACCACTAGCTAGTTGACTGTGAATATTGTAAATGACATTCTATGATAATTATTTCAAACCTTCTCTTTACATTTCCAGCTCCTAATGATGATTACTCTGTGGATATATCTGGAGGGAATTTCACTTGGAGGCCACCTAGTAATATTGATGACTTCCTCCTGAGAGAGTATCAGTTGACAGTTGAATGTAATGGGACAGTTGTAATTGTTGAAAGTGTGGCTGAGACTACATACCCTTATGACGCTGGGAGTCTAATTCTTGGTCAGTGTACTGCTACCGTAACACTTATTAATTCTTGTGGAGATACTGCATCTAATTCTATCAGTTTCAGAGTTGTACTTGTAAGAGGTTAGTAATACCTATGACAGTACTGTAGGAGGAATGAATTCTGGGAGTCAGGTTAATAGACTCCTAGAGATTACTAGACTCCTAGAGATTACTGGACTCCTAGAGATTACTAGACTCATAGAGATCACTAGACTCCTAGGGATTACTAGACTCCTAGGGATTACTAGACTCCTAGAGATTACTAGACTCCTAGGGGTTACTAGACTCGAGATTACTAGACTCCTAGGGGTTACTGGACTCCTAGGGATTACAGACTCCTAGAGATTACTAGACTCCTAGAAATTATTGGACTCCTAGGGATTACTGGACTCCTAGAGATTACTAGACTCCTAAGGGTTACTGGACTCCTAGAAATTATTGGACTCCTAGGGATTACTGGACTCCTAGAGATTACTAGACTCCTAGGGGTTACTAGACTCCTAGAGATTACTAGACTCCTAGAGATTACTGGACTCCTAGAGATTACTAGACTCATAGAGATCACTAGACTCCTAGGGATTACTAGACTCCTAGGGATTACTAGACTCCTAGAGATTACTAGACTCCTAGGGGTTACTAGACTCGAGATTACTAGACTCCTAGGGGTTACTGGACTCCTAGGGATTACAGACTCCTAGAGATTACTAGACTCCTAGAAATTATTGGACTCCTAGGGATTACTGGACTCCTAGAGATTACTAGACTCCTAAGGGTTACTGGACTCCTAGAAATTATTGGACTCCTAGGGATTACTGGACTCCTAGAGATTACTAGACTCCTAGGGGTTACTAGACTCCTAGGGATTACTAGACTCCTGGAGATTACTAGACTCCTAGGGGTTACTGGACTCCTAGAGATTACTAGACTCCTAGGGGTTACTAGTCTCCTAGGGATTACTAGACTCCTAGGGATTACTGGACTCCTAGAGATTACTAGACTCCTAGGGATTACTGGACTCCTAGAGATTACTAGACTCCTAGGGGTTACTGGACTCCTAGGGATTATTAGATTATTAAGTGCATAGTCCTTAGACATGTAAGAGGTCCTATAGTATTGAGTGTAATATTTATTAACAGATTTACCATTAGATCTATTTCCACATAATTATGTGACAGGATCTGAGAAAAAGGGACTTTATCAGGCAAAAAATAATTTTTGAGTTATTATTACAGTTTGTAAGAACATTTCTCCAGCTTTGTTAAATCATTACCCTCGGTTGTACAGAACCGGAGGTATGTGTCAGAAGTTGACACAAGCTGTAATCAACATGAGGAAACACTGGTTTGAAGTCTAGCTGCAAGCTAAAAAATCTGTTCTTCTGAGTCACGCCCCCAACATTCAACTAGTCCCCTATTTGTCAAACTAGAGTTGTAACTGATATATAAGTAGTTAACTTGATAGTATAAGTAACTAAGCTAGATAATTATAGTATGCTACTTTCTCCCGGCTAGCTCACTTAGTTACAGATAGCTAAAGGCTAGATAACTGCTAGCTAGCTAGACTAACTTAGTTGCCATGGTGACACACCTAAACGTTCCTTTGCTTACTGTTTGGCTGTTTATTAACTTGTTAAGGAAAAAAATAATACCTCATCACATACTTTCCTAGACTCTTATCTTTGCAAGAGGTGCTATACAAACTCCATTTTTGAAAAGTCTGTCATTTCTATCCAGCTTCCCTCTTTGCCACTCTCACCTTCTCTTCCTCTGTATATGCCAAGTACATGTTTGCCATCTCAGGTCAAACAGACAATTAAGATTAAGTTAGAGATTCTTCTTTGTTAGTTGAAGCTCTAGTAGAATGAGTAGTACTTGGCTAGTAGATAAGTTTACTTGAACAGTCAGTCTACGCTAAGACCCCGGTATTCTAGTGATTCTGGAATGTACTATTAATGTCAATTAACATGCATGAATATCATTTCAATTACTTCCGAGTCAAAATTGAAGTACACATTACGTCATTATGCTTATTGACTTATTATTTCTATATAGGCTGATATGGTGCATGTTCTAGGGTTCTCAGGGTTCCAGCAATTGACTGAATTGACTTTGTACTGCAGCTGTTCTCATGCCTCCACCACAAGGAATGTATCTCAGGCATTGTGGTTGCGAATGATTTTCCCAACGCCCACGCAACCTGTCAATGTTTTAGTGAAAGTGTGTAAATTCTTAGCAATGTAATCATTCATATTTTCAATGGGTAATGGTCTAAGAGCACAGAAAGCTAGAATGACTTAGTTCTAGTGGTTCATTCAATGAACTGAGTTTGGAGCGGTGATGACCCTTTGCTCCAACTTGTGCAGTCAAGTGAAGTTAGGATGGTGGAGGGAGTGCCTTCACTGGAAGACCTCTATCTTACTGACAGTTTAGTTTGAGTAGGTAAAATTATTGTGCCTAGTAGTGCTAAGTTAGATGTCTCTGGCTGTAAGCTTTTTACTAGCCAGCATGACTCGTGTGGGCTAAACTGTCGAAGTATAAATTAGCCGATTAGGCAATATTTGGACGCTGTCTCCTGGACACAGAAGAAGCCAGTGGCTGAAGTATTTGATACTGTGTAGAAGAATCTACCTGTGATACTCTGACAAGAGAAGAAGACCGGGGTTCAGTTTGCTCCAAATTGTGCAGTCAACTGAAGTCATCGAGGACATGATGTTTGACCTGTACTTCCCGACCCTCTCCTAGCTTTAATTTAGGTGCTGGATAATAGTAGTTTGATGTTGGTGATACTAAGTTTATTGCTCTTTATGATTTTCAAGTAATATGGAGTAGAACTAAAGTGTATGTGAGAAATACTGATGATACTGTGCCACTGTTTTCCCGCCTTTTCGCCGCCCTCATCCCTGTGTTGAAATAGCAAACGGAAGTGATCACTAGAATACCGGGGTCTTAGCGTAGACTGAGTGTCATGACACTTTTTTAGTAGGCCACACCCCTCATTGTAATAAGTGAATTGATTCTTTTGTGAATTTGGTAAAGTATATATACCTTAAGAAAGAGGTACTCATTTTAGTGAATTTTGGCAATTTTCAATTTTTCACACACACACACACACACACACACACACACACACACACACACACACACACACACAGTGTAAAATTGTCCTTCCACTCTCAGAGTTGACCAATAATAGTTCCTCCTGCATACTAGTACCATACCATTATTATCTTTATATGCATAATACAAATAATAATGTCATTTACTAAGACAATCTCATTCTTTTATCCAATTATTTTATAGGAACTAACACCGTTGTTAGAGAGGGTGAGAATGAAGACACAACTGGTGAGTTTCTGTATTAATATGTGGTGATTGACCTATAGGGAAAGTCATGGCTAACACCACAAGGTTGTCTCAAGTTGCTACAACCTAAAGTTGTTGACGTAGTGACAACCATGTTTAAACTTAGTGACAAACTTGTATTTAAACTTTAGTATGCTAGTCACAAGGAAGTCGAAAGATTGTCATAGAACAAGTCTTGTTTATACTAGAGTAGTACATTATTATAATTCATTCCCCTAGCTTCTCTCCTTCTAAATCCTCCAATTATTATTATAAACACAATATTCATAGTTATAATACAGTTCAATATGTAGTTGGTCCTTCTTGATACTATTACTAATAATGTCCAGTCTTACTGTGTCTGACTAAGGCTGTTTTTATCACTGCGTATTTTTCTTGTACAAATTATAGCTTATAAGAATCCAATAACTGTGTAATGTGTAATAAAAATATACATGCAGTGTGCTCAGTCAAAGTGACCTCCAGTTCAGCTGTAGATTTGGTTAAATAAAGTGCCTTAGAAATAACCAGATCTACTGTATAAACATTAAAGTGGTAGTGCAGTTGATAGTATTATGAGAGACATGTATAAACCTAATTATTCCTGAAACAAAACTAACACAATATCATCCAATAATAATTTTATTTGTAGAACCTTCAACAGTTACTAAAGAGGATGAGGATAGCAACATCGTAATATGTGAGTTTCTGTATTCAGCTAGTCACTTTTATAGCATTCTTATGACCTAATGACCTACAGGAATGTAGCACTATATATGCTAGAGCGTTTTCACCACGTGTCATAGATCACGTGATTATCCTAGGTGCCTGCTCTTCGTTTTTTTGTTTGTTTGTTTTTTTTGTTGTTTTTTTTTTTTACAACACTCAAAGTAGAACAAAAAACATACAACATATAGACAACTTGGTAGAGAAATGTTGACAGCCATACACTCTCTACCAGTGTGGCTGAAGAATGAACTGAACTAAAATAATAAGTGAAAAGTAATATGGAATTAAAAACATGTAGGAGTGGGGTTTAAAAAATGACACGTAGAACAGGGACACAGAAAATGGAATGAGCATGGGTTGTCAGACTCAAAATGATTGAGAAAATGTTGCCACAGGAAGTGAATCAGATGTTGCTTGATAGTCAACAAAGACGGTGACAGGGGTAAACTATTCTATAGTTTCACCACTTGATTGAAAAAGGAGTGCCTAGTCAGTGATGTTGTTGCATATTTCACCCTAAGCCGAGAGGAAGCTGACGACCTGGTAACTATCTATAGTACTTGTAAAAGTGACAATCATAGGTTGTCTTGTGGAGTAACAAAAGATTTCACTAGGAACATTATGTCCTGCAACTCAAACTAGTACATCAATGGCAGAATTTTAAGTTCCCATAGTCTCCAGTGATTTACGTTGAACTTTTTCAAGCACAACAATGTCCTTGATCAGCACTGGCCTCCATAACTGAGAACAGTACGCAAGGTGGCAGTGCACAAAGGTTAGATATAATTGCCTTTTGACTGCAGTTGAACAAGGGGTTACGTTCCATCTAATAAGGTGAAATGCACCATATGCGTGGGAGCAAATTTTCTTGTAATGATCTGACCAAGCGAGATTGTCAGAGACAATAACACCTAGTCAGACATTGATACAAGCATCTGGGTGAGGCTGGACCGATGCTCCAATAAAGCAAACTGTAGGTGAGAAAGCTGTGGATGAATGAAGGAGATAATCTTATCATAGACTATGGACTCCATAACCTTAGACTAAATCCATAAGAGTGAAATTGGTCTATAATTCAAGGGGTTCGACTTTCTTGGGTACTGGAGTAATTTTATGTATTTTTCCACTCCCTAGGAAGTATACTTGTAAGTAAAGAGGTATTGAATAGGTATGTGACAGGATTTGCCAAAGTTGGTTGCACAATTCTTTAGAAAATAAGGGGAAACCCCATCACAGCCCACAGCCTTGGTAGGATCTAAACACCTCAAAGCCTCAAAAACATCTGAAGAATCTATTTCAATCTGATCCAACTGTATCAGAGGAGCAGGCATGTCGTCCATTGAGGGGAGCTCAAACGTACTTGTAAATGTTGAGTGAAAGAGATCATAAAAATCTTGACCTTATCAGTTAGGTTGACAACTGGAACTCCTCCGTCTACAAGCAAGCCAACAGATGTTTTTTGCTTGGAAAGGTCAGCTAAATAACGGTATAACTTCCTAGGGGAAGAGGAGTGGGTATTTATAAGGTGAGCCACATAGTTAGACTGAGCTATCACACAAGCTGCATTCAGCTCACTCTCAAGATGCTCCAGTCTTGTTGCAGAGGTTACTGTTGGAGATCGTTTTAGCCTCCTTCTACAGGTGTGTACGCGATTCAACAAATGCCTTACCTCAGCAGTGAACCAGCAGGGATAGCACTTGCTTTTTTTCCTAAAGGTCAGGACCAAGTTTATACAAACCTCATACATAATAATTGATCTAAGTTGTGACAAAATGCTATCAACATTGTCAGACAAATAATAGCAAAGTGAAATCCACATTCAATAGATGACTCTCAGCTTCAATCATAATATCTGCTTTAGCATAGTTAAAATGGATACCAGACCTAGAATGAAGCCTCTCATGGCTTTGGGTGATGATATCAGCACACACAACAAAGTGGTCAGACACCGACAGACTACTAGCAGTGTCAGTGTGAACCCCACCAAATCTGTCGGGGCAGTTCATCAAAATGAGATCCAAACAATTCCCATGTACATGAGTTGGTGCATGTACCAGCTGTATCAGGTTGTTGAAAAAGGACAAAGAGCATAATCATGTAGAAGAAAGTGTTAGAGCATACATCATCTGCCAGTTAATGTCCGGGCAGTTGAAGTCATCACAAAGAATATAATCTCCACTAAATTTTATTGTAGCAAGATCATTCTCAAGATTCAACATATAACTATCAGAACATGATGGAGGTACAAAAATTTAGGGCTGACAAAGACCTCAATAACAACCAGCTCAACCACCGAACTAGACAAGATAATCCTAGAAGCAAACCTATTAGACACAGCAATTAACACACCTCCTCCACGGGTGTCCCTGTCATGACGATAGACTGTAAAATCACAAGGTGCAACCTCACCGTCCTTGATGGAAGATTGTAACCACGATTCGGTAATACAAAAAATGTCAAGGTCTTTAGAAATAACTAGAGAGTGTAACAAAGGAAGTTTGTTAGTGATACTATGGGCATTCCAAAGGCCCAGTCTAATGTCAGGATAACTGAGTGGTGTCACCTGACTCCTGGCTACAGACAGACCCTTGGGGTGAGAGTAGCTTATGAGTAGGAGAAGGCCTGTGAGGTGGGGAATACTCACAGGGTGAGGAAGATTCATGGGGTGGAGGACGCTCATGGAATATCGAAGACTCGGATGTATATAATCAGTGGGCACATTTACAGTTACTGATTGGGATTGTGATATGCCATTAGAGGCATAGGATAGCATACCATCTTTAAACTTCACATAGAGCTCAGTGTCCAGGAAAAGGCAGCTACCTCTAATCTTAACTCTTTGTTTATCTGTACCTGACTGTAATAATGACCAGCGCTCTTTTAATAGAGCTGCGTCCTGTATCCGTTCATGTGGTGATTTGTCTGCCTTAATAGACAGGGAGACTTCAGCACATCACGCTTTGATAGCAATGATGTAACATCAGCAGTTCTGTTGAGCTTCACCAGAATTGGCCGTGGCCTGAAAGACCCTCTCCTGTACTTACCCAACTGAAGGTGGTTGCGGATGGAAGCAGACTCAAAAGCGGGATCGACTATACTTAGAATAGATGAACTTTTCTCAAGGTCTGAGTGCTGTCTCTCCTTCCTAAATGTACCCTCTGGAGATTCCTCCACTCCATATACCAAAATGTTGAATCTTCTTTCTGAGTCTGTAGAAGTAGGATGTGGCCGAGTAACAGGTTGATTCATGGGCCGCAGGGCCCTCTGCAGCATCCAGCACAAGCTTCACTCCATTAGATTGGGCCATAGCAGCACTGTATAAACCAGCAGGATGCTCGTTAGAGCCAAATTTAAGACTAGCAATTTCATCACAAAGGGCAGTGACTTTGCTAGCCAGGGATGTCATCTGACCCCTCACAGAGTTAAGCTCCAGTTGCAGCATATTAATCTTGCAGTGGGCACATGGAAATGATTAATCAGACTTACAGACAATAGCAAAGGCCACCTTGGATAAACCAGCACACCTCCGATGGAGCCAGGCACTAGAAACTCCTTCACACTCCACAACTTCATTGCCATCGCAATCACTGGTGCTATCCTGTATCTCATCATCACAAACTGGACAGAAGTGTCTCTCACAGCCACCCTCTGCACAACTCTGCTTATTGCTTTTAGAGCTCTTGGACTTGCTCCTTGTTCCACTAGTCATGATAAAGCTCACAAAATAGAGCACACCAAATGCTCTAAAACTCAGTAACCGAAACGAATTCAACCTACTCTATCTAGAGAGGTTTTCAACCCCCAAGCAACCTGCAGTAGTGAGGTAGCCAGGTTGTACTCTCCAGATAGGACTAAACAGAAGAAGCATGCAACAGAGCCCAAAAATACTCACTAGATGGAAAGGTCAAAGGTCATTTTATGATGGTGATGTGTTGTTTTTGGTTGTTCTGAGAGATCTGGGGGGGGGGGGAAAGAATGTCAGCTTCTACAGAATACCTAAAGTTGCCAACAGTAAACATTTACCTTCACACTGTGTGGAACTTAGCTAGAAACTCGGAGCTGGGTTTTTAATAGCTATTTGTAGAAGTAGGGAAATGGAGAAAGTGCATCAAATGGCAGAATATGTTCCAGGCACTATGTTTCTGGAATACTAGCAGCATATGCCAATCCTGATTGGCTTCTTTTTAGTGAACTTCTTGTCAGCCCTAAACTCCATTATCTCTTTTGTTAAGGCTAGAAGTGAGGCTAGAACTCCATGTCTCATGAATTTTCAATTTTACTGTAGTAATAATAATAATTGTATTCTATAAAAACTTGTCTGCAAGACTAAATATGACACAATGTCACTGGCCCTCACTGGGGGAAGATCTCTAGTTGCAGCACCATAATCAGTATTGCTGGCTAATTGAAATGGATCCAGCCCTGCTGTTAATTTAACTTGTCCAGGTACCTTTTTTTGGCTTAGCCACCTAAGCCCAGGAGTATGGAGAGAACTCCTCCTTGGCGGCTGCCGTAGAACTGCTATAGAACAGTGTACAGAAAGGATCACCATGTAAATTGACGGCGTAAATGTCATGGTGAAAAAGTTCTATCTCAATATTTTCCTCCGCTCATAACTGAGTATTTTACCTACCTAATGTTGTGTTCTGTTTTAGGGATTGTTGTAGGCATTGTTGTTGGTATTCTTCTGGTGGTAGTGGGTATTCTGCTTATTCTCTGGTGCTGTTACAAGTTGTATAAAATTGTGAGTACAGGTACTTATAACAATATTATACTACTAGCTGAGCCCCCCCTCCCCTCAGCGGCAGCGATTGTAACTCCATTGTAACTGGGTGATCTTACAGCTCTAGTGGGCCCTGGGAGTTAGGTGTGAAATTACCTGTGCTGGGAAACACGGAACACAGCTTACAGAAGCTTCTTTGGCCCTCTTACAACAATATTATTATACTATGATTATTAGCTATGGTAAAAGATTTGTCTACCTGATAAAAATGATTGGGTGTATGGGAACTGATTGTTATGATGGTGAGGTGAAATGTAATTAGCTGATGTAAAATATATACTTTTTTTCATCTAATTAATACAAACAACCATTTTAGACTGTGACATGATTTTACCATAACAGCTTAGTATAGATGATTATGATGTATATAGCTATACATTTGTTATTTGCATTCACCTGAGACCTCAATATCTTCATCAATTTCAAACAACAAATTATCCTAGGATTCTTGTAGTATTTTTATGACGTTCTACACCTTACCAGTCCAAAGATAGCCATATGTCCCATAAGCAAAGTATTGGCAGGCCAAAAACCACAAGGAATGATCTAGGTGTGCATTATTTAGAAGAGATTTGCTGTCCCAACAAGTGAAAAAGACAAGGTAAAAATAACTGTAGTCAGACACACCTAGCATACCTCTGGCCAAATAACTGTAGTCAGCCACACACCCGTACCTCTGGCTGCAAATATTTTTGCTAATTGATTTAGTGACAGGCTCTTGTTGTGTAAACTAGCTTCCTGGTGCAATTGGCGGTCTCAGGTGAAAGCAATAGACTTTATTATACATTATAACAACCTATGCTCCCAATGCTTAATATAATACCTAGTTCTTAGTTTAATTGATTAGAGTAACACTTCATACAACAACTTTTTTTCAAACATATAATACACACCAGGTACATGATATAACTAGAAGTTAGTTTATATCATACATTTCATGTAGGTATACTTACAGTAATTAACACACTAACCTCCAGTCAGCTATAACCAGTCCTAATATATTCAGTAAAATCTTCTATTTTTGTTTTTCTTTATAAATAGTGGAAGAATAGAGAAGTAAAAGGCCCTGGATTATCTGCCTCTGCTGTAAGTTACATTACATGTTTAGCCCTAGGTATACATACAATAATTGACCCACTAACCTCTTATCCCCCTGGGTAAATTAAAGTCTAGTATCTAATGTATGCGAAGTTACATTTTCACTTATGTTGGCTGCTCTTTGTTTGAAAATAGGCAGTCACTCTGAATATCATTCAGGTTATAGGTCACTTAGGTTAAACTTGGGGGTAATGGTCAGTGATAGTCTTGCTTGACAAGCATATAACAGGTCGAGAAGTAGTCCACACCTTACTCCATAGACTACACTTCACTCCACTGACATGGAAATAAATTCATGTACCGTATTTCCTCGAATGGATTTCGCCCTCGAGTTATGTTCCCCTGAATTGCACTCGTGGGGTGGTCTGAACTGAATTAATTAATAATCGACCTCCAATTGTTTACGAACCATTTTGAGCATGCACAGAAACTAGTGTTGAAATCATTAGTGTATTATACCAGACAAAAAACAAATTAAGGGGTCCTTCTATGTGTAAATTTCCTTACAGTATTCTTACAGTACATTACAGTAATCTTATTTTATAGTCAGTAATCTTATTATATATTATTAAATATTACAAGTATATTACAAATGACGTAATGTCAAGGATTTACACATAGAATTGCCCAAATTAAGTGATGGCTGAGGGAGGAGCTAAGAAAAGGAGTGAGCTTTGTAATAGTCCTCACTTGATTCAATTGTTTATTGTTCAGCTGATTGAGCTAGCCATCGGAATAGTAAACGCCCTCATTTAGTTTTCGCCCTCGTATAGTAATCGATCTAAGCAAGTGTACAAAATTAATAGTAATCGTGTAATCTATTCGAGGAAATACGGTATTTCATGCTAGGGCCAAAACATGATAGAAAGTCAGGTCATAAGTGGGAGACTTGTCCTGACCTCATTTTCAAGTACCTGATGACCACATGATTATATTGTGGTATATTTATACTATTGATGTACAATCATGTATTATAGTAGTGATATACTCTGTGCTAAGTTCACTTAGAATAGAACTAGGGACAAGCACATTATGCTAGCATTGCTTTGAGCATAATAGGACTATCAAAGCATTGGACAGAATGTTAGCACATTAGGTGAACTTAATGACCCTTAAAGTAAACTGTCCAATATTAGACCCACCTAGCAGGCTCGACCTAGTCTGATCCTGTCTGGACTCTGGAGTCTCTAGTCCTGGACCAGAGTGCCTTAGGCAGCTACTCGGCACTCACTGTACTTAACAATTAGGCTTGGAGTGGAGGCTTCAATCCCGACTGTCATGTTTTATTTTTGTATGTAAAGTGAATTTTTTGAGCATAATATGAGCATAATAGGAGCTGGTGAAAAAGCATAATAGGGTTTAAAAAATAGCACTTGAGAATAGCATAATAGAGTTTTAAAAATAGCACTTGAGAATAGCATAATAGGCCAGAAAATTAGCATAATGTGCTTGACCCTACTTAGAACTATAATAATAATATTCATTACATTATTGTACTACATGATCACTAGCTTAGCTATCTTAGATTCTAAAAGAAATATCAAATTGTCTGAAATCGACCACAAATTTCTCTTGCACTCACTGCAATAGAACTTCAGAACCCAATGAGTTGCAGTGTCTGTGATATATTATCTTTTCAGGGGTCCTTTTAGTGCCTTCACTGCTGCCAACTCTAAGTGTGTACACCCATCCCCCTAATATTGGGCATGTGTGTATAGAGAATGATGAAGTTACTGAGGGTGATATCTTTAGGCCTGCCTGGTAGTTTTGTCACATGAGATTTGCTGTGAAAATATCTTAAACATTCTCCAAAGCATACTACAAACACATTTTCTATATAAACACTGGAGTTCATTGAGTTTACTTGTCTCCCTCTCCTCCCTCCATACTAATAACTTCAGGGGAATGTAGTTTTAGTTGTGAACCCACAGACTAGGTGTATACCCTTTTGGTTCCATCCCCAATGTACAGTTTACTTGGGACTTGAGTCTGGAGGTGGGGGGTATCTGGATATATACAGATCAAGTTATGTAAGAGAAAGGCAGTTAAGATTTTATTCCTTTAACATTGTTATAGCATGAGTTTGTGTTTCTACCTGTTCTTATGACCTCAGTCATTATAATTGCCTCATAATAATATAGAGTTATAGACTCACTTCATTCCACTCTCACTTTATTAGTGTACTGAATTATATATATTATATAGATAGCTCACAACATCAGTGAGAATTAAAAAGACATAAATAAATTTATCTGTAGTTGAAAATAAGTTGCCTTAGAAATAACTAGACCTATATATCACATTACTATTCTCATTATCATTATCTCTCTATTTATAGGATGGTGATGAAAAAACCAGATAATCATTACACCTAATGAAGATGTAGTTACTTATAAGACAAAGAAGCTATTATAATTATGTCACTGTGGTAGAAACAGAAGTAGCTATTCTATAAAATTGTGCTGTTTTTATAGCATCTATTCAATAATAACAATAATAATGCTTGTAGGTGTGTAGGTACATACATGTTTAGTAGTTCATATGTATCATGCATAATTCATGAGCTAATGTGCTAATGTCATCTTTTTACACCTAACTGTGAAGCAAGCTTTTGGAAGCTGTTTCATACCCACACCTAATTAGTTAAGATCACCTTTTGTACAACAGTGCCTTCTCCTTTACTATATATTATTGATTTGTCCTTTGGATTATAGCTACATTATACACCAAGTGCCACAGTGTGGCAGGTACTTGCTAGTTAATGTGTGGGGCCGGCGGTGGAGGGCCTATATAGAGGACTTCAGACGCTAATTAACCAGCATGGCAACCGTTGCCATCCAGCCATTTTGGTGGTCAAGCTAATACGGGAATTGATGAGAAGTTGGGAACTATACAGATGCGCTGTCTGTAGTGGCTAGAGATCGCTACAGCAGCAAGATCCGTACCTCCCAACTGTACCGATTTCGGCGGGACAGTCCCGAAATTTGTGTTATGTCCCGCTATCCCGATTTAGCTCACTTCAGTCCCGCTTTCTCTCCAGGACCCACCAGTCAGGCACTTAACTCAGTCGGTCACTGGCTAAAGCTAGCTGCAGGCAGTGCAGCCAACGGTTATTAAGGGTCATTAATAATAATAATAATTATAATAATACCACATAAGCCACACCCAGTTTTGATCAATCATTTTACAAGCTACCTGGATGGTCATCCTGAGGCTAAAAGACCCAGAGCCAAAAGAGATTGTAGCTACCAGACAGAGTGGAAATCTTCTGGGACCAGTGCTAGTAGAAGAGGGGAAAATTTCACTCACTGTGATTTTGAACTGAAAGTATTGTATATGTACGTATCTAACTATCAATCTCAACTGGAACAACATACACTCTGTGCTCTTGTTGCTTGTAAGCTTAACAATGACAGTAAGTGTTTTGAACTAGCAACACCAACTGCACTCTTTGGACTGCAACAATGGAGTATAACAGCTAACTGTTCAAAATTCAATAATAGCTATAAATGATGATAGTGTACATAGCTAATTTTCATCCATTAAATTAAGAGGTCAGAAGTAGCCAATCATGGAGACCAACAATGCACAGCCACCTACAAAAATAAAAAAAATAGATTGATAAAGGGCATGCTTTCGACATCTCATCTCATCTTTACAACTTCGATGACCTGTCCCTATTTTTTGCTCAAAATCCCACATTTTCCTCTATTTTGTCCCTCTATATCATCTTGAATGGTTGGGATGTATGAAGATCCGGTGTATACTTGGCTTAGTAGGGAAGTACAAGAAGCGCTGCCTTGCAGCTTTGGATCCCTACAGGCTACCAGATGCTGTATGGGTGGATGACACATCAAAAATTATGACCTCCAGTGGCCTATTTGTAGCTATAGCTCTTCAGAAGTTCAAATAGCTAGTGTACTGAATAATGAGAAGGCTGGCATTCCTATATAAAAGTAAGTCTTTGGACTTATACTTTCTGCACTGAATCTTGCTGACCTTAGCTCTGCTTCTACAGGGGGGTAGGAGCAGGGGGTAGAAGTGCATCTCTCCATTTCAAAAGTAATTTTTATTACTAATATAAATGAAGTTCACTCATAAACTTTCTCGATGCACATGTGAACAAGGGAGATTTTCATAGATGTTCAGTACACAAGGTAACATTCATTCAAACCATTTGTGAAGCCATGAATGAGTACACCATCGTATAAGAAGATATTTTCAGAGTTTTTGAGACTCTAGTTGTTCATGGTTACTTCAGCCACTTCTGAAAGAATATTTTCAGTCCTAAAACAGCTACTTGTTTAAGATCCACAATGACTGAAATAACTGTTTACTTATACATGTACACAAGGACATAACTGATGCAATAAACTTTGCTAAAAAAATTCTTCACTTGTAAAGTGGAGCACTTTGGTTATTTTTAATATAGCTAGCTAGCATCTTTCATAATTTCATATACGTAGGAGGTACTTATCCAAAAATTCATGCACCCCCACTTTTTTTTACTAGCTTCCTAACCCCTCTGTTCTAGAGAAGCTTTCAATGCCAGGTTTGTTGCCTGTAGTTGTTGTACTAGAGTCCTCTCAAGCTTGTCCTACTTTGACTGAAGCTGTTGCTTTCAGTCTTCCAGCATGGGCAATCTGCTGCTGCAAGTCACTAAGTTCTGGGACTCTGAGACAACTGTGTTGTGCTGATTTTCTCGTGTCATCTGATCCTTGCTTATGCAGCCATAGTATATCTTGTTACAGTGAGAGAAGAGGATGTCCATATCAGCTTTGTGACAGCCAAAACTCATGTTGCACCATTGCAGTCACAAACAATACCACGCTTAGAGCTTTTGTCTGCTTTGCTACTTAGTCGTCTTATCACTACTGTAGCAGATAGTCTCATTTCCAACCTCCCACAACTCAAGTTAAAGTGTTTTACAGATTCCAGGGTTGCACTCTATTGAATTCAAGGAATTGAAAAGGAGTGGAAACCTTTTGTTCAAAACAGAGTCACAGAAATCCGACAGAAGGTTTCTCCAGAGCAATGGAGTCACTGTCCAGGTGAAGCAAATCCAGCAGACTTACCTTCCAGGGGTATGTCTTTTTTAGAGCTGTCTGTGAGCAAACTATGGCATCATGGACCTGAATGGCTTTCTACAGCTTTGTTATCACAACATGAGACCAGTACATTGACCATGCCAGAGGAATGTGTCTCTGAGATCAAGAAAACTATTCATACTTTGCTGACTACTGAGACCAAAGGAAATATAGAAGAGGTGATAGACTGTCGACAATGTAGCACTCTTTCCCATCTCATGAGGGTTATACAGCATATGTTCTCAGAGTCATACAACTGTTTAAAGGGAGTCTATAAACTAAACTCTCAACTCTCTCAACTACTGACTAGCTGATGCTGAGAAAAAGTGGATCATTTCAGCACAGAGTATGCTTCGAGGTGACAAGTCCTTCACATCATGGAAAAAGCAATTCAATCTTTTTGAAGATGATCAAGGATTTTGGCGTTGTGGTGGATAACTTGCTAATGCAACCATTCCTGCTCTTACCCCCCCTGTAGAAGCAGAGCTAAGGTCAGCAAGATTCAGTGCAGAATACATAAGAGATGGTGATCCAAAGACTACGCTTTTTTATAGGACTACCAGCCTTCTCATTATTCAGTACACTAGCTATTTGAACTTCTGAAGAGCTATACAAATACACCACTGGAGGCCATACTTTTTGATGTGTCATCCACTCATACAGCATCTGGTAGCCTGTAGGGATCCAAAGCTGTAAGGCAGCGCTCCTTGTACTCCCCTACTAAGCCAAGTATACACTGGATCTTGCTGATGTAGCGATCTCTAGCCACTACAGACAGCGCATCTGTATTATTATTATTATTATTATTATTATTATTATTATTATTATTATTATTATTATTATTATTATTATTATTATTATTATTATTATTAACACACCAAAATAGGTGTAAAAAATAAAAGTAAGAAATAGTGATGACGTGGACAAAGATGACTCAATTAAATTTTTGCTGATGGATAAATATATGTGGTTGTGCAATTCTGAGATCTCTGATAACATTGGAACGGAAAATGTGATGGATAGAATAATCTTTACAAATTGTTTGCCATATTTCAAATTGAAACCTAAGAATGTAAAACAACAATTAGCAGATTAATTTTGTGGAATATATTATGTTTGACCAAGTTAGAGGGACAAGTCTGTAGAGAGCTGAAGATCAATGGAATATTAAGTTAAACAGGCTTTGTAGCTTAGCACTGCATTGAACAATTCTTGTGTGGGAGTTATAGGGAAGTTTCCATATACGTCGTAACACTTTATTGAAAGTAATTTCTAGAGCAGACAGAGCACCAGAAGAAAGAGACCATAGGGAACTTCCATAAAGTCCTAGACAGAATGAGCGAAAAAGAAAAATGTCAAAACTCCAGGCGAAGTGTCCAGAAAGGAGCAGAAAAGGGAGTTTACCTTACGAACCATATCTCTGCATTTCGACTGTATATCTTTGTCATCCGAGAGATTGTAGGTAAGGATATGTCCTAGATGAATGACTTGAGTAATCTATGTCCACAGAAGAAGATGTGTGGATCAGTTTTCAAATGTGCATGATGGAAAAATTGTATAAATTGTGTCTTTGCAGGATTAAAGAGAAGACCATGGGAAGTAGCAAATGATTCACAACAGACTAACATCAATCTAAAAGCACTAAGAGAGGGGACCATCAAGACAATGTCATCTGCGTAAGCAAGGGCTCCAGCGAATTGTCAACCCCAAAAACAGCCAACACCAGTGTTCTTAAGTGAGATCAATAATGTGTTAAGATAAATGGAAAAAAGAATTGGAGATAGTATAGTTCCCATTAATTCCCGTATTAGCTTGACCACCAAAATGGCTGGATGGCAACGGTTGCCATGCTGGTTAATTAGCACCTGAAGTCCTCTATTGAGCTACTATAATAGAATGGGTGTGGTCTGTATTCTATCTGCCGCCCCCTTGTCTTTGAATTGAGAATGAAGGTCAGTGGACCTGGATTAGTACTCTTCCTCAGCTAATTCGCGTGTTGTGGCGTTTCCTATTACTCCTTGTGTACGTGGAGACCATTTTCTATCTGGTGAGCACATGCCTAGTAACATAGCTACAGTTAATAAGTTATAAAACTTCCTGATAGTAAAAAATGCGTGTTGTATAGGCAGGGTTTCATACAGGATTTTTTGTGTTTTTGGGGGAGGGGGGGTGGATGGCGCACAAAGTGCGCTAGAAAATTTTGCTGACCACACCCATTTCAATTGAATTTTCAAATGTAGCTACATGCTTTGAAATCTGACCACAAGTAAAAGTGGGCAACTGTTTTTAAGAGACTAATTCTTTTATTCTGTTATTGCAATATTAATATATATTCCAGATTTTCTTTGGGGTGGGGGGGACTTTGGTTTGGGGTGGGATTTCCCCCCTCTCTATGAAACAGTAACCTTAGAGTACGTCCTTTCCCATCCCTAACCTCATTCTCATTCAGGGTGTGCCCCCATGCTCCAAAACATCTATGATTCAAAAATGATATTATTTTTTTTAATAATGTAACTCAGGGCTGTAGCAAGCAAATTTTTAGTGGCTAGGCCTCTGCGAAAATTTTCAGTGCCATGCCCACTTCTGATAATTATTAATTTTTATACTTGGAACAAGATGTTTTCTCTATGCTAAATTGCTTCTTAAAAGTCACTGGCTGGTGTGGCTCACTGGATATCAAGGCAGGCTCAGGCTTAGCTCCTGACTGCATTGCTAGCTGGCAAATAATAATTATAAAAATAATGGGTGTGGTACTGGTAGGTGGGGTTTCTATGTTCTGAAAAGTGATCAGGCCAAAGCCTGACCAGCCTGACTGCTTGCTACGGCCTTGTAACTGTTAGTGAAACCAGCAACAAGTCTTGTCACAAATAGTATCACAAAGATTTGGTCAACCTTAATGATTAATGTTATGGTCACTTTAAGCTTTAGACAGTACAATGAGACTGAGATGAGATTACACACCAGTTTTCACTCATTGAGAGATCTTGATAAATCCTTATACAGAGTACTTTATCTACAACTGTAACACTCTAATTGTGATCAGTTTCCAATCGCTTTTGAATGCAAATATTGAGGAAACATAATCTTATCCTTTGGAGTGAGAACTGAATTTACTTGTTAATTATGTTTCAGAACAATTTAGGCTGTGCCAGTACGGGTTGCGAAAGTATTTGGCAAGTACTTTTTTAACAGGAAAAGCACACTCTTTTACACCCACAACACATGATGGTGCCGCTTTGTTGTTTGTTTATTTGTTTGTTTGTTTGTGTGTGTGTGTGTGTTGGATTGAAAGGCCATCTAAAATCAGTGCCCTAGCCAACCCTTCATGACAGATTCCTCAACCAGAGAGCAAGCAGTTAGATGAACATTGTTGTCCCAGAAAACACTTGACTGGGACAGTCAGTCAGTTGGGGGCTGGGGGTTGGCTCAAGAACACGGATCAATGACTAACTTGGTGCTCTGCTGGTTGACGAACTATCATGAAGGGTTTGCTAGGGCACTGATTTTAGTTGCCCTTTACTTTTCACCTGTTTCCACTTCAGCAGGAACTACACAGTCGGATATCTTCCATTTTGGCACTAGGATATTATTTCAGTGTTGTGGGTGTGGTTTAAATCTGGCCTGTTAATATCCAAACTGGCTTTTTTAACAGCACAACCGGTACTGCCTTGTAGCTATTTATAGTAACTGGTGGGTAGCTACTCTATCTACACCACAGACATGTTCCCTGCAGCGTTAGCAGTGATTGTGTCAAAAGATTTTGAATTAATCCAGAGGGAAGTACATATACAGTGGAACCTCCCAATAAGGGACAACTTGGGACCAGGCACTTTGTCCCTTGTTTGGAGGTTGTCCTCTCTTACCCGTTTTTCACTTTTATTGTGTTTAATATGCAAGTACAGACCATGGTGAAGTGTAAAATGATTATTGTAATGATCCCTTTGATAAATTTAGTAGTGGTGGAAAGTGAGGGGCTACCACATTTAGCT
Organism: Diacarnus erythraeanus; assembly: GCA_964016965.1. Classification (NCBI taxonomy): domain Eukaryota; kingdom Metazoa; phylum Porifera; class Demospongiae; order Poecilosclerida; family Podospongiidae; genus Diacarnus; species Diacarnus erythraeanus. Next base: position 4,762 of record CAXHJR010000044.1, on the reverse strand, counting down.
ATATGGACATTTGGGATGCACAAGTAGGACAAGAGCTACTGTTGAAGTATGAACCAGACAACAGTGAAGATTGCCATGCAGTTGCTGTGTTGAATGAAGATGTGATTGTTGGCCAGGTTACCTACAATTTAGCTCCTGTTGTAGAAATGTTTCTGAGTGAATACAGGCTTTGCTGAAGTAACTGGTAACAGGTTGAATTGAGGAGCTGGCTATGGTCTAGAAATTTGTATTTATCGGTTTTATGGACCAAAAATATACTGTAAGAAACTAGAAGAATTCTCAAACATAAGGCTTGAGCTAGAACCTGAAACAGCTAGTTCTATTTATAACTGTGCTGCATTATTATAATTATTATTGTAATTAATCTTGTGGGTGTGGTGCTGGTGGGTGTGGTTTATTGTCCGCTCCATAAAGGTCTTAGTAAAATACAAGTGAGCCAGCAAGCTGGTCGCTGTTCGGAGCTCAGAGGTGGTCGCTTTCAGAGGTAAGCTAGTATTAGCAGTGTATGGAAGTCGTTCTGGGGCATCTAGGTTGTCTGCTGTCTGGAGGTTGTCCGCTTTTTGGAGGGTCCGTTATGGGAGGTTCCACTGTACACTCCTTCCAAACACTGCTTTTCTATTATGGTTGCTCTTTCTTATGCTTTATAATTTCTGTTTCTACATAAACTGTATTACACATTTATAAGGATTTTTCAGTATTGACTGCCTTGTAATTGCCTGCACTTTAGTGCTGAGTTCACTTTATGATAGAAATAATAATAATATTGGTCCATCTTACAAATCATTCTTTCAGTGGCTGGAGTACTGACAGGAAATTGCTGTTACTGTTTTCTCATAGTCCTAGTTTACCCTTTACCAACAAGTCCATGTTATTGAACTCTAGCCACTTCATACATGTAACAAGAGTTCATGTGTGTACTAGGAAATGCCAAAGAGACTGTGTATCAAAAGAATCATTACAGAGCTGTGTGTGAAGTGACAACAGAGTGAAGTCATTGATCCAGCTATCTTTAAATGTATCCCTGCCAGTAAATTATGACTTGAAAGTATCATCATCTGGACTTTCCACCTTGCATAGAAGGATTAATGGAGTATCTGCACTGCCAAGAGGTAAACTAGTAGAAGGTTAATGTCATTACTGAGACAGAGTGCACTGAGACGAGTATATTTTGAGATGTTCATACACTATCAGTGTACATGTATCATAGCTACCAAACAATATTCTCAGTTAACCACCATATTATAGCACTTTATTTTAGAGGAGCTCAACTTTCATTGTTCACGAATTAGAAGGATCCACCAAACTTTGGCTCTTGAAACTAATCTTTGATTTTCTTCTCCATTAACCAGGCCTCAGGCCTTGTGAAAGTTAGTCGTGAAAGTTGAGCTACTCCAAGATAAAGCACTACACAGTACCTATAATCAGGTAGTATAGTCTTTACCTCTCATTATTGTACCAACTCCACCAACCCATTTGTGTAGTCAGTTGGTTTTCAATTCACATGGAGTCAGGTCAAAATGTGCATGGAGACGGAATGCAATGAGGTCTCTACTGAGCAGAGGGACACTATATAACAGTTAGACACTGAGACTGAGAGATATATAGTAGCATTGATACCCATTGGTTCCGTGGCTATAGCATCCTGAGCACAGCAAAGGTGCTACTGGAGATGTGAGGGTCTCTACTCTCTAACTGCCATAGGACTAGTAGGGCTAAAAGATCAAAGTGTCCTGTAGTAATTACCTCTAACAGTCTGAAGGAACAGTTCTATCTATGTCTCATAGAAACAGGTGCTACATATAGAATGGCTGTAACATTCCTCTGAATGACTGACACTAAGCAAAATAAGAGACCTTTGAGTTAATTTGTCTGACCAAAATTTTAATTGAAGTTTATTAAATATATTCATATTTCTTGGCCTCAGAAGATGAATATTAGAGACTACATAATCTTATGGACAATAATAATTATGACATGACATGCCCATCACTAGGACATACCCATCACTAGGACATACCCATCACTAGGACATGCCCATCACTAGGACATACCCATCACTAGGACATACCCATCACTAGGACATACCCATCACTAGGACATGCCCATCACTAGGACATGCCCATCACTAGGACATGCCCATCACTAGGACATACCCATCACTAGGACATACCCATCACTAGGACATACCCACCACTAGGACACACCCACCACTAGGACATACCCATCACTAGGACATGCCCATCACTAGGACATATACCCATCACTAGGACATACCCATCACTAGGACATGCCCATCACTAGGACATATACCCATCACTAGGACATGCCCATCACTAGGACATACCCATCACTAGGACATGCCAATCACTAGGACAATTCCAACTGCTTTCAATGTAATTTTAGGACCTACAGAAGTTACTACAGATGAAAGCAATACTAGTGAGTTTCTGTGTTAATCTCTTCTAATTCAGGAGTATGGTTGTCAGCAGGTTGTCTCAAGTTGCTATAACCTGCATGTACTTCGATCTCCTTGACCTTACACACACCATTATACCATTTATCGGCTCTTCACATATTTATCTTTAGTTAATACTAATATTGCTAACAGTACATTACCATAAGTAAGGGAATTATATTTAACAGGCTAAAGGGAACATATGACTATATAGGACCAATGAATGAACTTTAACCTTTTCCTGTTATTCCAAAGCCATAACCATAAACCACGAAGTGAATGTGCTGGTTTTATTACTACTATAAATGTGAACAAACCATAAGCAGCATTAAAATATGTCCACACATTATTTTCTAATTATAGCACATCTATAAGTTATTGCTGGTGAAGCATTTAAGCCTGCAAGCACAACACTGGTATAGGTGAAGCAGCTATTAGAGCTGTTAATGAACTAATGAAGAGAAACTAGATATGGAGCCTGCATGAAGATGTAGCACAAGTCCTTCATTATTAACCACCATCTTATCGTCTACCACCACAACTGCTCACATGGAGAAATTAAACAAAATCCCGTTTATTCTACCTCCTCAATTGAGAAGGTGTAGCTGTACTTTGAGTTTAGCCTGTTCTGTTGCATGTGAGTGAAGTAGTTAGAGGAGGAAAGCAGCTCTGCTATTTTTCATAGTTTGTGTCAAACCTAGGTGAACTGAATGTTATTGTAGGTAGAGCTAGCTAGCTGTTTTTCCACATACTCTATATGGTAGCATGAAGAAGCATCTCAGCTGAAAGCATTACTGGCTGATTATGTAATAGGTGAAGTATTCTACTGCTAAGAGTATTATAAATGAGAATAATGTGCTGTTTTTCAGGGGGGAGGGGGGGGGGGGTTGTATGAGGAAGATGAAGGTACAGGTAGAACCTGGCTACAGTGTACCTGTAGTAGGTAGATTCACAAGGACTATGTCATTCTGAACTGCAGTAATCACTTAAACTCTGCCTTGACATTCATACACAGAATTCTACGCATAAGAATTTTTAATAATTTTGGTAAAGGGTTTCTAGGTCATAAAATTCAGTGGTGATATGTATAAGTACAGATGATGTGTAATTTGTAATGAAGTGATTGACTGATAGTCTATTTAACTATGAGCTCTTGTCTTTAGCTTATAGTTATAGATAGCTGTGTAAGGGTCAGTAGTACAGAAGTATTGCTTACATCTGCTTTGAATGGGTCAATACTACCAGAGAAACAGGAGCCCTTTTTCATTAGTCTGGTGGCTAGATAATTACCATAGCACTCAATATAGTGAAAACATGTCTGCCTGTTTATTTTATAATAATGTGAGTGTGAACTATAAGTATTGAGGAGATGATTATCATCTCATGTTTATATTATCTGATGTAATAGACTCATAGCTAATATTAGGGGTATAGGTATACACACATTATTGCTTGAAATTTGATTTTAGGGATATGAATGAACCATTAGATAAGTTATAATTCTAGTTTCTTTGTGTGGTTGACCCTTTTAGAAGGTTAATTTTCTGGCCAAAGATATGCTTAGGGCCAACTTTAGGTAGAGCTAGGTTCTTCCAAATTATGCTGGCATAATTTTGAGCATAATAGGTGCTGAAAGCATACAAGTGCACATAATAAGACATTTGGGCTAGCAAAATAAGAAAAAAATTGATGTCTTAAAGAAAAAGTCTTTATTGTTACATTGTGACATTATGCATTCTTCAGAATCATTGCTTCTGCCACTGCCACTGCCACTGCCAGAGTCTTCCATGGTTGAACTTGTGGGCTAACAATAACCATGTGGCCATATGCATAAAAGCATGTGGTGACATGTCACTCAGCACATGTGCCTTGGTTTGTGCATTAATTAATTGTGTGAGTTTGTGGTTGTTTCTATGGAAACCAAACATAATACTTACATTACAGTGGCATAATAAAAGAAAAAAGTAGCATTGCTGGAATAGAAAAAATGAGCATAATTCGGAAGACTAGAGCTTACTATATTCATAGTAATATTTATTATGATTATTAAATAATGTTGAAGTAGTTAGAACAAGTCGTTTTTCTTTTACATAGAACAAGATGAAAGAAGTAATTCAAAAACTTTTTTAGTCTAGTGTAAGTTATTATTGTTTTATCTCAGCTACATAGGTCATCATGCAGTTACTTATCTATAAGTGTACTTACAGCAGGGTTCAGTAATACCCCAACTAATACCCATCCACCAAGAAATAGTAACAGCAGTTGAAGCCTACTAATCTGATGTATAAGAAGGCACATTATCACTTA
>CAXHJR010000043.1:0-28797 GCA_964016965.1 Diacarnus erythraeanus | reverse complement strand
TGATGAGAGGATTTGAGAAGAGTGGGATTCTAGAGACAATCAGTGACAAAGCTATAAGTTAGTTTTTTCATAATTTTTTTGAATGTAACTGTGCATGCATAAAATTTAATGGCTGCCAACATTCCATGAATACCCAAAACGCTAAATATTTTGACCAGTATAATTTCAGGCTTTACAGTAAACTGTGGCTGTTGCTAGGATGAAGTATGTGGAATGAACAGAGCAGCCAAGAAGGGTTTGATTTTGAGTCAGCAATTTCCTCTGGGAGTGTTAGTGAAGACTCTAGTGATGGTTCATTGATGCCAATGGTATATAGTTTGAACCAAGTGTGACTGATTCAGGGAGCTCCTCATGCAGAGACTTCCAGTGATGAATCTGAAGTCAGACTTTCATGGTAAGATGCTACCAACTGTAGAATGTGTACAAGAGAACTAACTTCATCCTTGTATAGGATTGCACAATCATGCGACAAAATTAATACAGAGTGTGTGTGCTGTAGAGAAAGTGCACCCATTCTGAGAAAACTGAAGAATTCTAGTATTCACTGCATTACAGAGCATCCTGGATTTAGTCCAGTTTGTCTGAATACATGGGTTCTTCAAACTGCATATTGCATGGTGTTTCATCATCACCATCAACATGCAAGTTATACTGTTACCCCTGGCTAGCTACTTATTGGCTGGCTAGTAAAAAATTAATTTGGTTATATAGGCTATGTGGATGAACTACTTATGAATCCTGGAAAATCCTGGTTCAGACAAAGCAATTAGAGTGACATCACCCCCATAATTGTGTAATGCTTTTGAGAAACCAGGAAAAAAAGGCATTGATGAGCACAGGAGCAGACAATGAAATTATTATAACTATGTATAATTATACTGTTATAGACTATTGATTTCTGTGTATGTTTCAGATTGAAAAGTGTCTCTGATCTTTTTAACTGAACAGGCTGGCAGTACCACACTGATGTTTCTTCCTAGCCAACCCCAACATCACTGTGTTAGCTGACAATAAACCGTGTATCTATATTTCCTGGGAGTGGGTGGGTGGAAAAGAGAGAGTTATTTCTATAACCATTATGTGAAAACTTACTCATGCAATGTTGATAGTGATGATGAAAGCCATGATTGTGCAATGGTCACCTATACAAGGATGAAGTTAGTTCTCTTGTACACATTCTACATTTGGTAGCATCTTACCATGAAGTATTGGAAAGTTTGACTTCAGATTCATCACTGGAAGTCTCTGAGGTGCTCCCTGAATCAGTCACACTTGGTTCAAACTATATACCATTGGCATCAATGAACCATCACTGGGTTTACTTTCAACTGGCCTAAAACTACACTATTGCAATGGAAGCCAAGCCCATCGTTCACGTTGTTACGTCATCAATAGGCCCCGCCCAAAACAGGATGTATTGTAAAAACTCATATTTTGGCTAGCCATAACTCAGAGCATACTTGACCAGAAGTTTTAATCTATTGCCACACATGTCTATGGATATAGGATTACTGAAAAATGCAAAATGCAAAAAAAATTTTTTTCCATGTCAGTTACCCTTTAATATACAAGTTTGGCAACATAATAATGATTACATACAATTATAAAGTAAATTATTCTACTTGGCTACATACAACTTGAACAGTCTACCATCATAGTGTGATAATTAATTACTAGCTATCAGTACAAGATCTTCACAGCTCCCAGAGCAGCAAGAAGTAGAGCAAACACTCCGGGACCTGCATAACCATCATTTTGTCATCATAAAACTTCAAATACAAACCTATCTATTATTATGTCACAACCTATGAATATCAAATACATAACTATACTATTAGATAATTCATAACATAATAAAATTAGCTACCAGCTACAACCAAAAGTTGTTTTCTTGATTTAAAGATACGCAGATATAGAGTGTTCAAAATCTTTTGGTTATATAGATAGCTACATGCCAATTATTAAAATAATGATGAACTTAAAACTCTGTCCCATGGGAGGATCTACCCTATGCAATTGATAATAATACATTAGTTTATACAAACCTTGCAGTCCTCCAGCATCTCCTCCCATTGCAGCTCCCTCTGTTTAAAAATAATAATAAATAAATTAACTTTGTTATTATTATTCACGAGTTCTCACCTTCGCTTATAGTAGCAGAAACTTCATTAGCCCAGAATGTATCAAACTGCACAACTGTAGTCCAACTAAAGTGTTATACAACAAGGCGTTTGTCCCCCATAAAGGCCATTGAAAGCCCAATACTGATGATAGAGCATAACTAGCTATTAGTGGGATGTTTGGAAAGGGTCATCAGAGTTGAAACATCTTAAGTATTATAGAGGTTCATTACACACTGGTATACCTACTCCATAGATCCAGGGATAGGGTGTTCTCAATTACACCCATAACCACACCCACAAAGGTAGGCATGGTCATGTGCATGATTTTAAATTTTTATAGTAGTTTATACAGTGTTAATAGCTCTTCAATTAATGGTGGCCACACCCACTATGAATTTCATTAAATATCAATAAGTTTTGTAACCTTGATGTATGATGTGTTTGCATGTACAATTCAATCATGTGTGACAATTAGGTTGAGATTTCAAAGCACTATACAGTAGACCCTCACATATCCGAACTCAATGGGACCGAACCCAGTCCAGATATGTGAAACAATTGTAGCTGATTATCAGGAAGCCAGTTAGTTCAGTTCAAAGTTTAAGTAAACTCAAGATCCAAGTAGAATTGCACTGCAGCAGCTGCTATGGGATATTATTATAGGCACTAGCAGTGCAGCTGTCAGATGCAGCTCGGCTCCTATATTGTGGTGGTACAGCTGTAATGTAAACATTGTGTATGTGGTGGGCCATACTAATTAGATTTGCAGTCTAGAGGCCAGATAAACTGAGGAGCTGGTTAAGTGAGGCCAGGTATGCAAGGGTCTACTGTACAGTAATGAATACTCTCTAACACTCTCTGTTGACAGACATCACAGGTTGTGGGTTTTGGTTGACTGCTCTCATAGACCTAATAGAGTGCACTCACTAACTCAATTTACTTCCATGATAAACAGCATCTTACTACAGATCTGTGCAAGACAGGTATTGATAATGGCAAATCAGGGAGAGTCCTGGAGTTTCCGGGACACTTAGTGTATAATTATCAGTCCCTTATACATATTATTATTCTCAAATAGGAAGGTAGCTACATCACAAGACTTACTGGAATTGAACAGATCCAGTACCAGCAGAAGGGGCTGTCCAATAGAAGCCTAACATTGTGAACTCAACCCTGGGTTGGGGCATGTTATCATGAGTGACTGAAATATCATTAGGGGTGCAACTGCTGAGTCTAGTGTTATTAGGGAGATTGTCTTCATCAAAGGATCCCACTGGAGTTGTTCCATCAGCAGCAAGTCTTCCTTGAATGAGGAAACCACGGAATGTTGCAGTTCTACCTGGCCTTTGCATCAACCCAACTAAAAAATATTAGTAATAATAAGTTGATTATTAATTTTTACTATCCAAAATTAATCTGTTTGCATGGTACAGTAATCTATAGATAGATAGCTACTCTAGATCTCATTATCTAGACCTGATCTCAAAAATAATTGTATCCTTGTGTTATTTGATGCTTAGGTCTGTGGTAACAATAACAAGTATTTTTTTTAATTTTTTATTATTATATAATTACTATATTATTATTATTATTATTATTATTATTATTATTATTATTAATATTATTAATCCTATATACATAATATTGGAATGTGATTGAGGTAGCTATAATAAGCTTCCTGCCTCATGAAAATATCTACCAGTGATACATAATGATGACTGAAATTAATTAGATATAAATTTCACAACATGTAGCTATAGCTAATTATTATTCTGAATAGTTTATCACAACTAGCTAAGAGGGTTATCTTCCCTTTTGCTGTCTTGCATATATATACATAGTAGCTAAATATAGTCAGTTGTGTTGTCTGTGTGGCTACTACACAATGTCCTATTTTAGCTTTTATTTAGCCTACAATATGGTCATTGTTAAAGAAACCATTACATGATTTATGGCTACTTTTGTACTATACTAAATTGGAGACTCTGTGAATGATTCATGATCAATACTTGAAACTTGTCAGGTAAGTAAGTACCCACATTAATTTTGATAAGTCTATTATAAACTATATACTAGAAAATGTCATTGCACTCTTATGTAGGAGTAATGACCAGGCAGTAATGACAAGGCAAAAGTAAGCCTTTTTTTCTGTTCAATGTCTGCTGTTATAATAAACTTATCTTTACAGGGAGTAGGAAGGGAAGAGGGGGGGAGGTTTAAAGAGTGCTTTAGGCACCTGTAGTTTTTTAAAATTTTTTTGTTTTTGTTGTGCCAATGGCAAACTCTTCTATTAAAGTCTTTTCTAGTGGACTTGTGTACAACCATTGCTTTAACTTATTTGTTTGTTTTTACTAATCTAATCTTTGGAAAGTTTTCAGTTTATGATAATTATAAGCCTTACATAGTAGCCCCCCTCCACTGTAAATTTGTAAATTGTGAATTGCAGCATCCCTACCTCAAATTATCTTCCTATACCCCACCTCCCTGTCTATTATTCAAGGCCCAAGTATGTAGAATCCATCACCATTATATTGACTAGGTGTGTATATATCTCATAAGCTCATTTACCATGATAGCTAGTCATAGATTGTCCATCCTTTCTTTATGATAATAGCATAATTATACTTCAATATTAAACATTATTCTCTTAAACAGCTACATTTAGCTAATTGTTGCAATCCTAACCTTCATATACTTGTCCTGGAGTGTAGGTCAGGGTACCATTTTCATCCAGGAATGCAGTTAGGTTCATCATGGTTGGTCCAGGATTTGGACGAGGGTCAGGACCATGTTGAGGAGTAAGAGTTTGACAAGCCTCTACAGGGGCTCCAGCTGACCTTGCATCTAATGGAAGAACAAGACTGCATAGCAGTAGAACTGTTGAAACCACTATAAAACACATTGTCTAACTTCTCACCGACGAATTAAAGAGAGCTATAATAATCTTCAATGGAAACAAGGCCGTTTTGTAGTCTACTGTCTATTAGATATGACGTTACTACTTTCGTGCGACTATGCGCACGCACATGACACAAAATAATAATAATAATAATAATAATAATAATAATTAATAAGCATTTTGAGTGGAATTGGTGTACTACTCATGCACAATGATGACTTTTTATCTACCTCAATTTGCAAGATTCTCTCTGCAGTACCTGTGTGCCATCATCACTAGGAGAAGTGCCTGCTTGGGTAACTAATGTCTGAAACACATTTTCACAAAAATAAATTCTTTATCTAATCTACACACTTCCATTCATTGTCACAACTAACAAGAGCCCCTGTATCTTGGTGCTCAAGCAATTACAATGAGACTTTTCATACCTTAGGACAAGTATAGCTAAATTATACGTATCTAGCTAGGTATCTTCACTTCTAGTATAATAATATAGTATAATATAGAGGTATCCCCATTTCAGGGGGTTGAATGGGGGGGGGTTCCATTATATATTCCCTGGTGTTGTTTTGCATACATTATTCCTGATAACTGCAGTAAACACTAAGTTGTGATGTTACTGTAAAATTAATATAAATAATATCACATTTTCTGGGCTTCCATTTTGGGACACATGTAGTACAACTATTCTAGATATGGTCAATAGCCATGACAGGATATTCAACCACAAAATCATACTCTACCAAAAATTCTGGAGATTCTGACAAATATTGATCCAGACTGGAAACTTGCCAAGTAGCTACTTAAAATAGTGCAAGCATAAAGTATGGACTATTTTTGGCATAGACCCCACCCATACCCCAAAAGTAATGCTAAGAATATAGACAGTGCAAATCTAAACATATAGCTATTCATTTTTATCATATTATAGCAATCGTTTCTTCATGATACAATAGAACCTCTGATAAAGGATCCTCAGAAATAAGGATAGCCTCTGTACAAATGACAACCACCCTCTCTGATTCTGTCCTTTATTCAGAGGTTCTACTTTATTTTAATGTAAATTAAGGACAGCTTCTCTACAAGGGACAGTAGACCTGATTCCAATGTGTTCTTTATTCAGAGGTTTTACTCTATCTTAGTATACCTCTTCCTAAGGACAGCCTCCTTACAAGAGACAGTAGACCTGATTCCAATGTGCTCTTTATTCAGAGGTTCTACTCTATCTTAGTATACCTCTTCCTAAGGACAGCCTCCTTACAAGGGACAGTGGACCTGATCCCAATGTGCCCTTTATTCAGAGGTTCCACTGTATCTTAATGTGAATTAGCCTCTAGCCTCCCTACAAGAGACAATAGACCTGATCCCAATGTGTCAGATGTTCCACTGTAGCTAATTATACTCCAATGTTTATACTAAAAGAGCATAATTCCACTATATGTTAGGTCAAAATATATATATGGTAGCACCTTGTAGTGGTTTATAATGGAAACCCACCCAGCTATCACAGATCATGCAGTTCATGTGTTATTAACATACGTACATAAGGTTCTGGGCCAAATGAAGGTAAGAGAGTGCACCAAAACCCTGTGATAAACAACAGTTACACACAGAGAAGGACCAACCATGCATGTACTATTGACTGTAAGGTTTATAACTTCAAGAATGTTCCCTGTATCTGGGAATAATGGCCATAACAAGAACAAAATATTGTGAAACATCTCTATTCCAAATTCCTTGGGACAAATTAGTGTGTCTGGGATTAATAGTAGCCTCATTTCAGGGGGTGAAGATTATTTGGGTTGTCCTTAGTACAGAGGTGTCCTAATTTCATTAGGTGAACCTGTTTGGGATCCACATGGCTGCATGTTACTTATGTCTCTTGAATATTATCTTTACCAGCCTATGTGACCATGCAATGTCCAAAATGTCCAATGTAGCTTATAATAAATAGCGGCAAGGTTAAGTGGTGATATTAACAAGTAATAACAGTGTTAAGTGGTGATATTAACAAGTAGTAACAGTGTTGAGTGGTGATATTAACAAGTAATAACAGTGTTGAGTGGTGATATTAACAAGTAGTATATTACAGTGCTGTGATCTAGTATACCACATGACTATAGCCAATTTAGTTAGTGATATTATACTAACCAGCTTTCCCTCATGGAAAGCTTTAGCTATATGTAGCTAGTTGGCAGTTTTACTGTAATTGGCAATAAACAACCAACCACAACATGCTAACAGTCAGAATTATTAGCTAGCTACCTGGTTAGCTACTAGAAGTTCAAATGAGCCATTGTTAGCCACAGTAGACAAGTCAAAGCTTTTGCTGCTAAACACAGGTGAATATACGTACATAGGTAGATGCTCATGTCATGTAGCTACACATCACAATAATAATATTAGGCCACCTATTTATTAAACTTAACACTTTTGATTTTTCCCAAGCTGTCCAGAATAGAGGTTCTACTGTAGCATAGTCAATCACTAATTATTATTTGGGGAGAGACACTACCTAATTCTGTAAGAAACAGAAAATCTACCAGTATTCTTCCCTCTAGTTCAGAAGTGCATCTAAATAGGACTCTGCATGAAGTTGGAAATGGTTACTCAACCTACTTCTTAGTGTTTAAGTAACTTGCAGATAGAAGGATACAAACTCATTTACATTAGTTTCAACATTATTATTTAATAAATCAATTATTCATATGAGGTAATACACTTTTATTCACAACTCTAATGATTATATTAGCTATAGCTTAAATGGTCCACTATCATGATGTGATCATTATTACTAAATAATAGTCAGTATAATATCTTCAGAGCTCCCAGAGTAGCAAGAAGTAGAGCAAACACTCCAGGACCTGCATTACCAATAATAATATTATGTCATCATGAACCTCAGATACAAACCCATCTATATAATTAGCTACTATTATAGATACATGTATGTCATAATTTGTATTAGTTAACCTAGCTACAATCACACCCAGCTGTTTTGACCAGTCCTATTAGCTAATTTTCCTTTGGTTTGAAGGTAAAAATTTGGAGTGTTCATATTATTACATTGTAGCTATACTTGATGATCTATAGGGCCAAACTGTGAAACTTTACTAATTTTTTATAGCTCTGATCTGTAATGAATATTTGGAGTTGGAAGGTTTTTGCTACTCCATCTATATATTATCAATGATATGAAGTGTAGTTAATAGAACCTCTGATAAAGGACCCTCTAAAATAACAACCTCTGTACAAAGGATAACTAATCTCATGGTACATTTTAGCCTCCAAGATTAGGACAACCTCCCTACATAGGACAAAGGACAGTAGACCTGATCCCAATATGAAGTTCCACTGTATACTACCAACCTTGAAGTATTGCAGCATCACTTGGAGTAGTAGTTTCCATAGTAGTTCCTATACTACCAGTTTCTGTAGTTCCTGTAGTTTCTGTAAGAAGTTCTGTAGTAGGAGCTTCTGTAGGAGGAGGTTCATCACCCTCTGTTTTAAAACATTTATTATTACTCTATAGAAATTCACAATGAGTTCTTACCTTCTCTTATAGTAGCAGAAACTTCATTTGCCCAGAATGTATCAAACTGCACAACTGTGGTCCAACTAAAGTGTAACGCAACACAACTTAACTCTAAGGGAGTTGGCCTCTCATGAAGGCCATAGTATGATATTTGGCCATTATAAGGGGGTGAGCATGGATGATTGGAAAGGGTTGTTAAATGATTACATACTATAGATCTTTCCTGTACTAACTCCCTACGTAGTGTGGGATTTCCTGTGCTTATTACAATTATTACTGGTCAATTGAACATTAATTTCATAATTCATTAGATAGGCAACTATTGTTCTGTTTGCACATATAGTGGACCCTGTCCCCCCCCCCACTACCCCATTTTAATCCCTAAAAAGAGGACACCTCTGTATACAGTGAAACCCCTTTATTCCAATCCCGAAAACGAGGGCACCATTATAATATTATAATAGTGAAACATTTCAACTAGAACAATATATTCAATAATATTCTATAATATATAATAATAAATTATATTATTATATATAATTCTATATTCTTAAAGTGTTAACATTAATAAAACTGAAATGAGGCCACCCCTCTAATCAGGACACTTTGATTTGTCCAAAGTTGTCCAGAATAGTTAGGTTCACTGACTCTAGCTATGTGGTAACTTAAGCTCCTGAAAGAGAAATAACTTACTGGAACTGAATGGATCCAGTACCAGTAGGAGGAGCTGTCCAGTTGAAATATAGCATTGTGAACTCAACCCTTGGTTCGGGCATGTTATCATGGGTGACGGAAATATCATTATTAGGGGTGCAACTGCTGAGTCTAGTGTTATTAGGGAGATTGTCTCCATCAAAGGATCCCACTGGAGTTGTTCCATCAGCAGCAAGTCTTCCTTGAATGAGGAAACCACGGAATGTTGCAGTTCTATCTGGCCTTTGCATCAACCAAACTATAATTAAAAGGCCCACATTAAATATTATTGCTCTACGTGCATGGTAGCATGTATGTACATAAGAAGCTTAGATGTTTGGATAAAGGGGTTCCACCAATATAATTATTGTATAATTGTAATGACTAATAATGCTGCACCTTAAAATATGAGTATATAGCATCCAGTTTCCATCAATTTTTCAATATTACATAATGAAATTTACTCAAAAATCAATGGTGAATTCACATAGTGTTGCAGCAGTTCAAAACAAGACTGATAATACTTATAATAGTGGCTAGCATAGGTCCCAACTTTCTGAAATAAAAATTACACACCACCCTAGCCTAGTGAAATACCTATGAATATTATTATAATGGTATTATTAAAGCTAAATCCATGGAGTAATAACCACACCCTACACCACCCATATTAGTACATCTCTTAACAGAAAAGTCAGCAACGTCAACTTTTTAGAATTGACTTTGGGGGCAACCTGGCCACACCCCTACATTCACTAACTACACCCATTGTATGATTGTCATTATTGTCACAGTAGGGCAACAAGTATGGCTTCACACCCAAAAAGCTGAACCAAAATTAATCTTGAACACTTTTTGCACTGTACATGTGTTCAAAGAGACAGAAAATGAAGCTCCTTTTGTTCCCATTAGTTTCTATGAGATTTTCATTTAGCAGAAATAATCGGGATGTTTTTGTTGTTGATTTTTTTGGTGGGGTGGGGGGGGGGGGGGACTATTACTTACTCTGTGAATGCTTAAAGACTTTGTTAAGCTAATTTGAGATGGACTAAAAGGGATGCAAGCAAAAAGATATTACTATTATAGGGATTATAATGGAGATACAACTATACTCAATAGGGTAATTGAAAAGTTAATATAGGTTTCGAAGATTTGGAGGTAGCATTCTGTAAGCAATTCCTCAGTAAAGGTTGACTAAGCTGTTAAACTTCATTGTCATAAGTTTCTTGATGCCTCTGGTTGGTAATGAGCATGGTCTAGGTCACTAGAATCTTTCTCAGATAGAACCCCAGCCATGCTCATGAATAGAACTCAAATTCTCAAGCTGAAAAGCTGATATCTAGTATACTAGTCTAATACATTCTTACTCTACACATCTAATATACTAGTCTATCTGTACTATACACACCTAGTATACTAGTCTAGTATACTTGTCCATCAGTACTGTACACATTAGTAGTATACAGGTACATTTGTTTGCTAAGTACATTATTATACAGTATTCATGTAGTATATAGATAGACTAAGAGTCAGATAAACATCATTGACATCCTTAATTAATTAACATGTACACTATAATTAACACTCTGTGAACCATGAAACCACATTTTCATTGTGTGCTCAGTCAGGGCCATAGTCAGGGATTCCTTTGGGGACCTGGGAACAAAGTTGGCAAGGTTTGGGGACACTTGGTACTACAAAAATTATGCATGCTCAATAATCCCTCTTAACATCATGTACTTCACTCCATGTATCATCAGGGGGATCCTAAAGAAGACTCAATAACTTGTTAAACAAATTACTTTGGAGGATGTTTCTTCACAAGGTGCACTGCACACTGACTAGCTACATTCTCACTACTTCAAAGTTAAAAGTGGACCAAAGTTTCTTATTAATGTTGGACAAAGGCTTCTGGGAGATTATTAGCTATAGCTTACAGTTAGAATTTGTCCTTAGCTGTATGTAAGCTAATTTAACATCTGTATCTTGAGAATTGCTTCACATTTAACATCAGAAGACTATTATTGGCTTGATGACAGTCTCGGCGATATCAGTATACTACTGTCAACGCCAGTTAGCTAGCTATACCGTTCCTTAAACAATACATGAGACAGTAAAAGGCCCGGGTAATGAATCAGCACTTACTTATTGAATCAGCATTTACTTATCAATCAACACTTACTTATCAATCATAATATTTATGGGAAGCTAGCGCTTTAGCGATAGCTACTTAGCTCTCGCCACGTAATTTATAACGCAGTGGAGAGTGTAAGGAGTCTTTTTTTCAAAACAACAACAACAAAAAAAGAGAGTGTCTGAAGTCATCAAGCAAGAAGTTCATTATGGTGAGTAAGGATAGAAATATAAAGCTATAAAGCGTGTCAAGCCCTCTCTGCTGGTTCCACCCCAACATCATTTTCAGAGATGATTATTATACAACTCGTCAATATAGAGTTGTGCTATAGTATATAGCTATTCACAGCTACGTAGTGATATGGATAAGTCTCATAGAAACTGTAATTTATGATGTTGTCAGATAGCTTAGCTATGGATGAAACATTATAGCTAGCTAGTTAGCTAATAGCTATAATTAATCCACAGTTACAGCTAGCTAGCTAATAAAATGCAATTCTAACCTTCATATACTTGTCCTGGAGTATAGGTCAGGGTACCATTTTCATCCAGGAATGCAGTTAGATTCAACATGGTTGGTCCAGGGTTTGGACGAGGTTGGTTAGGAGAATGTTGGGGAGTAAGAGTTTGACAAGCCTCTAGAGGGGCTCCAGTTGACCTTGCATCTAATGGAAGAACAAGACTGCATAGCAGTAGAACTGTTGAAACCACTATAAAACACATTGTCTAACTCTTAGTGACAGATTACACAAAACTACTGTGATAGCTCAATAAAACTAATCATTAGCAGTTTTACACAAGATTTTGTAATCATTGAAGACAGGAAGTCCAGGCCAGTCAAGTGCAGCTAAAATTACCACACTAATGTTGACAAGTAGTATAAACCTTAGGAACTTTGTAACTCAGAAGTAACACAGTAAAGTATTATAGTTGGAAACATAACAATTAATTTCTTGCTTGTAAAGTGTCCAGATTTTACTGGGATTATCAGTGTCCAGGGATTAGCTCTGATCACTAACACTGAAAATCAAGATTGTGGATATATAGTATCAACTATGTAACTGCAATATACATACAACAACTTGATACAATAGCCATTATGATAATGCTGTTGTAAACTTGACTTGTAAAGCTTACTGTTGTTTGCTTTCAGATCTAATAGTTACTCTAAGTAATCACTTAGCTCTGCTGCTGAAAGCACCTTGATTAAATTCACTGTCCACAGTACAGTTAGTATTATTAGCAGTGGAGCAGGAACCAGGGGGCCTTAAACAGTTTAGTGCCTCTCATGCACTAACTGTGTTACATCTGTAATTAAATCTAATGGAAGAACAAGGCTACATAGCAGTACAACTGTTGAGCCACTAAAACATGTTGCCCGGAACTTTTCAACCACTAATTAATTGAATGTACATCATAAAAATAATATCACGATTAGATATTGCGTCAATACAATCTTGTGGTTGCGCATGCGCAAAATACATCATTTTGTTAGAGAGTGTTGCAAAGTTTAGGGGGCAGATGCTTTGTTTAGGACAGGATTGGTGTACCACTCATACACAGTATGAGTTCTTCTGCAGTATTGAGGTGGACAGCTCCAGAAGCTCTCAGAAATAATGTACGTAAGGACATTGTACAATACTTTTCATGTATTGGTTTGCACTGTTTAGGATTGTGACTGTGGACTAGTATTTTAGATAATAAGTTTTGTAGCTATTACATTATATTCCCTGTGGCATGGTTAGGGCTTGTGTGTGTGTGTGTGTGTGTCATTTAAGGGGGGGGGGGGGGGTGGAATCATTTCAGGGGTTTGAATAAAGGGGTTCCACTGTATTGCAGAGGTGTCTTTGTTTCATGGGGTTGAATAGAGAGGTTCCACTGTATATTTCCTGGTGCTGTTTTGTATTACACTATCCCTTGATAACTGCAGTAGCTTACTTAACACTGAGTTGTGATGTATGTTATTTCTGCACTTCCTGCCCATAGTACAAGCATTCTAAATATAGTCAATAGTCATGATAGGATATTCTGACCACAAGATCATACCCTTCCAAAATTGGAAAATTGAATGATCAAACAGGAAACATGCCAAGATTTCAGGTCTATATACTTGCATAAATAATGTAGTTATAAGTCTTGTAATATAATTATACGTAATATAATTATTATGTGGCTAGTTGTTGGTAAACAAGAGGGGGATTAGTTTACTTCCCATGGAATCTTTAACTTCTATAATAACATGTAAAATCATGCAAACACAAGCAACAGTTACGCAAAGATCATGCAGTTCATGTGATGTTAATAAAGAGGAGCAGGTTCCTGGCCCAATAAAGATAAGGGGTTGCACAGAAACCCTGTAACAAGCAACAGAGAAGGAACAACCATGCATATAGACAGCAAGATTTATAACTTTCATTCAACAGCAAGAGAGACTGTATTTGGGAACAATGGCCATAACGAACACAGTATTGTGAAGCATAGTCATTGGGCAAATTAGTGTGTTCTGGATTATAAAAGTGAGTGCTATTAGGATCAAAATTGATACCCAAGTATCTTTAGCACAGAGGTGTCATAATTTTAAAGAGGTTATTACTAGCTTGGTGGGCCTGCTTCTGATCCACATGGCTGCATGGTAGCTACTTGCTGTAAGTATAATAATACGTATGACTCTCGAATATTTCAAGAATTCATGTCACACTCTACCAGCCTATGTGATCATGATGATATAACTATAGCTATAGTGTTTGTAATAATAGTGCAAAGTTTGCCATTTGTTGAGTGGTGATATTAGATAGTATACCTAGCCAAGTAGTCAGTGCTTCAGGGAATCCCTTGTAGGAAGCTTTATAAGTTGTTGGCAGCTATTAGCTATAAACTAAGGCGTAGGTGTTCCACTTGGGGTGTAAATGTCCTAATAAATTGGGGTGTAGGTTCATGGTAATGGGTGTAAAGTACATACTATAGGGGTGCATGAAACAACCATCTGGGGTGTATTAAACAACAAAAAACAATGAATCAATAACAGCACTTTCAATAAGAAGAAGTTCTAAGGTCACATTGCTGACATAACCATGTACATTAACATTACACATGTATTATTAATGTTGAACGCGCAGCGCGCCTGTAAGTGTGTACATGCGCGCATGCGTGACTGGTTAAGCAGCTGCAGGTGTCAGTGTGAACTCTTCATCTTCGAGTTCTGCTTGCTGTAAGTCCTAATTTTAACTATTTGCTGCCTTTATACTTTATTGTCCCCTTGTCTTAAAGGGCCAATTACAAATTAACTGGTGTAAAATTACATGAGGCTATAGAGGGTGTGCTTGTTTAGGTTTGTAATATTGTTTACTTGACTTTACCAAGATGATATTATGGCAGGATAAAATGTATTAGGCCAGGCTGTCCTCCAGAAACTGCTGCCATTTCTATAGAGAAGTAAACAATGCTATACCTGAAGCTATGATTTTGTTTATGTAGAACTTGGTTTTCTGGTATCATGTCAGCCAAATGAAGATTCTACTTCAGTATGTTGTGCCACATGTACTTCTAATTTGAGTGGAGACTGGGTTTCATTAATGATTTTCACGATTTTTTTCTGAAAGGATGATGGATTGCATTGCTACAGGTAGCAGCTATTCTTACTCATGCATGCAGAATAGAGATAAATGTAGGCAACTCTTGTTTGGCTATCCTAACTAATTGGTAGATGATGACTAACCTAAGGCCACTCCAAACTAATGTCCTGTTTCCCGTCCACCGCCCGGATCCTATACTATCCTTGCTATATACTTGTGTTTCTGTTGAAAATTTAGTCTTCAAAAAAATAATAATAATAATAAAAAATAAATAAACACAAAAGTATTAACAGCTAGGATCAATTACATAGCTAACAAGTATACAAAAAAGAAAAAAATTAGCAACATACCAAGTAGGGGTAGGGGGTCCCATTGAACCTGTACATTCATAGTGGAATCCACCACCCTCCCGAATGACCAATATGTGATACACAGGATGAGGAACAAAAAATTAAAAGTGTGTGTGTGTGTGTGTGGGGGGGGGGCAGGGGGTAAGGTGAATTCTCTATCCCCAATTTCATTCTCCCATGCTGCATGTGCAGGGCAAGATCCAGGGGGAAAAGGATAGATGGAAGGCTAGCTACTTCCTTTTACAACAGAATTTGGATAATATGAAGTTAGTAATTATGATAGGTGAAGTGGGTGGAGTTGGCAAGCAGTCACCCCACCCCCTTTTCATAATCTTGGATCAGCCACTGGTCTGGTCTGGCAATGTGCATGAATATCATTTATCCTGTCTTTACTTTCAGTTTTAACGCTATGAGATATGAAATTTCTGAGGCACCCACTAAGGAGGCTTTCACAACAGGATGGGCCATTGCTATCGCACTGATTTCTATTAAAGAGAACCTTACCTAGACGGTGAAGAACATAACAAGATAATGTAGCCAAAAGAAGAGAAACAGTATAAACAGACATGCAAAAATTCTGTATAACATTATGCCTCTTTCATCTCTTTGTGTCATCTCTTTATAATTATCACTTATTTCTCTTATCTCCTTATACTGAGTGTGTATTATACTAATATTTTTAGCGGTGTGTCTGCCCTACCAGCCCCCTCCCCCCCACCCCCACCCCCTAAAAGCGTTCATCCCAAAGGTGACAGTGTACACCTCAAAATGTATTGAGTACACCTCAAGATGTATTGGATAAACCTCAAGATGTATTGGGTACACCCATAGTTTACACCCTGGGTGGTAGTATTTGCCTGGCTTGTGGTACACCTTAAAAGGTGTAAGCTGTACACCACAGTTTTAACAGTGAGGGGACTAGAATATAGAGATATCCTCATTCAGGGGTTTGAATAGAGGGTATATTTCCTGGTGCTAGCTAAATGAAGAGTTGTGATATCACTGTCAAAAGTATGTTATTTATCCACTTCCCTTTTGGGATACATGTTGTACAAGCATCCCATGTATAGTCAATATCCATGACAGGATATTCTGACCACAAGATCATAAATAGCTACCCTTCAAAAAATTGGGATGGAAACTTGTCAGGATTTCCTCAGGTCTAGCAAAGATGCATTTATAAGTCTTAATATGGAAACCTTAAAAGCAAGTATAGTATATAGTTATAGCTAGCTGCTGGCAAACAATCAATAGATCCAATTTTAGTCATCAAACAAGCTCCACTTCACAGGAAATTCATAATATTGTGCAACATCACGAAATTGTGCAAAAATAAACAACAGTTACACACAGATTGTGCAGTTCATGTGATGTAGAGCAGGTTCCTGGCCCAATAAAGGTAAGAGGGTGCACAGAAAACCTGTAATAAGCAAAGCAAAAATTGCACATACAGAGAAGAAGCATGCAAGCATGCAATAGCTACTATTGACTAGTTTATAAGTTCCATACAACAGCAGGAGAGACTATGTCTGGGGAACAATGGCCATAACATGAACACAGTATTGTGGACTATCTCTATTCCATACTTGAGACAAATTACTGTGTCCTGGATTATAGGAATGGCCTCATTTCAGGTGATGAAGTTTTATTAGGATCATTTTAATTTGGGAGATATTCAAGTGTCCTTGTTACGTACAGAGGTGTCCTAATTTCCAGAGGTATAGCTAACTGTATTGGTGGGCCTATATGTCTCTTGAATATTATGTCAAGCTCTACCAGCCTATATGTCATCGTGATGATAGCATATGTTCATGTAGCTTGTAATAATTATGCTGTTTGCTGAGTGGCAAGTAGTGCTGATTTAGCTAGAATAGCTACCTAATAATTTAGTTAAGTAGTCAGCCATTGTTAGCTACAATAGACCTATCACAACTTTTACTGCTAAACACAGGGTGAATGGAGGGGGATACTCAAGTATCACTTGATGCCACCTCAATAGGTCACTGATTTATTGAACTTCACACTTGAAGTCACCACTTTAATCAGAACACTTACTATTTTCCCTAGTTAAGGTGTCTAGAATGAAGAGGTTCCACTGTAATATAGCTAATTCTATTTTTTTCCTTCAACAGTACAACTGAAATCCCTATTGTGCCATTTTTCTGTACTATTACTGGGCTTCTGACAGCTTTCAACTGTTTATAAAGTCTTGGTCTAGCTGTCCAAATAGGGTAAGACACTACGTAGCTATAATATTATGATGTCTGTGCTCCCCAGAGAAAGAGACTCTGTAATATATACCTGTATTCAGTATGCTCATGAAAAGAGTAAATGTGACAAGACACCATCAGTAACACTGCCAGATAAACACAGCTAGCTATAATCTGAGGAGAACAGTGGACTCTTTTATGTAATACATGCACCAACTCCTAGTGTTGGGGTTGCTCTAATACTAACAAACTTAAAACAAAAGGCTGGGGAGACATACTGTATATAGCTACTCATTGCATGACACCTGCTCCAGGCACTCCAGATGAGTGTGGATTAAGCATGTGTCTCAAATAGAAGAATTTTGACATGAAATCATAATAGCTAATATTAATTTTGGGGAAGGATCCAAATGAGAGAGATGCATGATTAACTCTGTAAGAAACAGAAAATCCACCAGTACTCTTCCAGTTGGAAGTCATCTCTAGTTCAGAAGTGCAGCTAAACATTATCAGGACTCTGCATGAAGCTCTCAACCTACTTCTTAGTCTCTGAGTAACTAGAAGATAGAAGGATACAAACTCATTTACTAAGTTCCAACCCTTATTAATAATAATAAGTTTGCTATTAAAAATAACTTATACATGCTAATATTTTATCCACAACTAAAAGAAGTCATCTAATGCTTAGCTATAGCCTAAATGGTCCACCATCATGGTTTACTATCAGTATAAGATCTTCACAGCTCCCAAAGTGGCAAGAAGTAGAGCAAACACTCCAGGACCTGCATTCATTACCAAAATATTTACATCATCATTAATTTTCATAATTATAGCTAGCTAAACCAAATCAGCATTATTATTATTATTATTAATATTATTATTATTATTATTATTATTATTATTATTATTATTATGTGATGATGTTTTTTACTCAAAATGATGAGTTGGACTCAAGAGAGGCATGGTTGAAGTTCATAGGCATAGGTGTACCACAGAGGCACATCCAGGGAAGTATGTAAAAATTCCTGGCTACAACTGTTGCTACAGTTGAAAGAGTAAATTCAGCCCTCAAGGGCCTCCACTCCCCCACTATCCAAAATCCTGAGCCACCTTAGAGATGTCATTGCCCCCCCCCCCCCCCCCACCTTTTCAAAATCCTGGATCCACCACTGTACCACGTAGATGCAAAATGAACACAAGATGGCATAAAAGCATCAAAGTAGCACCCATTGGGGTATAACTTAATACCTTATAGGTAACCCCATCTAAATGACCACCATGACACCAAAAATAATACCCAGTGTATTTTAGTGTAATTTAATCTCCAAAATAAGGACAACAGTAGACCTAATCCAAATATGTCCTTTGTTAGGATATTCAACTCTCTGTATAATAATAATAATTATAATATAATATTATACTAACCTTGAAGTCCTTTAGCAGCATCTGTAGTTTCTGTAGCAGGAGATTCTGTAGGAGGAGGTGGATCTCCCTCTGTTTTAAAACATTAACATTTGTTCTATAAAAATTCACAAGAATTAGTACTCACCTTCTATAGTAGCAGAAACTTCATTTGCCCAAAACATATCATACTGCACAACTGTAGACCAACTAAATAATGTAATTAAACACATCTTATTAGCAATACATAAACTACTATTACAGTCAAATTAAAGATAGTGATGTTATTGTTTAGAGTCATCTCTTCACTGTTCTTTCTGTATTGGGTTTCATTAGCTCTCACTGACTCATTGTGCATGGTACAGTGGAAGAAAGCCTTCTATTCTGACTCCTTAAATGTGAATATCTCTGTATTGGAAACCATAACAGTTAGGTCATGCATTAAACTTCACCTCCTCTATACCCCTCTAATCAGAACACTTTAATTTGTCTCAAGATGAAAATTTCCACTGCACAATGTCATGTTAATTTTAAGGAGTTAGCTATCATTCTTATTTTCTATTACAATACTTTTTCTGTACTCATATTAGCCAGTCAAGACTTCGTTCTTAGCTAACTGTTGATATATTTAATTCAGCACTGACTTACTGGAACCTAATGGATCCAGTACCAACAGGAGGAGCTGTCCAATAGAAATGTAACATTGTGAACTCAATCCTGGGCATGTTAGGATTATTATGGGTGACTGAAATATCATTATTAGGGGTGCAGCTGCTGAGTCTAGTGTTATCAGGGAGATTGTCTCCAACAAAGGATCCAACTGCAGTTGTCCCATCAGCAGCAAGTCTTCCTTGAATGAGGAAACCACGGAATGTTGTTTCATTACTGCTATTAGGTCTTAGCATCAACCCAACTATATAATATAATAACATTATAGTCATAACACTGTTAATATTGAGTAAATACGTAAAATAGGCTCGTAGGCAAAATTTTCAAAAGGTCAACACATTCAAAAACCACATTCGCTTCAGATGACTACACCCCTTTGATTAATAATAAAAGGATTCAATTTGTAATTCAAATAACAAGCTTGCCTTTTCCATTCTACTTGGATGTTTTTGCATAAATATTTTACACACATCATCTACATAAAGTTATAAGTAAGTGCCAAGCCACTAGCTAAGTCTTTCTTTGTTTGAGTGCACCTCAAGTAGTTATTGAATCATTTAAGTGCAGACCACATGAACATTAACTAAATGGTAGGGTGGCAAAAAGCTAGAGTAGAGTAAAAATTTTAGGAAGAGCAGTTTGGGGACATTCCTTTAAAGACTTTGAAATTGTTTTTAATTTTTAATAGCTAACCTTTTGGATTTCAGAAAGACGACTAACAATATCACATAGCTATCACTGACTACTTAGCATCAAACAAAGCTCCTATGTCATTGACTGGATCAGGAGATAAGGGCTAGCTTGAATCTTGTTCAGAGGGTCCAGCTGTACAACCCAACTGCTGTTTGAGTTGGTTGTGGTTCTAGTTACAGTCTTACTCCAGGCTAGTTACAAGCTAGTTACATTAAATTTCATCTTTATCTTTACTAGTTACTCATCTTTTAGAAAAAAAAGAGGACAGGATAGAAAGAGACTTGCTTATTGCTAATGTTTTAACTACTAAGTTGCACAAACATGTGCAGCATAAAGCATGAAAATAGCCAAAAAAAAATGTTTTTTTTTTTAATACTAAAACCTTCCTTGGGTGGTGCTTAAACACTGTAGTGAATAAGTTCACACCTTACTATGGCCACAAAACAAGGCACCTTATAATCCACTTCCTGTTGTTGTTGTATGATGTAGGCTTATGATTACGTTCAATAATTTAAGCTAGAATTTGTAAGTTATCATCTTAGGAAAAGTACTCTCTGCTAACAAATCACTTTAAGCCTCGACCCACTTATAAATTTCCTAGTAGACCCTTGGATGGCTGTAATAGAGCATGCCAATATAAATACTTAGTAGATAATTCTCATTTTGTATATATATAGCAAGGCTGAAGATGGTATATATTGTTTGCCTTGTGTTCTTTTTGCTGATTCTAAAGATTTGGGACAGTTTGTGTGGGAGAAATTTAACCACTGGACACGGAAAAGTGTCAGGTTTGCTTCACACAATTTCAAAGAAGTACCACCAGAATTCCATGACTTGAGTTGATGCTCTTAAGTCTTCTATGAATATACCTGGCTCTTCTATTGAAGAGCGTGTTAGTAGTGAAGAAATAGCTAGAAATAGGTGTATATTGAAATAAGCCATTTTATTCTGTGGGAGACAGAATATAGCTCTCAGGGGACATAGGGATGATAGTACACGTACCTCTGATGAATTGAGCAACCAGGGAAGCTTTCTTGCCCTTATTGATTATGGCATCAAATCTGGCAATGAAATCTTGCAAAAGCATCTCAAGGAAGCTGCACGTAATGCTATATACACCAGTAAGACTACTCAAAATCAACTTATAGAGTGCATTGGTGAGCATATTAGGGATAGGATGCTTAGAGATGTAAAATTAGCTAGATGGTTTACTATACTGTGTGATGAGGTGGTTGATGTTGCAAGGAAGCAGCAAGTGTCCATTGTTTTGAGATTTGTGGATTGTACTGATACTATCAGGGAAGAAGTTTTGGATTTTGTAACTGTGGACTTGATTACAGGAGAAGTATTAGCCAATAAGCTTAATGAGATGGTACAGCAGTATGGTCTTGACTTTAGTGATTGCCGTGGTCAGGAGTATGACGAGGCAATCAATGTCTGGAGAAGCAGGGGTACAAGGATGGCTTATGGCAGAAAATCCAAAGGCTGTTTATATACATTGTAATAACCACATCCTTAATCTTTGTATTGTATATGCTTGGAACATGAATTCCGCTGTAAAAGACACTGCTTATTTTTTTGCGAATAGTGCTAAACAGTAGCACTTTCTGGAAATGGTCATTGATCAAACAAGTAGAGTAAAAGATCTATGTGGATATATTGTCATGAGGCATATGAGAATTTCTATGTCCTGTTTAAGCATGTACTAGATGTTATGGTAGCCACACTGAACGGTCTTATGGTAATATGAATTGGGACAGCAGCACTGTTGTTTCTGCTAATGGCTTATTGAAAATGCTTTGCTCTTTTGTTTTCATTTTGTCCTTCATTGTTACAATGAATGCAATGGGAATAATTAAACCAGTTAGTATTAAATTACAATACAGGACCAGTGACATTATAATATGCATATAGTAAGATTAAAGATGTGATAGATGAGCTAAGCAAAATACGTAGTAATGATGGCATTCTTCATGGTTGGTATGTACAGGCCGAAATGTTAGCTTCAGAGGTTGATGTTACGCCTCAGGTGCCACGGATAGCTGGACGGCAATGTCATCGTGAAAATGTTGAGCATGTTTCTACCGAGGAGTACTATCGAAGAACGGTGGTAATTCCTTCCTTGGATAATTTGTTGGAGCAATTGCGTGAGCGATTTGGAAATACTCAGATCATTGCTTCCAAACTAATGAATCTGGTACCTTCTATATTATGTAGTGTAGCTAAAGTCTATTTGGGTTGACCTGGCATAGGGATGTCCACATTATGCTGGCATAATTTTGAGCATAATAGGTTTAAGTGAGCATTGGGAATTATGCTGGCATTTTGGGGGAGTTAATTAGCCACAAAGTCTATTTTACTTCCTAGAAGGCTCTTGTGGAAAAATCATGAGAAGGATTTAGCTAATTGGGCCTCTGCTTTTCAAGCTATCATACTTGTGCAGCCTAGCTCAGTAGCTGCTGAACGTGTCTTTTCACTACAAAGTTCATTTACACACCAACAGAACAATTCACTTGAAGATTATATTGAAGCTAGTATCATGTTACAATATAATTTTTAAAGGCATAATATTGTGGTTATGTGGGAGCATAATGGGTAATTCAATGAGCATAATAGGTAAAATTCCTGTAATTGCTGGCATAGCATAAAATTGTGAGCAAAATGTGGACATCCCTAACGTGGCAC
Source organism: Diacarnus erythraeanus (assembly GCA_964016965.1). Taxonomy (NCBI): domain Eukaryota; kingdom Metazoa; phylum Porifera; class Demospongiae; order Poecilosclerida; family Podospongiidae; genus Diacarnus; species Diacarnus erythraeanus. The sequence continues at coordinate 5,834 of CAXHJR010000043.1, read as the reverse complement.
CACGAATATTTTGATAAATTTTCATCCGATTTTAAAATTTCAAACACCAACAGTTAACTAATTATCGTAGAATTTTTCTGATATCTTTTATAAGGTTCTATGCCTTACCAGTCAAAAGTTAGCTGTATGTCCTATAAGCAAAGTACAGAGCATTCCATTAACCGGGCAGAATGTGGTGTGCATTATTTAGCTCGATTCCAGCAGTTTAGATCAATATATGGGTATAGCTGTTACATAGTTAACAGTCAGGTCAGTTCAGAGCATTAAGCTATATCTTCATTGCCAACCTACAAGACTTAAAGCTGCTAAAATTTGCCATAAAGTAGCCAGTTGAGTTGTCTTGTTGATCATTATATAGGATGGACTCTAAAATCCCCTGGGACAGGTTCTGATGGCAGAAAGTGAGGGGATCATTCCAGAGGTAGGACAGCCTCCAAGAACTGAGGGTCATACTGTTCAAGTAATTCTGTGATGTTTCATCTTGGGTTTGTGTTTGTAGATGTTGATTGTTCTGTAGATGTTTGCTGTTCAGCTTTAGATGTTGACTGTTGTAGTGCCAAGCTAATCATTAAAAAAATTATATTGCGGACAGAAATAGCCACACAGAAATAGCCACATGGTTTGGCTCCATTTACTCACACATACCATCATCCACAAGTATTTTGCTAAATCAACTAATGATGTACTACTACGTAATCACACTCTTAATCACACTCTACCGCTACTACTTCCATGGGCAAGTGAACACCAATAGACTTTAGTGTTAAATTTGATAATTTAGTTAAATTCTATGAGGAAGATTTGCCTAATTCTGCCTTGGTTGCAACCAAGATTTTGAGGTGGAAGGCTAAGTGGGAGGGACAAAGTGCAGAGGATAGGCCATCATCATTGAGGAAGGTCATTGAGAAGTGTGACAAGGATTTTTCCCCCAATATCCACACACTGTTGCGCTTGGGCTGTACACTTCCCCTCACTTCCTGTAAAAATGAACAGGCTAATAGTACACGTAAGAATCTAAAAACATTTTTACGTAGTTCTATGGGCCAGGTCAGATTGTCATCTCTAGTTTTGGGTGATTCTATGTGTAAATCCTCGACATTACGTCATTTGTAATAATAACTTGTAATATTCAATAATAATTATAATAAGATTACTGACTATAAAATAAGATTACTGTAATATACTATAAGAATACAGTAAGGAAATTTACACATAGAAGGACCCCTAGTTTTAATGCATGTTCATTATGATTTACCTGTAGATTTGGATGATGTTATTATAATTATAGTAGATTTAAATTAAAATGTAATAGAAGAATTAGTTTGTAGGATTAGTCATTCAATTTTTATTTTCATCAACCACTAATTTTATTCTCATCATTGTCCATTTTACGTATCAATCATGATCAATGGAAGTAGTAATTAGTGGGTGTGGTCAAAAGTGGGTGTGACCAAAGCAAAAAATTTTCCTCACACATCACTATCCCTACAAAAAAAGAATCCTCCTTTTTAAAATCCTAGATCCGCCACAGGTGTGAGAATTGTGGAAGATGGTTTAGGAAGCAGATGCCTGAAAATGCACAGTTGCAGAATTAGAACACAAAAGTACAGAGATGGTAGCCACCTCTCAAGAAAGGTGGTGTGCAGGGAATGTGGGAGAACCTTCAGAAGACAAGGAGACCTCAAGAGACACAGGAGAGAAGCAAGCCAGTTGAAAAACAGAGTGGTTTTATTCAATTCGCAGCATGCCTGCAATGATTTAGGAGGGCTGGTGGCCTTAGTTTGCATAGAAAACAAAGCCAGAACTTGGCTCCCTCAATAGGAAAGACATATGACCCTGAATTGGTAGGATAAAGGGTTTGTTTGTTTGTTTGTCCATTTGTTTGCTTATGTGTGATACACAAATAAAAAACTGAAAGTAACAGGTCTGAGAAGTGAAAAATTATGGTGGCACTTGACTGACATCTAATATTGGCACCTTTTAATTAAAGAGCAATAGTGTGTCCACACAAAAACGTTTCCCAAGGTCTTTCTAGTTACTTCTCTGCTCTACTACAACAGTATGTTGTATCAGTTAAACATAGTTATTACAGTGGAATCTCTAAAAATGAACCCTCTAACGAGCGAATGACCTCTCACCATCGAACTTACAGAATGCCCCAGAGCAACTCCCATAGAAAATGTACAGCAGATCACCTCTTAAAGCGAATACTTCCGAACTCCGAATAGTGAACACTAGCTTAGTACCAGCGCACTCTAGCAATGATAAACTGACCTCTAAAAGCGAATGAGAAGCCACACCCTTTTCATATTAAATGGAAATATTTTTGTACAAGGCCATTGGCTGAAAGGCTTCCTCCAGCGTGTAGGCAGTGGCAATGACTGGGAAATAGAGTTTATGAAACAACTAGGGAAGTGAATGATGAAGAACAAGAGCCAACAGTGAAAACCCACTTAATGCACTAGATAACGTTAAACTGTTTCAGGAGAACCATGGATTCCATCAAGAAGCTGGCACAATCAGCTCAGTTGGATAAGCTATAGCATGTGCCCATGTAAAGTCCTTAATTAAAGCAAGCTACCCTTTTTGATTATATTATGACCCCTAATCATGAAATTTTTATACTCCAGTGTCATTGAAAATGAATTAAGCCACAAGAATGTACAGCAATGAGTAAATGAATTATTATACACTATGATTGGGAGCAGTACATAGAATGATAAAAATGGGAAACCTCTGAAAGCAAACAACCTCTGAATAGTGAACAGAGGGGCCTGGTCCCAAATCGTTCTCTCTTCGGAGGTTCCACTGTAGTACATCAGTCTCCAGATAAAGCATACTGTGTTAACATGAACTAAACTACATTTTTGTTGCTTCTAAACACAGTAAACTTATTTGCTATTACTTTGACAAAATGAACGAAACCCTCGCCTCCTGATCCCAAAATAATATTTTTATATAATAACTGAATCAGAAATAAAAAGGCTAAAAGAATTAAGTGGATCAGACACATTGGTTCTCACTAGTCAAGTTTCTCAACTAATTCAAAAGTGCAATGTGAAAGTGCCTAAAGACACTAATCATTGTTAAATGGCTGTCTACCACATTATTATTAGACTGAACTTACCACATTCTAATGGAGGGTTAGGCTTCTCTGTATTTAGTGTTGCTGTTTCAGTACTAGTTAGTTCCTATACATGAGATAAGTTGTAAAGTCATAATGTCACTATCTTAGTTAACTTACAGAGATTCCTATCAGTTGATTGAGCATACTTCAGTAGTTCTTAACTGTCGTCTGTTTAGTTAAAGAACACTTATATGGTGATCAAAGAGTCAAATTTACTTAATTACTCTTGAAAGATAGAGTCTTCAGGCACACAAAAGAATAGCTCTTGTCAAAGTTAACTATCTTCACCAATAATGAATAAATGATTATTTTCAGAAGAAGCTGTCATTCATCTTGTTGCTGATAATGGTAGAGTAAGAGAATAAAGCAAGAGCTCCTTCTGTTCCAGATTTGAAGTCTCAACTTAAAATAGGGGTCATTGTTCACTTTCTACAAAAATGACTCCCAATCCTTTGTAAATTGCATAGTAAGACATTTGACCTTGTCTGTTACCTCTATAATATATCTGGTAGTATGCATCAAATACTTAGTATCCACTTAGCATGTCATTACTGGAATGAATAAGGTCTGAAGAACTGATGAGTATGTGTAGTACCACAAGCAAGATGTGTATTCAAAGGAGCATGTGTACACAAGTTGTGTTCATTTTGCCTTTTCCCAGTGACTCATAAGCAAGAACGTTTATTAACACAGACCGAATAAAAATATAGTCTGTTACTCCTTTGATGAAAGCATGAACATTTGGAAAAACTACTAAACAGGAACCGCCAGTCTCATGGACATAAGAAAGTTGTAGTTTCTAACTTTGAAGAAGTGTACTCACCTCAGTGGAGAGAGAGTATATAGACAATCACAGTGGGTGAGATAATTTCTCACATCATGTTTGTCAATAATTATCATCTTTAAATTATTCACAACTATACTCCTCAAAAGAAAAAAGCTAATACAACAGTTGTTTGCCAAATTAAAACTCAGGTAGTGAAAAATTTATAACTATGTAGCAAGGAATTGAGAGAAGTAATGAAGCCATGATTTCATGAATGCTGTAGTATTGATTAGATGAGTTGGTACGATAAGAAACAGTATGACCGAATACACCTCATTTGCACATGTCCTGTTCCTACTAGAGAATTAATCCTCCTGAGTGAAGGACTTCACTAGTGTTGACATCCTTTATCTAGAATTTGCCATAAATACTATGTTGTTAAGAAAAAAGAAATACTCTTTAATCAAAACTTCCTTTAAATTAGTGAGTAGTAACCTTTGTAAGAAAATATGCAACAATATGTAAGTGGTTATTGGAAAGGGCTAAGTACATTGGAGTTATCTGGTATATATCTGGACACAGTAGATCACAGTGATATGTATCCACAAAGTATTGCACAACATCAAGATGTCCATTTTGACTGGCATGATGAAGAGGAATTCTTCCAAACTGACCCCTAATATCTGCTTCACAATTTAGATCCTCTATAAAGAACTTCACTACATCTAGTTCACCTCTAAATGCTGCAAGGTAAAGAGGTGTGTTGTAAGTATTCTTCACTAGTGGATTACAGTGGTGAAAAGTACCTCACTACATCTAAATGATCATTTTGAGAGGCTAAATGTAATGGAGTTGTCTGGTCTTCTTCATCTTGACAAAGTGGATTACAGTGATGTGTATCCACAAGGTATTGCACAACATCAAGATGTCCATTTTGACTGGCAGAATGAAGAGGAATCCTTCCAAACTGACCCCTAATATCAGCTTCACAATTGAGATCCTCTATAAAAAACCTCACCACATCTAGTTTACCATTCAATGCTGCATAGTGAAGTGGTGTGTCATTGAAGGCATCCTTCACTAGTGGATTACAGTGGTGGACAGTGGTGAAGTACCTCACTACATCTAAATGACCACCAAAAGAGGCTAAATGCAATGAAGTTGTCTGGTCTTCTTCATCTTGACAAAGTGGATCACAGCGATGTGTATACACAAGGTATTGCACAACATCAAGATGTCCATTGAAACTGGCATGATGAAGAGGAATCCTTCCCTCCATACCCCTAATATCAGCTTCACAATTTAGATCCTCTATAAAGAACTTCACCACATCTAGTTTACCTTCCAATGTTGCAAGGTGAAGAGGTGTGTCATTGTAAGTATCCTTCACTAGTGGATTAAAGTGGTGGAGAGTTGTAAAGTACCTCACTACATCTAAATGACCACCAGCAGAGGCTAAATGCAATGGAGTTGTCTGGTCTTCTTCATCTTGACAAAGTGGATCACAGTGATGTGTATCCACAAGGTATTGCACAACATCAAGATGTCCATTAAAACTGGCTGAATGAAGAGGAATCCTTCCAAACTGACCCCTAATATCAGCTTCACAATTTAGATCCTCTATAAAGAACTTCACCACATCTAGTTTACCTTCAAATGCTGCAAGGTGAAGAGGTGTTTTATTGTAAGCATTCTTCACTAGTGGATCACAGTGGTGGAAAGTGGTGAAGTACCTCACTACATCTAAATGACCACTTTGAGAAGCTAAATGCAATGAAGTAGACTGTTCTTCATCTTGACACAGTGGATCACAGTGATGTTTATCAACAAGGTATTGCACTACATCAAGATGTCCATTAAAACTGGCATAATGAAGAGGAATCTTTCTCTCCTGACCCCTACTATCTGCTTCACAATTTAGATCCTCAATAAACAACTTCA
>CAXHJR010000042.1:0-15843 GCA_964016965.1 Diacarnus erythraeanus | reverse complement strand
GAAATGAGGACACCTCTGTATACAGTGGAACTCCTCCATTCCAATACCCTGAAATGAGGACACCTCTGTATACAGTGGAACCCCTCTACTCCAACCCCCTGAAATGAGGACACCTCTGTATACAGTGGAACCCCTTTATTCCAACACCCTGAAATGAGGACACCTCTGTATACAGTGGAACTCTTCTATTCCAACACCCTGAAATGAAGACACCTCTGTATACAGTGGAACTAGTCACTTTTCATGTCTCTCTCTCTTTCAGGATGTTTTGTTTGCAGTAATAGTGGCTAATAACCAAGTAGTAACATACATCAAACCTAAAGAACATAACTTAGTCCCTCTTGGTAAGTGGGGTGTATACAATACATGTTTCTAATTGCATACTGTATATACTATTCTAATGTATGTGTTTTCTATATTTGTGTGCTACTATACATGATTTCTACTATGTTTTCTATACTTGTGTGCTACTGGACACAATTTTGCTATTCTAATGTATTGTGTTTTCTTTATTTGTGTGCTATACTCTATACAGGTTTTTCTAATTACTATCCATGTATGTATTTCTAATTTGTGTAGACATCCATATCATCCTCAACCTGGTACACTCCTCGACTAGCTTTAGGTCAGCAGAAAGCTGGACTCCAATATGTCTCCCAAAGTTCAACAACACAGGTCAGGTTAAAATTAATATCAGCTACTCAATAGTCATAGACACCTTGGGACAAATTAGAGTCTTTTAATTAGAAGGGATGACCTCTTTTCGGGGTGAAGGTATACAGTATAGTGGAACCTCTCTATTCCAGACACCTGGAGATAAATTAGAGTGTTTTAATTAGAAGGGATGACCTTATTTTGTGGTAAAGGTATATAGTGGAACCTCTCTATTTCAGACACCTGGAGACAAATTAGAGTGTCCTGATTAGAGGGGTGGCCTCATTTCAGGGGGTGAAGATTTATATATATAGTGGAACTTCTCTCCATTCTAGACACCATGGGACCCTGAGACAAAACTTATTAGAAGGGTGACCTCACTTGGGGGAGGGGTGGGGGTGGAGTTAATCACAGTAAGCTACAACCTAGTATGCAAAATACATGGTTCAAGCCTCATATTTTTTTTTCCAGGTTTCCTCCATGCTCATGTATCATACCTCCCAAATGACTCCCCGGCCTGCATGCTGCTCTTCTCTACCAACAAAGAGAAGTTCTTTGACTTGCAACAGTGTCAACAGAAAATCATTGAAGTGAGAGATGACTCCTTGTTTTGAGATGAATCTGTTGTGGGAGATATCTTTTCCCCACCAGATGTCTTTTCTCTCTACTATCATGAGCCTTTGGAGTCTATACTGTGACCTCCCTATTCCAGAAACCTTAGGACAGATTAAAGTGTCCTGATTAGAGAGGTGGCCTTCATTTCAGGGGGTTAGAATAAAGGGGTTCCACTGTATAGAGAGGTATCCTCATTTGAATAGAGGAGTTCCATTATATACAGAGGTGTCCTCATTTCAGGGGGTTTGAATAGAGGCCAGAGGGGTTCTACTGTATACAGAGGTATCCATTTCAGGAGGTTGGAATAGAGAGGTTCCACTGTATTTCAGGGTGTTGGAATAGAGGAGTTCCACTGTATACAGAAGTGTCCTCATTTCAGGGGGTTGGAATAGAGGGGTTCTACTGTATACAGAGGTATCCTCATTTCAGGGGGTTAGAATAGAGAGGTTCCACTGTATAGAGAGGTATCCTCATTTCAGGGTGTTGGAATAGAGGAGTTCCACTGTATACAGAGGTGTCATCATTTGAATTAGTGTCATAGCACAACTACTACTGAGATTAGTGAGAATATACTGAGATTAGTTACCCTGATTCATAGTTGTTATAATAATTATTCTTAGAAACTTGAAAAGCAAGGATGCATTGAACCTATAAAAGATGCAGTTAAGGAGTCCAACTATACTATAGGTGAGAACTAGCAGGCTACCATATTATCTTAATAGATACTTTTTTCTAAATTGTAAAATTAATGTATAAGAATTATTTCTGTGGGAGTTATGAACAGAATTTATTGGCCATAATATATTATAGGTCCTATGTACCTATATTATTATGTAGACAGTGTTTTCCTTAAGTGGTACGAAGGGATAGTGGTAAGGAGGAAGTTTCAGACCATCATCAAAGCATTTAAGCTCCACCCCACATCTACATCAAAGGGAATTGTCCATTGAAGGCATAGGAGCCTACTGTATCTGGGGAGAACACTGGTGAAGATTAAATGTCCATTGAAGACATAGGGACCCACTATACCTTAACTCTTTAGGGCAGATAGCGTCTAATCACGTCATGCGCTATGTCGTTAACGACGGTAGCCGGTAGCGTGTATACCTTGGAAGTGGTTAAGTAACATAACTATGATTAGCTCGCTAAAATTCAGAATGGGAAGCTGCTTATTTTATTACAGCAACCATAACTAATGCTAAGTTCACTGTACAATGTGTAGCAAATTAATTTGAAGGCTGGGATAATGTAATAAATGAGTATTATATCAGAATAGTGATGAATATTTAGATAATATGGACTTGAGCAACGATAAAACTGGAAGTAAGATTATCAATAATAAATAACTAGTGAGCTTGAGTTTAGTGAACTGAGCTTACCTCATTTCTCCTCGTCTCCCGATAGCTAGTGAAATTTCTAGCTCTAACTATAAAATAGCCTAGCTACGCAATGATAGAACAGTAAATTACGCTAGCTTGATAATCAGTCTACGGTTCTTGTTTATAACAACTCTAGTTGTTGTTTTTACAACGTTGCTAAGTGATTAGTTGTGAGTGAGACCTGCAGGGATCATGAGAGCCTCAAAGAAACTCCCCTCCAGAAACGCCATCTTTTTTTCAATTTAATTCTGTCTTGGATGTGGACGAATGCGTAAATATTTAATTATAAGCCCTAAAGAGTTAACTATTTTGGGGAGAATAAACTGATATGTATAATATGCAGATCAATTGCAAGCACCTGAGATCCGACATTTCCTGTACAAGTCTCGAAAAATGTCCTCTGTCACATCACCAAAGATTCCTCCAGTCTATTCAAGAGAAGAGGATGAAAGAAGGTATAAACTCATTGTTTAGTGAAGGTCAGGGAAAAAATGGGAGGGGCAGCTGTTGTAGTTTTCTAACTAAAACAGTGAAAAGAAGAGAAAATCTTTCCTTTCTTTCCTTATTTTCCTATTTTAAGTTACTTCTTTCTTCTTCTTCTTCTCTTGGTATGGGGGGGAGGGGGGATGTATTATAGTGGAACCACGGAATAAAGGACACATTAGGATCAAGTCTACAGTCCCTTGTAGGGAGACTGTCCTTATCTCAGAGGGCTAAAATGCTATAGAACCTCTGGATAAAGGGATTGGATCAACTGTCCCTTGTAGAGAGACTGTCCTTATCTCAGAGGTTAATTTACACTAAAATGCTGTAGAACCTCTGAATAAAGGACACATTGGGATTGTGTCTATTGTCCCTTCTAGAGAGGCTGTCCTTTTCTCAGAGGATAACTGAATAAAGGACACATTGGGATTGTGTCTATTGTCCCTTCTAGAGAGGCTGTCCTTATCTCAGAGGATAATTTACATTAAGGTAAACCAGATGGTACATTTTAGTTGTCCATTGAATAAAGGTTGTCCTTGTTTTAGAGGGTCCTTTATAGAGATTTTGCTATATAGGGTATTGGGAGGATTCCATAACTGTTGAACCCTGACCACCAGTCAGGTGGGGATAAAATTAATATTTTCAATCCTCAGCTGTTGAAGTGAGTCAACTAATCAATAGCTTTTGCCTGTGATGACCATTTCCAAATACACACTCACCCTAATACCATACCTTCCTCCTGTGATAACCATGAAAGATAAACATTGCCTGCAATAAGTGATACATCCCCTTCATACAGGCTTTACTCCTTATATATGTTCATGCACGAGCGACTCCACTCCTCTTCATGGCCTACCAAGATCCTCTACCACGTTGGGAACAAAGAAGCCCTTTTAGGCTGGAGAACTGCAGGGTTTGATCTCTACATTGTTTTTGATCCTCTCATAGTGAAAGCACAGGCTATTATACTTGGAAATAAACTTATCAAGTGGATTAGTGTAAGTGTGTTTGTAGGTGTAATTCAGAGGTAGCTAATAGTTGGAACTGTGGAAATTGTCTTCAATTCAGAGTGGGACCTCTATATTGGAACCGTAGAAACTATAGAGGTTGTCCTTAATTCAGAGTGAGACCTTTCTATAATGGACACATTGGAACCTTGGAAACTGTCCTTTATATAGAGGTTGTCCTTAATTTAGAGATACATAATAGTAAAGTGGGACCTCTATAAAGGACACATTGGAACCTTGGAAACTGTCCTTTATATAGAGGTTGTCCTTAAGTCAGAGGTAATAGTACAGTAGAACCTCTCTATATAGGATACATTGGAACCTTGGAAACTGTCCTTTACTGTATAACACAAATTTTTAGCTGGGTAATTAATTTAGCGAGATTAGTGTTTGTAAGTTTACCGCTAGAGTAGTTTAGATGACCTTATGTACTATGTACTATAACTGAACCGCTAAAATATTTACCTTCCAAAACAGTGTCTAATTCAATGACGCTAAATATTTTACCCACTATATTAATGTGTTATATAGAGGTTGTCCCTAATTCAGAGATAATAGTTCAGTGAAACCTCTCTGTAGAGGACATATTGGGACCTTGAAAACTGTCCTTTATATATATTATAGAGGTTGTACTTAATTTAAGAGATTATAGTAAAGTGGGACCTCTCTATAAAGGACATGTTGGGACCTTGGAAATTGATATAGAAATTCAGAGTTAACATAATAATTATTACAGAGTTATCTGAGGGTTAATGTGCTACTAGTTAAATATAGAGTTTCCCCAGGAGTGCACATCAAAATGATATCTTGCTGTGGTGTTATTTATGTATTCTCTTAAAGCCACTCAAAAGGAGAAATGGAGGCTGTACACTCTCTGGAGAAACCCTGCTTTTAGCATGTTTCTTCTGGGAAAGCCATACCTTAACTTTGTATTACATTTTGCAGAAAGAAGAAGACAGATTGGTCATCACCAGCTCACATACATTTTAATTTCCTGCACAAATACCTCATAATTATGTTACCTTCGGCACTTAGTTAAAACTCTGATGTCATGCTATTTATATCTGCATAATTATTTTTTAATTGTGAATCATTTTCAGAATGGTAATGTGTTTATTATGACTGTTATAGTTAGGTGGGCTTTCAGTATACTAAGATATAGATATAGTGGAACCTCTGAATAAAGATCCAGTCTACTGTCCCTAGTAGAGAGGCTGTCCTTATCTCAGAGGTTAAGATACAGTGACACCTCTGAATAAAGGACACATTGGGATCAGGTCTACTGTCTCTTGTCGGGAGGCTGTCCTTATCTCAGAGGTTAAGATACAGTGGCACCTCTGAATAAAGAACACATTGGGATCAGGTCTACTGTCTCTTGTAAGGAGTTGTCCTTAGTACAAAAGTTCTTATTTCAGTGGGTCCTTCTACTATAGTCGGTATGATCATTAGTGAAGAAAATTTCTGTTGCAGATGATAGACAGGCAAAGCAACACACACACACACACACACACACACACACACACACACACACACACACACACACACACACACACACACACACACACACACACACACACACACACACACACACACACACACACACACACACACACACACACACACATACCAGCTAAGTTACCTGTATGTAGATATATTTTATGCAACATAACATAAAACTCAAATCAATGGTGAATAATGATGACCTTCCCTTCATGGGGTTTGGGTGATGAGTCTTTTCCATCCAGACATTGAATTGTTACCTGGAGGGGAAGGGACAACTCAATTCCCCATTAGCAAAATAATAAATAAAATAAATTGACTTAATTGATAATACATAACGAGATTCATAGATTACCGGTTCGCGCCATTTCTAAGTTTCGCTAAAAAGAATTTTTATTCGCGCCTTACAAAAAAAATGTCGGCTCGAGAAGAGCAGAGTGTCTCGTCTTCTATTTTTCGCCAGCCTGTTAACATATTCCGCCATTATGCAGCTAAGTATGAGGATGTTATAGTCAAAGATCCCGACTTCACCTTCAAGTTAGAATCGCTTCTCAAGGTCGCGAGCTATATCATCCCAGGTAGGTCGTAACAACTAGCTAACTTGATAGACTTATGGCTGGCTATATTTTAAAAGAAGAAGAAGCCAGTACATGGTACTCTATGTAATTATGTGAAGCTGTTCGCATTTGCTAATATCAATAATAGATTTTGGAATTTTATGTCAATAAATAATTATTTTAACTAGCTAATTAGCTCCGGTAGCTAATAGCCTGCTAAAGTCTATTTGTGTTCATTTGAGCTGTGGAGCTAGAGATAAGAATGGTTAGCTGGTATGGTGTTAGATCAATTAACACCATTTATTTTTGCATCCACATGGCCATAATAATATTTATCTTTGTTCCACCCAATTTTTTGTTCCTGGTTTGTGGAGCTGGGTTAAGTACAGGCTTAATGCACAGAGAGAATCACAGACATATTGATCAGGACCACAGAGGAACCTCAGACATGTTGACCAGAACTACAGACGTTGACCAGGAACCACAGACATGTTGACTAGAACCACAGACATACTACCGACATGTTGATCAGGACTTTGCTAATAGTTTTGATTTTTAATATTTTTGCTAGAATTCAAGTGAACACAAATAAACTTTAGGTCAACTAATAATGTTTCAGAAAGGACCTGTGGTTAGTAGCTATCTGCTTCAATTTTGTACATTCTTCCTAGGACGTTTGGGAGGTTCGTGGGAATTTTCAGAAGTTGGTAAGTATTAATGAAAGGAATGCTTTATTCATAGTAATTGTTATATTGACATGTAAATATTGTTCCTGTAGCCTTCAGTGTTTCCAACCTCTATTCCCTTGGAAATGACTATCTCATTGCAAGGAAATGTCCTGGTTCCTGTCAGATAACCAAAGTAAGTACCCCATCACATTATGTTATCCTAGTCTCCTCTGTAGACCTCCCCAGACCTCTGTCTCCCTCTCCACAAAGAAAGGATTATTGTTAGCATGCTTGATTGGCTAACATTTGAACACTTTTGCTATTTTGAGAGTATCTGCTCATTAAGAAGTTTTTTGTGATGAAAGAACAGACCATTGCTTTTCTTTTGGTGGGGGAGGGGTCTCGGAATAGGTCTAAGGAGGAGACTATGGTTGTTAAAAGTATAGAAATGTTCCACCATACAGTATCATGTTAAGTATAAAGATGAATATTGATTTTTATATCTTTTAGTATTCCAAGAAGCAGCAGCGGTTATTGTGGTTGCTGACACTGCTAGACTATGTGGAGGTTGCCATAGAAGTGATGACACAACGATATGCGGGAGAACCGGCAAAATGGGGTGTGGTCATTCTTATGCAGTTAGTTAGGTTTGTGAGTTTGAAATAAGATCAAGTACTTTATTATGTACTATATTATTATTATCCTTCCTACTCCTTTTCTGTATGACCCTCTTCCTCCTCTCCTCCTTCATCCTTTTCCTCCTCCTCTTCCTCTTCCTCCTCATCCTCTTCCTCCTCCTCCTCTTCCTCCTCCTCTTCCTCCTCCTCTTCCTCCTCCTCCTCTCCTCCTCCTCCTCTTCTTCCTCCTCCTCTCCTCCTCCTCTTCCTCCTCTTCCTCCTCCTCCTCTTCCTCTTCCTCTTCCTCCTCCTCCTCCTCCTCTTCCTCCTCCTCTTCTTCCTCCTCTTCCTCCTCCTCCTCCTCTCCTCCTCCTCTTCCTCCTCCTCTTCCTCCTCCTCTTCTTCCTCCTCCTCTTCCTCCTCCTCTTCCTCCTCTCCTCCTCCTCTTCCTCCTCCTCTCCTCTTCCTCTTCTTCCTCCTCCTCCTCTTCCTCCTCCTCCTCCTCTTCCTCCTCCTCCTCCTCTTCCTCCTCCTCTTCCTCCTCCTCCTCCTCCTCCTCTCCTCCTCCTCTCCTCCTCCTCCTCTTCCTCCTCCTCCTCCTCTCCTCCTCTTCCTCCTCCTCTTCCTCCTCTCCTCCTCCTCTTCCTCCTCCTCTTCCTCCTCCTCCTCCTCCTCCTCCCTGCCATTCTAATTTCCACACACACACACACACACATCACTGATATTAGAGCAATCCTGAGGTACCTGTTAGTGTTCAAGTATGGTCATGGTCTTATCAGCACACCAGCTGTCCCCAGTCCAGACAGAAAGGCAGCACAGGTCAGAGTACAGTGCATCCCCAACCCCACCCCCAATACCTGCCCGTGAAGGAACTTGTGTGTGTTTTTACTTTTCGGTTGTATCTCCATTTTTTTTACTGGTTTATGCTCAGAATGACAGGACGTGAAGTGGTTGTAGAATTGTTGATTAATCACAATTTCCAGTTCTCTGAGCTATTTGGTAAGGGTGCATCCTCAATATAGGGAGGCTATCATTATCTCAGAGGTAATATACAGTGGAATAATAAAGTGGTTTGAACTCAGAATGACGAGATATGAAGTGGTTGTACCATAATTCAGGAAGTAAAGTCTTTTTGGAAGACAGAATCATTCCGAAATTAAATTATCTGAATAAATCTAGTACTAAGATTTGGTAGCTACTGTCTCCAAAATTAAACTTTTGTCAAGCAATAAAAATTAAGCTTGAAGATTTCTGGAATGGCTATTATATATCTATTACTTATGCAAATGATATTCTAGTCCAGTCTCTTGAAGTAAAAAATAGCTCCTTTGTAAGTGAGGTGTTCAAAGGTCCCTTCCCAAAATTTGGAAGAAGAAGAGTGTGAGTCTCATTAAAGACTTGGTGCAGAAATAAAAGTGTTTTATGGTATGATATGTACAATATTTCTATTTAATCAAAAACCACTTCCCTCACAATGCCTTGCATTCCGTCTAGTAGCATCTTCATTACTGACTGGAACTGTTGCTCTCTGTGTTCTCCAGGCACTCCATTCCAACCCTCCCAATGACAGCGAGGGACATCCATTGGCATGGAGAGCTCCCCGTACTGGTAAAATCATAAGATCTATCTATGCAGGTAAGAGGAAGCAATTATCTACCTGTAAAGAGCCAGATATTTGTGAGTGTATTGATATCACTGTGTCTGGGAGAGAGATGTTCTCTCTCACACTATGTGGTAAAGGGTATTCCATATTCTAGATAATTATTACATCTGGCTAATAGCAATATTAGTAGCTAGGATACTGTACCATGAGTCATTATGTTTGCAATCTCAGAATCTTTCCCTTTCTGCCTAAGAAGATTGCTGTAGGTAACCCTGTAGACTAGAGAGAGGTGTGGTCCCAGATATAAGTAGCAGTGGCACCAATAAGAAGGGGTGTGGTCCTGTAGGTGACTATGACTATAGATCCTAAAAGGAGGTGTGGTCCCCACTACAAAGTCTTAACCATGGTTGTAATAGGAAAAGGTGTGACTATATAAATCCCCATATTATGTACATTACTGATAGCCTGTTTGTTGTTTGCTGTTGTTGTTGTCATCATTGTTTGTTGTTGTCATTTGTTGTTGTTGTTAGATGACTCTGTTCTCTACTCCCAACTACATCATTATGTTACACCTACTTCACCTTCCACTGGGCAGTCTGGGGGTGTGGCTGACTCCATGAAGAGACCACTTGGAATCAAACAGATGGTGGCTGAAATTCTGTACATTTCTAGGCCTCTTGTTCACAGTAAGTACAATACAGTAGAATCTCAGATAAAAGGACCCTCTAATTTCTGTATAAAGGCAACTAAAATGTACATCTGGTATCTTAACCTCTGAGATAAGGACAGCCACTACAAAGGGACAGTAGACCTTTTCCCAATGTGTCCTTTATTCAGAAGTTCCACTGTAATGTGGGCAGGACCACAAGGGTAGGAGCCTTCCCTCCCATCCTGTGTAATTATGGTATATGGAGAAGAGGGTTCTATATTTACTTACAAATTTACTCTCTTCACTTTCTTTGGACACACTGTTCTGTTATAAACTCCTCCTCCAAAGTGATTTAAATTTTACACACATAATAATTGTTAGATAATGTACATCATTTAATACATAATATAATAGAAGAACTCTACGTATATTATTCAGTGTCTGAAATAGAGGAGCTCTATATTATTATTATTTTCAGTGTCAGAAACAGAGGGGTTAATTTCAGTGCCTGAAACAGTGTCTGAAACAGAGAGAGTCTGAAAACAAAGGGGTTAAGTTCAGTGTCAGGAACAGAGGGGTTAATTTCAGTATCTGAAATAGAGGGGTTCTGGTACTACATAGAGTGGAGCCCTTCTATTTTAACCCCTTTTCCTCCGTATTAATATTAAATCTGTTATTACACTTAATTCCTTGTAGTATTTTCGATGTTTGTCTTCAGTTCCAATTCCTGGAAACCCTGGATGCTGTCCTTGGCAGGGGATATCCTTAGCCTCCAACTATTAGGAAGTCCAACGTCATACCTCGGGTGTGAAAAGTCTGAGGTTACCAGGCGTAGGGTGGTATTACTCTTGTATCTTCTTCGATCTCCATTTTATGACAGTTACACCAAGTGAGTGTGTGGGATCACAAGGAAACCTCAGATCACATGGAATAGAGGAGTCACTGCATACTGAGGTGTCCTCATTTTAGGGGGTTGGAATAGAGGAGTCCCACTGCATACTGAGGTGTCCTCATTTTAGGGAGTTAGAATAGAGGAGTTCCACTGTATAGAGAGGTGTCCTCATTTCAGGGTGTTGGAATAGAGGAGTTCCACTGCATACAGAGGTGTCCTCATTTCAGGGTGTTGGAATAGAGGAGTTCCACTGCATACAGAGGTGTCCTCATTTCAGGGTGTTGGAATAGAGGAGTTCCACTGTATACAGAGGTGTCCTCATTTCAGGGGGTTGGAATAGTGGAGTTCCACTGTATACACATTTCAGGAGGAGTTCCACTGTACTAAAAATAATATTAACTTTGTGGTATCCATGACAGATGTGCATGGTGTAAGTGACATTTTATTGTCAGATTAAATATCACAATCTAATCTTATATTTTCTGTAGGTCTATTCTGATTCAGTTCTTAAAAGGTATATCCAACAAGTTTCCATTTCTTCAGTTCATTATCAGTAAGTATATTACTATATAATATTAGCTACCACTACTACTACTACTACTACTACTACTACTACTACTACTACTACTACTTATTATTATTATTATTATTATTATTATTATTATTATTATTATTATTATTATTATTATAATTTATTTTGTCCTGTTTAGAGAAGTATATAGCTTAATTTCAGGGTGTGAAGCTATATATAGTTACCCTATTTTCTTTTTGCTTGTTTGTTATGTTTGTTTATTGTTATTTATTTACTTGTTTACATTGTTTATTTGTTTGTGTTTTCTCCATTTAATTACTTCTTTCTATATACCACAGAACCTGCTCTGGAGTATCTTCCAGTATGGCAACAAACCTATTCCTACAACTGGATGACGTAATGAAACAATGCTTAGCCTAATGATAGGCATGTTAAAAAGAACTTTTGTAATGATCATTCAATTCATAAATCTGAAATAAAATTTTCTGAATTTATAAACTGGAAGTTACAATGGACTTAATTCTGATACAGTGGAACTTCTCTCTGCTCTGGATGCTTGAAAAATTGCAGATATCCGATAAAAGACATCACCTCTGAGAACTAAAAATACACTATCTAAGATAAGGACAATCCTAGCTCCCTTCAAGGGACAGTAGACCTGATCCCAATGTGTCCTTTACTTAGAGGTTCCACTGTATTCCAAGACTGGTTCATACTATATGTGGACTTTGCTAATGATCTTTGAGATGTGAAGAACAGACCAGTGCTCTCTCTAGGGAAAGAATGGTGGCAAGGTGGGAGTTTCAGAGGATCTATAAGCCCCACCCCACCCCTACATCTAACCCCCACCAACACCAACATCAAAGGATATAAGCTCCATCCCACACCAAAGGATCTAAGCCCCACCCACCATCAAAGGATTAAAGCCTCACCCCACACCAACATCAAAGGATTAAAGCCCCACCCAACCCCACATCAAAGAATCTAAGTCCCACCCAACCCTATATACATCAAAGGATTAAAGCCCCACCCCAGTCCCAACCCCTACATCAAAGGATCAAAGCCCCACCTCACACCTACATCAATGTTGAAGGGATATGGGCATACTGATGGAGAAGTGAATCTGAGTTTCCTTCCTCTGCATCACCTGATTGGCTGATTGTCGGTAAAAATAGCAACTATTTTACAAACTCAATTAAAACTAAAACCTATCTGAATGTTGAATTAAAATCACATGATTTTAAAAACTATGTTGAAGTCAAAGTTCATCACCGTGGCATCATCATCTCTGTAGATTAAGGAGTAGAGACGGTATGATGGACTTGAGGTGGGATATAGTGCCCATAGCGAGACCCACCATAACGACTACCCACTGTAGCACTTCTTCGAGTCTTGGCTAGAAAATAAAAAATAGAAGTATGATCTGATTGGGACAACTTCATTAAAAAAAGAAAATAAATAAATAAATAAATAAATAAATAAATAAATAAATAAATAAATAAATAAATAAATAAATAAATAAATAAATAAATAAAATTTTAGTACATTAAAGGCCAAAAGATAAAAGTGGTCATTTGCTCCCAAGAAGTGTTATTCAAAGCATAAATAATAATGGTTTTAAGGCACAGTGAGTATAATAATATTATGTATATTATATGCCTGCCTCCACAGACCACAGGTATTACATTTGATTATTTTTTGTTTTGGTAAAAAATCATCTACACTCTTGTATCTAGAATAAGTTTAAAAAAAAGAAAATGTGTTAATGGCTAAATTTGGTTCGATCCAAGGATAGGCTCAAACAGGTGTGGGTTGGAACTTAAAAATGACCTATTACTCCACCACATTTCCACCACTTAACGGCTCTTTCTCCGTGTCACAGAATCAGATTACATCATTGTCAATTGTACTACATCGTCAATTGTATTATTACTGTCATATTGCACTATAATACCATTATACTGTGATACCATTATACAGTAGACCCTCACTTATACGGACTCCTTGGGACCAGCACTAGTCCGTATATGTGAAATGTCCATATATGTGAAACAATAATGTATACATGTGGCAAAAATTATTTAGGAAGAAAAAAATGACTGTACTTTAACTGGGCACATCTCTAGCTAAGTCCTTGAACCAGTGTTAGCAGCTTTGCATTAACAGAAGGTGGGGGGTGCCCACAACAGGTAGTTAACTGTTAATGATATTTATAACCTGTTGTATCAACCCAATAATTGTATAAAGTAGATATAGGTAGGCCGGATAAGTGAGGGCCAGATATGCGAGGGGTCTACTGTACTGTAATAGTACAATTGACCATGATGTAATCAGATTCTGTTACAGAGAAAGAGCGGAGTTATCCTTCATGCATTCCTTGAGTAAGAAGACTACTCATAAAGGAAATAAAATGGAGAGGGTTTCTTGCTGAGGTCTTTCTCATTCAGATCACATCAATCAGATTACACCATTGTCAATTGTGTACTATTGTTATTGTACTATATCTAACCCCCTAGCCCTGCCCTAGCCCACAACAATAGTACAATTGACAATGATGTAATCTGAATAATCTGTTATATGGAGAAGTGAGAGTATCTTTCAGTGTCTGTTTACTAGAAAGAATGCATGACATTGTGGGGGTGAGTATATTCAATAAAGATAAGCACAGGTGGAACCTGACTCTGAAATAAGGAAAACTTCTTTACAAAGGAACCACTAATAATGTACAATCTGGTTTCTTAGTGTAAATTAACCTCTGAGATAAGGACAGCCTCCCTACAAAAGACAGTACCAATTTGTCTTTTATTCAGAGGTTCCACTGTATATCTTAGTGAAAATTTGGACAACCTCTCTATAAGGCACAGTAGACCTGATCCTAATGAGTCCTTTATTCAGAGGCACCACTGTATCTTAGTGTAAATTAACCTCTGAGATAAGGACAACCTCTCTACAAGGGACAGTAGACCTGATCCCAATATGTCATTTATTCAGAGGTTCCACTGTATCTTAGCCTCTGAGATAAGGACAGCCTCCCTACAAGGGACAGTAGACCTGATCCTAATGAGTCCTTTATTCAGAGGCACCACTGTATCTTAGTGTAAATTAACCTCTGAGATAAGGACAACCTCTCTACAAGGGACAGTAGACCTGATCCCAATATGTCATTTATTCAGAGGTTCCACTGTATCTTAGCCTCTGAGATAAGGACAGCCTCCCTACAAGGGACAGTAGACCTGATCCCAATATGTCCTTTATTCTTAGGTTCCACTGTATCTTAGTGTAAGTTAACCTCTGAGATAAGGACAGCCTCCCTACAAGGGACAGTAGACCTGATCCCAATATGTCCTTTATTCAGAGGTTCCACTGTATCTTAGTGTAAATTAACCTCTGAGATAGGGAGATCTTCCTCCACTCTCTATCTTAATACTTACTGTTGGTATATGTATTCCTGAGACAAAACTCTTCGTAGAGCCCGAGAAGGAAAACAAAGGAACAGGACAAAACTACCAATCCAACGGTGGACACCGACACTCCTATTTTACCAGCATCACTAGGTTTCTGGTCAGAACGCTCAATCTAAAAAAATTATTTTTTAGAAATTTTTTTGAGGTGAAGTGATTCTTTCAATTTGAAAGTTATAACTCTTTTGAAAACAGTAGGTTCAAAAGAAGGGCAAGACATGGCCATTGTTTAGAATCTGCATGGTCTTGGGCTAGGACTATATGTATATTCACTAATTCCAGTAATGACAGCCTAATATTATTTTCACTGTGCATGTGCAAGGTAATTAATAGTTCCACAAAGAAATATATTTTCAAAACACTTAGTTTTCAAGGATAATGGCTAACAGTGAATCTAGCTATTAGCTAGTAAAATTAAAATATCAGGTGAAATAAACCAGGTGCTTCTATGTGTAAATTTCCTTACATCCTTACAGTATTCTTATTGTATATTATGGTATATTACAGTATTCTTATTATATATTATTGAATATTACAGTATTCTTATTATATATTATTTTGAATATTACAGGTATTTACAGATCATGTAATAGCAATGATGTAATGTACAGAATTTACACATAGAAGCACCCAATAAACCAGATCTCTCCTGTGTTGTTTGTTGAGCTCATTGGTAGAAATAATAATAATGAGTTAGAGAATATTATCATAAAATAAAGCTTGGCAATAATTTTATTCCAGACTTCAAACACTGTGGTGTAAATATAATAATGTGAGATGGAAATTCAACCTCGTGCTAACATCAATAAACTCTTATGGTGCTTGCAGGCCAGCATATTTATCCTTATAGAGAAATGGACACATTAATAACATACCCTTGACAATATAACATCATTAGCTATGCAGCTTCCCATAATTATGTTGATTCACTCAACGTTCTAAAAAATGCCCACCTAACAAAACATGCTTAGGTGGGTGTTATTTAGAAAAATAAGACTTAATAATATTATTATACTGCATAGCTATAGCATAACTAATATCAGGAACACATACTGAAATGGGGATGGTTCATGTTACATTGACACTGTACTTTGTACTTCTAGCAACCAGAATCTCTCCTAGCTTGTCTCTATAGCCCCAGTGTTGCCAGGTTCATGGATTTATCCACAATCTGTGGATTTTTGGGGCAGAAAATTGTCTGTGGATGGATCAAGGCCAAAAGTAGA
>CAXHJR010000041.1:0-12659 GCA_964016965.1 Diacarnus erythraeanus | reverse complement strand
CCCACAGGAACAACCGATTCGTATTCCACCCGAAAACAACATTCACATCTCGTTGGAGAAAGCAAAATGACAATATCCAGACGACAGAACACCCCCGCATCGCGGGCACACACGGCAGCCCGTCTGTCTCGGAATCCCCGAAAAACCGTTGTATTCATCACCTTCGGTGTCGGTGTCGGTATCGGTATCAGTGTCGTCTTGCGACTCTTTGTCTTGCTGACAGACACGCAACCGAAATACGAAACACCGACCGAGACACAGCACCCCGTCTCTCCCCGAGTGTTCCCCCGTCTGTTCTCAACACCGCAGGACTCCCTCAAGGACTTTCAAAAGAGCGAGTTCTACCGAACCATTGTCGACAACAACCTGTTTCGTCCGCTGGGGTGGACACCGCCGCGCCCCAGAGAACCGTATCGTTTAATCGGCACGTTCATCCCCACAGCCGCGGACACCCCCAAACAGGCGATCCTCCAAACCACCGCCGGCGAGAGACGGCACACCGTCACGATCGGGGAGAGACTCGACGCCGCCACCACGGTTGTGGACATCCAGCCGAAAGAGGTTACCCTTCAGAGAGACGGGCGAAAAACAACGTTACGTCTCACACCCCAGACCTTCCTCAACGCGAAAAGGCGTCGGGCACCGCGGCGACGGTGACCCTGCATGACGATCACCGAGCCTGTCGCCACATCCCTTGACGAAAAGACCCTCATCGCCCGCGCCCAAGCCGGCGACGGCGACGCGTTTTCGCCCCTGGTCCGCAAATACCACCCTCGCGTGTTGCGACACATCACCCGCCGCCTCAGAGACCCTTTCGTTGCCAAAGACTTGACACAAGAGACATGGCTCAAGGCGTATCGTGCTATCCACACCTTCCGGGGGGCGTCGTCTTTCTATGCGTGGCTTTACCGCATCGCAGAGAACGTCATCACCGACCACTTCCGCAGGCAGAAACACCGGCGGACCCACCCCCTGCACCTCATTGACGAGAGAGGGCTCGTCGACACACAGCCGTGTCCGAGCCGAGCCCTCCTCCGCCAAGAGTTGCGAGACACCCTGAAAAACGCCCTCAACTGCCTCACAAAGCCCCGTCGGCGTGTCTTCGTGTTATATTACCATCACGACCTACCCATCAAAGCGATCGCACGCCGTCTGAACCGTTCGGAAGGCACTGTGAAAACGCATCTCCGCAACGCACGGCTTCAACTCCAAGAACTTCTCACCCCTTACCTGAACAACGCCGACCGCCCCGAGAGGTGAAACCCGCCACCGCACCCTTTCGTTTTCTATTGTCAAAACCCGTCTACTGAAAGGATTTGAAACATGGCAAAACTTACGCTCACACAAGCCGTTGCGGTGATACCCGTCTCCGAGTCCACGCTCCGCAGAGATATAAAAAGCGGGAAGGTCTCCTTTGACACCGATGCCAAAGGCCGTAAGCAGATAGACACCGCAGAACTCACACGGGTCTATGGGCAACTGAACACCGATGCACCCGTCAATACCCCCCATCAGAACCCGTCCGTGAATGGGAATGACACCTATAAAGTCATCACGCTCTTGGAGGGGCAGGTGGCGGACTTGAAGGCACACCTCGCACACGCGAACACCGAGAAAGCACACCTCCTTGAATTAGCAAACAACCTCCAGCAACAGAACGCTGTTTTGAGGCTCCCGCCGCCCGATACAGAAAAACGCGGCTGGTTTTCGAGACTCAAGGCGGTTTTCACAGACGCAGGGTGAGCCCCTTCGGTTTCTCTCAACCCATACGACGGCTTTTGCGTCTAAAAGAGAGAACGGAAGCCCCCCGGGTATTGGCGGGTAGACGCCTCGGAGAAACAGAAATGATTTACAAGCACCCCCTCTTGAACAAACCTCGCACAACCGCGCGACATCGCGTTTTTGTCAGCTACTACCATAAGGATGATCAAGGCTATAGAGAACGCTTTGAAGGTTTGTTTTCAGACATCCACAACATCTATGTGTCAGAATCTGTCAAAATGGGCGATATTGATCCGAACCTCAACCCCGAGAGGATCCGTCAAAAAATCCGAGATGACTATCTTCGGGATTCCACCGTGACGGTTGTTCTCGTGGGGGCGCATACGTGGCAGCGGAAGTTTGTGGATTGGGAGATCGCCGCCAGCATACGAAAGACGCAATATAACTCCCGTTCAGGACTTCTGGGGATATTATTGCCGACGTATCCCAGACCGCCCTATAACCCTTATGATCCGCACACCATCCCCCCAAGACTCCACGATAACATTGAACGTGGTTTCGCGAAACTTCACAAGTGGAGCGATGACCCCGATACCGTGCAGTTATGGATACATGAGGCTTTCAAACGCAGACACGAGGAACCCTCGCCCGACAACACTCGTGATCCGTTCAAATACAACCGATCGGGCGAAAGGTGGACAGATTAAATGGAAATGATAGAAGACATTCTGGTCAGAGGTATGGGGCAGGTATTATCGCAAGGACTCTCACATTTCTGCAAGTTAAGTGTTGCGGCAATCCGACGGGTTTTTGGCAAATCGCCGGAAGAGATGACTCCGGAGGAGTTGAAAGAACTGACAGACCGAAACAAGGACGCTGCTTGGGCGATGTATGTTCAGATGCTCACTCGGATAACGACGCAACCCTTGCCGGATGAAGATGGCGATGAACAAACCGCTTTAGACAGTGTCTATTCCTTGTTTGCCACAACACGAGACATCCTTACAGAATACGGCCGCGAGAGTCCGGAGTTTTCCAAGTTAGCCGTGGTCATCCTAAATCAAAAAATCCGTCCGTTCACCGCAAAGTGGCACGTTCCGAGCAAGGAAGGGGCTTTTGAAGATGCTGAAAAATGTGCCGAGTTTCGCGAAGACCTGAAAAAGCTTCAAGTCATTTTATGTGGCTATATGGCAGCTCTTGCCGCTCTTGCGGGCATTGAAGACTTCACCTATATATCGGAGGAATAGCAGATGCGAAGCAGCCCCTTAACGAAAAACAGGTTTACCACAGACACCACCCGTCGCCAACAGCTTCAGGACGACGACACAGAAAACATCATCTTCATCTCTTACAGACGCACACATTGTGATATGTATATGGCGAGAAGATGTGCGGAGGTCTTAGAGGAGATAGATGGACTTCACTACTGGCTGGATGAAGATGATGAATGTATGCAGCACGCACACGCTGAAAACAATGACCTCAAAACAGCCCTCTGTATTGAGCAGGGGCTGGATGTCTCCTCGGCGTTGTTAGGGATCATCGGTCCCCATACGTTCTCTTCGCCCTGGATCCCTTATGAAATCGGGGGCGCCCGCGGCAGGCAACGCTATGCGAAGCAAACACCACAGCCCCTGATCGCGCATCTCATCCATGATGTCGATCTGAGCAAAGTCCCGGCTTTCGTCGGACTCGGCACACCGCTCACCTCGCTCGACGAAGTGAAGCTCTGGGGAGAGCACCTCGCAGACCACTTACAGAAAAGGTCTACCTCTTTCGACAGGACCCAAAGGCTCCGAGACATCTATAAACGGAATACCCGATCTTTAAAAACGACACAGAGGTAAGGACATTTCCGATGGACGCAACCACACACATGGAACTCGTCGTCCTCGTGAGTGCCATTGCCGCGGCAGTCAGTGCGATGTCCGCACTGCTCACCTTTCTGTTTTCACGCAAACGCTCCCGACGCGACCGCGTGGATATTCTAAAGATTGAAATTCTGGAAAAGGTCTCTCATGTGGAAGGGAGAGACCTTTGGATAAAAACCATGAGCCTTTCTGCAATGAGGGTTGGTGGGGGACCGAGATTCGATGACATCGCAAAATTCTTAGGGGCGAAGTATGCTCGAAAAAAGTGGGTACGGCTCATCCCTGTCGCTCTCGAAGAACTCAAAAGAGACGGATATTCACGTTTATTAGGCTTCTGACGCCTGTTCTGTTTCGCAGCTGCTTTTTTTTCTGCTGGGCCACCGCCACAAACGCCCGACCACCACCCCTGCTAAGGTGTTTCACACTTTTGAAGAAACGGGGAGAATCCCCGTACACCCCCTTCCAAATACACGCCAGCGTTCTATACCCGCCAGCAAGACCCGTTTTTATGGAGCGCTACAGTCTCACTCAGCGGCGACAGATAATGTC
The DNA here is from genome assembly GCA_964016965.1 of Diacarnus erythraeanus. Taxonomy (NCBI): domain Eukaryota; kingdom Metazoa; phylum Porifera; class Demospongiae; order Poecilosclerida; family Podospongiidae; genus Diacarnus; species Diacarnus erythraeanus. Next base: position 8,517 of record CAXHJR010000041.1, on the reverse strand, counting down.
CACGGCTACCGTTTTCTCATACCCGCTCCATTACATTTCGCTACAGTGTCCGTAACGCCCCGCTATGCCCGGCAAACGAAGGAGAGAACCGGGCAGGAAATAAAAACGGAAGACGCTGGCGTCATAACATTATCAGGAAAGCAAGTTCTGCCCACACACCATCAAACGCCAAGCGAAAGAGACACCGGCTTCCTCTGCTAAGGCATCCATAGGATTTACAGGGGGTTGGTTAAACAATTGATCGCCGAAGCCCCGCCAAGCGTTTAACACATTGCACGTGTCCTCCAGCCGTGGAGACGCCGACAAGAAGCGAGGGGGGGTGGCAGGAATGCGAAGCCTACAAAACAAATGCTCAACGGCTACTAATGCCCGCGTCTGCAGGCATAAGTATCCGTAGATGCAAACGCTAAATTTGTTTTGCTTCACGGCTTCGCAGGATTGAAAAGTTGCCCCCAAAGCCAACCGAGCCTACAACTTTTCAACGAATGCCACCGCGACCCCTCGCAAAGAGTCGGCTTCGCCACTACAGGTAAGTCAAAGGAACGCTATACAAACGTCGATAAAAGAGGTGATCAAGGAAAAAGAAGGGGGCGACGGCGGTCTGAAACTGGGGGGATTTTGACGCAAAAAAACACCCCAAAACTTGACATTTACTGAAAAGTGTGGTATAATATTAGTAGTAGAAAAGAGAAAGCGGAGGGCAAACCGCCAAGTTTACACCCCCCGCCTTCAATAATTTTTTTGACAAACGAATGACCCGCTTCAGGTGCATGTTACCCTGCACAACCCCAGGGCCCTGCAAGTGGGCAAACCTGACAAACCACCCGCTTGTGTATTTTTATTATACACCGTGCGGTTGCGTTTGTCAAGGGAGATTGATAAATGCTGACGCATTTCGAAAATCAGATCCAAGCACAGGATCGCGCCGCAAAGCACACCGAGTGCGAAAACTGCCAACCCGCGCTTGTCTCCTTTCTAACGGAAAACCCCCTATCAACCCCCGAGGCAACCCACGAATATCACGAAAACGTTTGGGAAAATTGCCCGAGTTGTATAGCGGCGTATACCGATTATCTCGAGTCCATCCGCTGCGAACATGGACACACGGAACTCGAGTCGTGCGATGCATGCCTCGAGGCGTGGCTCGCGGAAAACCAACCCCCCGAGGATACCAGCCTCGCGGCCGCCGAAGAATGGAATGCCAACCCGTTTCGGTTTCTCGGAGGTGCTGCCTAATGTATCTTATAGAAACCACCCCTTCAAAGATGACGGCTTTCGTGTGGGATACCGCAAAAACCCCCAAAACGTGTGTCGGAATCTTCTCCGAATACGACGCGAAAAAGGTCATCGCCTTACTCAACGCAGAAAGGTTTAAGTTCCAAAGGGAGATCCCCCGACTGCGAAAGGGTATCCATCGCGACGTGGCACAGCGGTATATTCAGCGGTTCGGTGGCAGGAGCGTCGCCGTGCAGATTGCCGCAGATGCTGCCATTGTGTATCTTCGGAATAAGGACGGCGACACGCTCGGGCCCATCACCTGCAAGGACAAGTATCCGAAGCCCGTTTCGGGTCTCAACGATATTCCGTTCTAACCACACCCCACACACCGCGCGGGAAGGGACACCCCCAACCCGCGCACTCCCCACACACGGGAAAGGACACGGACCATGGGAACACCACGGATCGTCACCTGCACCTGCAGCCTCGAATTCTATGACACACAAGGGAAGACGCGATGCAACCGCTGCGAGGCGCGCGCGAAACACACGCAAACCCTCAAAGCCGAATGGCAGCGCCGCCGGCGGCAGGGACACCTGACCACTCGTGACGGGATCTTCTTCTGTTTGCGAAGAAAAGTCAGGTCTGTTGCCGAGATGGCAAATATCCTAAACATCTCCTTTCGCGCCGCGTCTCTCGCTCTCGACGCAATCCGCGAGGACGCACGCTAACGGCACACACTCACGACACACACCGCGCGGGAAGGGACACCCCCAACCCGCGCACTCCCCACACACACGAAAAGGAGACAGACGATGAGACACACAAAAAACGATGCCCACTGGAAAGCCACCCTGGAGGGTATCTTCTCCGAATGCACACCGCCCGCCGAATGCACCCCCAAATTGCTGTTATGGGTGCTTCAGAAGTTACCACGAAAGACAAACCCCTTGGGGAAAATCCAAGACGCGGTTTTTCGCGGAACATCGACAACACCGAGGCGGCGGTCCTAACGGCACTCCGCAGCCTTTACAAATCGGGTGCCATCTCACACCGAAACATCGGAGACAGGGATTATTTTATACGGCTCGACTGACGACACACACGCGCGGGGTGCTTTCGCAGACCCCGCGCACACACGACACACGGCACGGCCGCCCCGGTGGTGACATCGCCCCCGTGCCGTGGACGTCACGGGGGTCTCAGGCATCCCCACCCCGCACCCCGAAGCCTGTGTGCCGTGACACACACCGACAGGTTTTCCGCACACATCGTTTTTTTTTCTGATAGAATGCGGACACTGTGAAAGGAGACAGACGATGAGACACAGACGCAAATATAACCAGCCCGAACACGTCAGAGAGAAGGGGGCGGCGAACTCCCGGAAGGTCCGAAGTGAGAAGAAACGCCGCCGCTCTGAGGCGGTCCAGACACTTCACACCGAGGGCTACACGATCGCGGAACTGGCGGCACACTTTTCGGTGAGTCAAAGAACGATTTATCGAGACCTTGAGACGCTCGGGGACGTGAAAACAGAGCCGCCGTCCGATGCAATCGCGTCAAAAAACGCACTGGAAGTGTAAACTTAACATCGCCAGAAACCCACGGGAGCCGTAACACTCCTTAAGTTTACACCGTGCCAAAGTGTAAACTTAAGGATCGCCAAGTGTAAACTTAAGGATCGCCAAGTGTAAGCTTAAGGATCGCCTCGTGTCACATGTCAATTCCCGAAAAAAAACGCACTAAAAGTGTAACCTTTAAATCATCAGAAACCCACGGGAGACGTAACACTCCTTAAGGTCACACCCTTTCAAAGTGTGACCTTAACTTTACACCGGAGACCTCATGCCATATCCATCCAAATTTACAGACGACCGAAAAAAACAGATTATTCAGGGCTTCCGCAAAGGCTGGGCAATCACCCATATTGCGGAATCCGTAGAGATTCCCCGCAGAACGCTCTATAAATGGTTAAAGAAAGGACAGTTGGAAGGTGAAGGCGAGTATGCCGACTTCTACAACGCCTGCAGGAATGCACAGGAAGCATACTGGGAAAAAGTGCAATACAATTTAGAGCAGATGATCCTTACATCCGCCACAACCAAAGCAACGGTAACTACCACGACCACCACGACCGATAACGAAGGGAATTTTACAGAGAAGGTGGTCGTCAAAGAACACCTCCCCAATCCCAGCCTCGCCCTTGAGATTTTATCGAGACGGTTTCCTGAGAAATGGAATAAAGTCGCCACCCTCCAGTCCGTGCTCGATAACGATATACACGCTGAATTGATAGCACATGGTTTCGATCCCGATGAAATCATGATAAATGTGAGCAAGGTCTTAAGAGAAGCCACACCGAGTCGTTCACCGAAAAAAAACGCACACAAAGTGTGACCCTTGAGAAGCCAGAACCCCACGGGTGCCGTGACACTCATTAAGTTTACACCTTCCAAAAGTGTGAGCTTAAGAAAGCCACGTTTGACAAAACAGACGACAGGGGTTCATCTCTTCTTTGTCGTTTTGTTTTGCCTTCAAAACGCTGCGTACGTCTCAGGGGGCGGACACCCCCGCCCCCGCTTTCTTTATGCGTCCTCTCGAAAGAGCTTCCTCTCTAAAGACCCGGCAATCGCACACGCCGCGGCATCCGACACATGAGGATTCAGGCGAGGCACGCCCAAGAGCCGACACATCATCCGCTGCACCGCCTTTTTATCCGCACGCCCCCCCAGACCGCTGGCGGCTTTGACCTGTTGCGGCGTGAATTCAATGACACGACCGCGCCCGAATTGCGCCGCGATCAGATGCACAATGCCAATCACCGCGCCCGTCGATAACGAACTCGAAACATTCCGATTGTGATACACGCGCTCAATCGCGATCCCGTCGGGGGCATGGGTCGCCACCACTTCACAAAGCCCTTGATAAATGCACAACAAACGATCACCGAAAGCCGCAGAACGATCCGTGCGGAGCAAATCCGCCGCAACCAACTGATAACCGCTACCCGACCGCACCACAACACCCCACCCACAATGCGCAATGCCGGGATCCACACCGAGACACCGGGGGGCTTGTGTTTTCCCTGCCATTTCACGAGACCTCCATTCCGTTACGTTGAAAGTGTTCATGTGTCGACACCTCAACGTTACGTTTTACACATTCCGTTACGTTGAAAAAATAGATTTTTACTCTACACACAAGAGGTTTAAAATTCCATTTTTGCCACGGCCTTAAGGGCCCCTATATAGGGCGTGTCAATTTTGGAATTTTTAGGATCTGAGCACACGATTGACAGTCGCTAAACCGATACCCAACCTGTCTGCGATCTGCTGTTGCGTCTCGCCCGCCGCCGATCGCTGGCGAATCTCTGCATCCCGCTCGGCTTTCTTTTGCGTGCGTGTTTCTGCCGTCCGCCGATAAGCTGTCCGTTCCGAGACACCCGCGGATGTCATCGCTGTTACATCCCCCGACGCCTCAGACGTTTCGCGATGGGTGACGATGTCCTGTAGTTTGTCAAGGTCACCGCCCGCCTTTTGCCAATTCGTTTCGTCAAAAAGTATTGTTTGTTCCCGATCCGTTATGCCCGGTAAATCATGACTACACCACACCACCACCGTCACAGGACGGCTCACCAGCCTGCCCCGTCCGATCGCCTGTAGGAGTTCCGCAATCACGCCATCGTCATAACACGCCTGTAGTCGCTGATCGGTATAATGCCCGTTTTCGTCGCGATCATAGCAGAGCGGTTCGGTATCGTTTCCAAACAACGCCTTCGCTTTCCGTTCTATTGCAGACGGCGGCACTTCGGGCGAAAACAAGATATGCAACACGTCTACACCTTTGAAATGCGTGTCCAAGCCAACCAGTCCACCAAAGTTTGCTGTGCGGATGCCTTCCAATTCCGTCTTCTTCTCTTCCAGTAAAGCCTTATAAGTTATCAATCCGCGTTTCGGTTTCTTTAGCTCCTCAGAGACAAGCCCCCAATAGAATGCCCCTGCCGACGATAACAACGCCCCGTCTACGCGTTCCTCTTTCTGCGTGTAAACCGTCGCTCGCGGGTTGCGATTGGTGCGGAGTTGATACACCTTTGCATCCGGATGCCACGCGGTCAACCCTGTATCGTGGAAGGTTACATCCCCCCGTTTTTCTTCGCGGGTGTCAAAGCATCGCCAAAACAGCGTCTCGTCCAAAGTTGCGGACATAAAGCCCATCCGTGCCCGTGTGTGCATCGGGAGCGGTGGCAACAAAAACGTCAACGTGTCGTCCTCATACCGCATCGGCATATCCGCATCGCGCGGATACCGCTCAAAGAACAGTTCCAGCTGGACAATGAGATTCCACTTTTCTGTCTCCAGTCGCGGTAAGTTTCCAATGGTCTCGAGAGACTCCGTCGCCTGTTTAAAATCGTGACACCGGTGTGCCTCCTCACGACTCAATATCTGCCCGTTCCATCGCACACAGGTCAACCCCTCAAGAATGGACACCCGTTCTTGAGCCGTCAAACCCCTCACCAACGACCGCAATGCCGAGAGATCGCCTTCGGCTTCCAAAATCCGCAATATCTCTTTCGCAAAGGACGACACATCAGAACCCGCCCACTCCTCACGCAGCTGCACGAGACGGCTTTTCGGGAGATGGATTTCAATAAAAGCGTTATAGGGGTCAAACTCATCGTGAAGTATCAGGTCATCGTGGTAGGTAGGTCGGTAGGATTTCGCGAACGTTCTGAAGGCAGGATTGAGAAATAGATCGGGAAATGGCATCACGGTCACCTGTGCGTTTTTCGCCTTTTCCGTTTGCGATCTATACCCACATTCCTTGCACACCTCAAGCACCTCGCAGGGTTCACAGAGCAGTTGAAACGGATTCCACCCACGACTTGCAATCGCAGCATACCGCCGCGCATGGATGCAGGGGTTCTCGTCGGGGAACAGCCCATCGGGGTTTGACAGGATACCCCGATACCGAAACACACTCGCAACCTCTGCCGCAGTTAACCGGTTCTCCATCTCTTTGGCTAAATCGGTCGTCGGCACGGTGAGCAAGCCAGAGAACCCACGCAGCAAATACGCAATCGCCGATTCATTCTTACCCACGCCTGTATCGGCACGTAACCCGAAGAACTTGATCTTCTTGTTCGCAAAGACGGACTTCAGAAACGCACGACTCTGCTCTATCGTTTCTGTGAGCATTGAGACCCGATTTTTCGCTAACTTCACAGGTCTGCGACTTCGCTTTTGCTTCGGCGGCACCTCCCACCACGTCTCACCACAGTTGAAACATTTGCCATCAACCGCCCCATCAGGATGTTTCGTAAAACGCACCTCCGCGCGATTGCTGCGATGGGCTGTCCGCTGGCAGTATTGCGTCGGAAACAACTGACTCCGTCCGTCCGCGCCCCACTCTATAGCAAGATCGCCCAGCTGTGAGCGTTCCACAACTTCACGTTCTTTGTCGCCTGCGGTTTCGGTCGTTGCAACTTCGGAGATGAGACCGTGTATTTCACGCACTGCCTCTATTGGCAGTGTCGGCATCTCGAGAATTGAACCCTCACGCATCGCATACCGAGGATCTATCCGTGCCAAGCATTTATCGGCTAACACCTCCAGCAGCATCCCGCCGTCATCTTTGAACGCCCATTTTTTTCCACAATAAGACGTGTAGGCATCAAGCCGTAAGCCGTCTGACTTTGTTTTGATTATGCATGGCGGGTTTCCCTCGCAATGCTCGCGATAAATCGTTTCAATCCGATTCGCAACTTCCGGGTATTGCGTGAGCAGCCGTGCTTCAATATCAAGACAGGTATAATAAAGATAACCTGTCCGCCCGTGCCGTTTGTATGTGGGTTTGCCGCACATCAACTGCACGCCTGTCATCGCGCGAGTGGTGTAGGCGTTCCATTTTTTGCCGTACGTCTCGCGGGTGACGCGCGTTCGGTCTCCCCACAAATGGGAGAATTTCAGGAGCGGTTTATCCTCGCCATCAACAGATCCACATGGAACGTAAGAGATCTGAGCCGTTTCAATATCAGAGAGCGATATTTCCGTGCCGCACGCTCCTGTGATTTTATCCACAATCCCCCTCCGCATCAGCACGGAGACGCGCGGCTATCGCCGGAACGACCCGATCACGCCCCAACACCGACCACTTTAACTGAACGCCTTTTCGCTCACAGCCACCACACAGCAAAAACAACTGAAAAGAACCGTTGCGGGTCGCCGTTGCTGATCCTTCTATTTGCAACCAACCGACGAGAGTTCGTGTGGCTTCCGTTTTAGAAGCCGCATCACGAGTCACGTGGTTCCGTAGAATAAGTCCTTTCAGGTTCATGCCCGCACCTCCCTCTCACGACTCGCCCGCCGATACAATGCCACAAGCCCCGATTGCGGAAACAGCGAACGCGGCACAGGAGACGCGCCCGTCGATCGGCACGCCTGAGAATAAAAATACAGATGTTTTGAACCGTCGCGATACGTGCGAATGAACACCTCGAGAAAGGCTCGGCACGCACACTTCGGAAAATGGCACGGCTTTCTCTCGTATTTTCGTTTGTGTCGCTTCGGAAACAGAAACGCCTGTAAATCGGGTGGGATTTCAGAAACATACGTTGAGTGGTATAAAAAATCAAAAGATAAGCCTTCGGTGCAATGTAAAAATCGGGGTTTCATAAAAACCTCCGTTTTGAAATAGGAGGCAACAGATCCAAGGGCATCTGCTACCTAATCACTGATAAAATATCCAAAATCACTTTTTGAGAACCGCCACACCTTGAGCCCGAAACGGGCTCGTGGTGACGGCATGCAGTGATTAGGATTTTTTTTTTGCGTGCTTTTTTCGCTCTACGGCTGCCCAGCCTACGATCAAAAGACGCGCGTACGTCAACAACGCGGGCAACGATTGTTATCGTACATATTACCACATGCATGGATAGGAAATCAAGGGAAAAACGGGCGTGACGGCAGGCACCGACTGGGTTCTAATCTCCTTTGGGATCTCATCTCCTTGTGTGTGTGTGCTCCTGCCACCCGAAAATCAGGCGATCTCCGGTCTCCTTGTTGTGGCCTGTTAATATATTAGACGGTATAGTGTGTAAAATCAAGTTAAAAATAAGAGAAAAACGGTTTTCATCGGCGTTTCAATCCACAACGTGTGACCTTTGGCGGCACGCACACCGAGCGTTTACACGTTCAAAAAACGCAAAAAAGTGTAAACTTTCAATCGCCACAAACCCACGTTACCCGCTACTTTTCTATAAGGGACATCATCATAAAAAGTGTAAACTTTCATAAGCAACCG
>CAXHJR010000040.1:5000-7500 GCA_964016965.1 Diacarnus erythraeanus | reverse complement strand
GCATGCCTGCCTGCCAGCCTTGCCAGCCTACCTGACAGCCAGCCTAGCCAGCCTTGCCAGCCTACCTGACAGCCAGCCTAGCCAGCCTTGCCAGCCTTGCCAGCCTTGCCAGCCTAGCCTGCCTGCCAGCCTTGACAGCCTTGCCAGCCAAGCCTGCCTGCCTGCCTGCCTGCCTGCCTGCCTGCCTGCCTGCCTGCCTGCCTGCCTGCCTGCCTGCCTGCCTGCCTGCCTGGAAGCACACTTCGGTAAGAACGAGACCAAGAAGAACGTCCGGTCGTGCCTCTATTGGCCTGCTGATATCAGCAAAGACACTGCTGATTTTTCTGCAGACGATGCCCAGCTAGTCAGTCCAGGATTCAACCACCCACCACCGTCGACAGAAGCCTCCATACCGACAGTTGCAACGCCGTGGCAAGAAGATGGCACTCGATAGAGTGGGTCCACTAGACTTTGCAACGAGATATGCTGAAGCAGATCACTGCTGAAGAAACAGTCCAAGTCCAAGTATTGTTTGGCATTTTTGCCCGCTGTCATAGGATATAGCCTCCGGTGTACATCTTCTCCCTTGGGGGAAGGGGGAAGGGGCTGCATTTTAGGACAGAAGCTCCTAGTGCAGAAAGTCCCTGGAAGAGATCGTACGCTCTATAAAGCCGCTCAAGGTGATTCATCCATACAGATCATTGAATGCAATGTTACTATTATGCTCTTTATGGCCAGTCATGGTGAACATAAAAATGACATCAAAGCGTCGAGTAGTTTTCCACAGTGTTTCGAGAAAAGAAAAGAAAGGGGGGAGGGAAAAAAAACAAAAAAAAACGGAAAACAAGTATGTGGACCAATTGAGGAATGGCCAGCAGAAAAGGTGGGTGGGTGAACAACATCTTCATTTTGGATGTGCCACGACAAATTATATGCACAATATATGTACCCTTATAATTATAGAGGAAGAGATCCTCCCCGTTGCCCAAAAACAAAATACTAAAAGATGTAGAATGACATATGCACTGGACCTCTTGCTGCCAGGAGTAAGAAACTCTTTGTTGCATATTATACCATTACTGTATCTACCTTTATATGCACACACACATATATATCTATCGAATTTTGACCATCAGAGTCGTGGCTAGCTAAAGTTGAAAAAATTAATTACATCACCAAGAAGAACTTTTGGACTAATCGTGTCTGTACTTACTTACTTACTTACTCACTGTAATGCCACGTGGCTCTCTTACTTACGTCTCTGTATTATTGAGAATTGCGACCATTTCGAGCCCTCCGTTCTTCTATCTTCGTTCTTCTATCTTCGTTCTTCTATCTATCTTCGGCACCTCTCGCTGCCTAACCCCATTACTATAATATACCTCTCACTATATTATTATTAGATAATCACACTTCCTTCCACCAGCCGCTCGCTATATCATTTCTATCTTCGCCACATCTCCCCGCCTAACCCCGTTACCGACCACACTCCTCCTCTCGTGTCTCCTCAGACTTCTTTCCATATACCTAGATCATACCGACCCATCCATTTGGATTGGCTCCATTAAACTCCTTTCGGGGATGGAATTCAAGCAGTTTGGCTGATGAAAAAATCAATCCTAATAATTATTCTATTCTGTGGATCGGAGCTACCGGGGACACACCCTTCATTTCAGCTACTGGCTAGCTAAAATCACCCATTAATAATAACATTTGGATAATCCCGGCACTTGCTCGGTCAGGTATGCCATTTTCTGTCTCGAGCACATCTCCCCGCCTGACCCCATTATTATTATTATTATTATTATTATTATTATTATTATTATTATTATTATTATTATTATTATTATTATTATTATTATTATTATCATTATGATTATGATTATGATTATGATTATGATTATGATTATCATCGTCATTATTATCATCATCATCATCATCATCATCATCATCAAAAAAAAAAAAGAAGACCAGAAAATAACATATTATTATCAATTAAACATCGCAATAGCTACTACGTAGTACTGTATCGATGTCTCTTTTGACAATGGTCGAAAGTTCTCCTCGTGGGGAGGGAGGGACAACACAGGACACTGCTGCTTTACTTGCTCCTCAAACCCTTTCTGCAGGACACCACCACGGGACCTGCACAAAATGTAACCACCGTTATCGATGCCATTAGTGGGCATACATATTATTATAAACACCACCAGAACGACAATAATATCAGCATGCCAATGAAATCTCTCCATCTAGAGCAGTTAGATAGATAATGCCATGTACGCAACAATTAGCTCCTGCTCACGCGTGTTCCCGTCTCTTAATCACTCACTCACTCACTCACTCACTTCAACCTAGCTCTCACAGAAGAAGTGCTAAAATTGTCATCATTATAGCAGGTCTGAACATTCCACCATTCGAGAGGTCGCTCTCGTTACGGTAAATAAACCCTCAAATCACCAGTGACCCAACTGAGTCTGAAATGCATGATTCGACTTGCAGTTTAAATTCTGCCGGCATA
>CAXHJR010000039.1:5000-7500 GCA_964016965.1 Diacarnus erythraeanus | reverse complement strand
GAGCTACCGGGGACACACCCTTCATTTCAGCTACTGGCTAGCTAAAATCACCCATTAATAATAACATTTGGATAATCCCGGCACTTGCTCGGTCAGGTATGCCATTTTCTGTCTCGAGCACATCTCCCCGCCTGACCCCATTATTATTATTATTATTATTATTATTATTATTATTATTATTATTATTATTATTATTATTATTATTATTATTATTATTATTATTATCATTATGATTATGATTATGATTATGATTATGATTATGATTATCATCGTCATTATTATCATCATCATCATCATCATCATCATCAAAAAAAAAAAGAAGACCAGAAAATAACATATTATTATCAATTAAACATCGCAATAGCTACTACGTAGTACTGTATCGATGTCTCTTTTGACAATGGTCGAAAGTTCTCCTCGTGGGGAGGGAGGGACAACACAGGACACTGCTGCTTTACTTGCTCCTCAAACCCTTTCTGCAGGACACCACCACGGGACCTGCACAAAATGTAACCACCGTTATCGATGCCATTAGTGGGCATACATATTATTATAAACACCACCAGAACGACAATAATATCAGCATGCCAATGAAATCTCTCCATCTAGAGCAGTTAGATAGATAATGCCATGTACGCAACAATTAGCTCCTGCTCACGCGTGTTCCCGTCTCTTAATCACTCACTCACTCACTCACTCACTTCAACCTAGCTCTCACAGAAGAAGTGCTAAAATTGTCATCATTATAGCAGGTCTGAACATTCCACCATTCGAGAGGTCGCTCTCGTTACGGTAAATAAACCCTCAAATCACCAGTGACCCAACTGAGTCTGAAATGCATGATTCGACTTGCAGTTTAAATTCTGCCGGCATAATTAATGGTAGGCTCAAGAGGGGGTGCAGCCAACCAGGTCCGTGACAACCAACTCCTCCTCCTCCTCCTCCTCCTCCTCCTCCTCCTCCTCGATTCTTACACGATGCAAGGATTACAGCTACCCACAGCACCGGCCAGAATTTGATTCTTCGACCGTCACAACTCTTTCTCGTAGCCTCGGCTGGATGGACCGTTGACCAAAGTAACTGTAACGTTGAAGAGTAGGTAAGGTGTGGGTGGGTGGGTAGGTAGGTAGGGAGGGAGGTAGGGAGGTTAGGCAAGATCAATAGGTAACTAGCTAGAATGGGCGAGTGGGTGGGCAGGCAGGCAGGCGGGCGGGCAAGTAAGCAGGCAGGCAAAGAGGCACCAGATGTGGGCACGAACGAGAATTGGTTGAGTGGAGAGAGGTGGGGGTACCGGAAGTTCAAAGTTCAAAGGTCAAGGGGGCACCCACGTGCAGGTGAACCACAGCCAATGCTACACCCACCCTTAGCTCGTCGGATGAGTGTATTGTGAGGCCTGCATTGTCGGATGAGTGTATTGTGAGGCCTGCAAGTGGCACTCGGCTGGTGGGCGTGGCACGAGTTGTGGTCGTCGCTGGGTCACGGTAAACTGGGTGGGGAAAATGCGTGCACGAGAGTGGGTGGGGTGGCAGGGTGGGTGCATCGAGAAGTACCTAGGGAGTGCCTGACGCGAGCTGTGCGCGAATTTATATGTGGTCATACAGAGGCAGTGTAGGGTACATGCATGTAGGCCAGGGGTGGGGATGTTTTTCAGAATGCATCTCTGCAACAGACGTCGCTCTGCAGGTCATTAAGCTGGGGTGCTCCCAAGGCTGCTTCCAGCTATCGTGGCATTGCCCAGCCTGTCCAGCAGAGCAGTGTGATCCCCCGACGGTCAAATGCAAGGGACGTTCGAGCCTCTGCATCTAGCTGCCGGGTCTTTGAGCCCTGTTGTTTGTGAGGTTGCACCGTTGCACGCTGTATTTTTTTGAGTGAGCGTTTTGGGTGAGAGATGCCAGACGGCGTCTCAGCTGCTGCCCGTCGGCTGCCTCGTAGCATGTCCGACTGCATTCGAAGCCTGGAGGAGGTGAGCCCGGGTGGTTCCCGTCCCTCCCCCAGTGCCTCGAGTTGGTGTCGTTGCATTGGAGAGGATTTGCAAGAGCTCGAATTTGTGCAACTCTCTGTCGTTGCCCATTAAAGAAATAGGACGTGGGCTCTCCGTCCGGACCCGACGGGAGCCAGAGTGGCAGCTGGGAGGAGAAGAGAAGAAGGGGTCGGTTGGGGGTGAGTGAGCTCTCCCTCGGTCCTTCTCTCTCTCTCTCTCTCTTTCTTCCCGGCCAGCCCCTCTACGGTGGTTACCTGGTTGATCCTGCCAGTAGTCATATGCTTGTCTCAAAGACTAAGCCATGCATGTCTAAGTATAAATGCTTCTATACTGTGAAACTGCGAATGGCTCATTAAATCAGTTATAGTTTATTTGATGGTTCCTTACTACTTGGATAACCGTAGTAATTCTAGAGCTAATACATGCAGAAAATTCCGACTTCTGGAAGGGATGTATTTATTAGATCCAAAACCAGCGCAGGTCTCCCTCGGGAGCCTGGTTGCTCGGTGATTCATGATA
>CAXHJR010000038.1:10000-13887 GCA_964016965.1 Diacarnus erythraeanus | reverse complement strand
CATGTATTAGCTCTAGAATTACTACGGTTATCCAAGTAGTAAGGAACCATCAAATAAACTATAACTGATTTAATGAGCCATTCGCAGTTTCACAGTATAGAAGCATTTATACTTAGACATGCATGGCTTAGTCTTTGAGACAAGCATATGACTACTGGCAGGATCAACCAGGTAACCACCGTAGAGGGGCTGGCCGGGAAGAAAGAGAGAGAGAGAGAGAGAAGGACCGAGGGAGAGCTCACTCACCCCCAACCGACCCCTTCTTCTCTTCTCCTCCCAGCTGCCACTCTGGCTCCCGTCGGGTCCGGACGGAGAGCCCACGTCCTATTTCTTTAATGGGCAACGACAGAGAGTTGCACAAATTCGAGCTCTTGCAAATCCTCTCCAATGCAACGACACCAACTCGAGGCACTGGGGGAGGGACGGGAACCACCCGGGCTCACCTCCTCCAGGCTTCGAATGCAGTCGGACATGCTACGAGGCAGCCGACGGGCAGCAGCTGAGACGCCGTCTGGCATCTCTCACCCAAAACGCTCACTCAAAAAAATACAGCGTGCAACGGTGCAACCTCACAAACAACAGGGCTCAAAGACCCGGCAGCTAGATGCAGAGGCTCGAACGTCCCTTGCATTTGACCGTCGGGGGATCACACTGCTCTGCTGGACAGGCTGGGCAATGCCACGATAGCTGGAAGCAGCCTTGGGAGCACCCCAGCTTAATGACCTGCAGAGCGACGTCTGTTGCAGAGACAGAGATGCATTCTGAAAAACATCCCCACACCCTGGCCTACATGCATGTACCCTACACTGCCTCTGTATGACCACATATAAATTCGCGCACAGCTCGCGTCAGGCACTCCCTAGGTACTTCTCGATGCACCCACCCTGCCACCCCACCCACTCTCGTGCACGCATTTTCCCCACCCAGTTTACCGTGACCCAGCGACGACCACAACTCGTGCCACGCCCACCAGCCGAGTGCCACTTGCAGGCCTCACAATACACTCATCCGACAATGCAGGCCTCACAATACACTCATCCGACGAGCTAAGGGTGGGTGTAGCATTGGCTGTGGTTCACCTGCACGTGGGTGCCCCCTTGACCTTTGAACTTTGAACTTCCGGTACCCCCACCTCTCTCCACTCAACCAATTCTCGTTCGTGCCCACATCTGGTGCCTCTTTGCCTGCCTGCTTACTTGCCCGCCCGCCTGCCTGCCTGCCCACCCACTCGCCCATTCTAGCTAGTTACCTATTGATCTTGCCTAACCTCCCTACCTCCCTCCCTACCTACCTACCCACCCACCCACACCTTACCTACTCTTCAACGTTACAGTTACTTTGGTCAACGGTCCATCCAGCCGAGGCTACGAGAAAGAGTTGTGACGGTCGAAGAATCAAATTCTGGCCGGTGCTGTGGGTAGCTGTAATCCTTGCATCGTGTAAGAATCGAGGAGGAGGAGGAGGAGGAGGAGGAGGAGGAGGAGGAGTTGGTTGTCACGGACCTGGTTGGCTGCACCCCCTCTTGAGCCTACCATTAATTATGCCGGCAGAATTTAAACTGCAAGTCGAATCATGCATTTCAGACTCAGTTGGGTCACTGGTGATTTGAGGGTTTATTTACCGTAACGAGAGCGACCTCTCGAATGGTGGAATGTTCAGACCTGCTATAATGATGACAATTTTAGCACTTCTTCTGTGAGAGCTAGGTTGAAGTGAGTGAGTGAGTGAGTGAGTGATTAAGAGACGGGAACACGCGTGAGCAGGAGCTAATTGTTGCGTACATGGCATTATCTATCTAACTGCTCTAGATGGAGAGATTTCATTGGCATGCTGATATTATTGTCGTTCTGGTGGTGTTTATAATAATATGTATGCCCACTAATGGCATCGATAACGGTGGTTACATTTTGTGCAGGTCCCGTGGTGGTGTCCTGCAGAAAGGGTTTGAGGAGCAAGTAAAGCAGCAGTGTCCTGTGTTGTCCCTCCCTCCCCACGAGGAGAACTTTCGACCATTGTCAAAAGAGACATCGATACAGTACTACGTAGTAGCTATTGCGATGTTTAATTGATAATAATATGTTATTTTCTGGTCTTCTTTTTTTTTTTTGATGATGATGATGATGATGATGATGATAATAATGACGATGATAATCATAATCATAATCATAATCATAATCATAATCATAATGATAATAATAATAATAATAATAATAATAATAATAATAATAATAATATAATAATAATAATAATAATAATAATAATAATAATGGGGTCAGGCGGGGAGATGTGCTCGAGACAGAAAATGGCATACCTGACCGAGCAAGTGCCGGGATTATCCAAATGTTATTATTAATGGGTGATTTTAGCTAGCCAGTAGCTGAAATGAAGGGTGTGTCCCCGGTAGCTCCGATCCACAGAATAGAATAATTATTAGGATTGATTTTTTCATCAGCCAAACTGCTTGAATTCCATCCCCGAAAGGAGTTTAATGGAGCCAATCCAAATGGATGGGTCGGTATGATCTAGGTATATGGAAAGAAGTCTGAGGAGACACGAGAGGAGGAGTGTGGTCGGTAACGGGGTTAGGCGGGGAGATGTGGCGAAGATAGAAATGATATAGCGAGCGGCTGGTGGAAGGAAGTGTGATTATCTAATAATAATATAGTGAGAGGTATATTATAGTAATGGGGTTAGGCAGCGAGAGGTGCCGAAGATAGATAGAAGAACGAAGATAGAAGAACGAAGATAGAAGAACGGAGGGCTCGAAATGGTCGCAATTCTCAATAATACAGAGACGTAAGTAAGAGAGCCACGTGGCATTACAGTGAGTAAGTAAGTAAGTAAGTAAGTACAGACACGATTAGTCCAAAAGTTCTTCTTGGTGATGTAATTAATTTTTTCAACTTTAGCTAGCCACGACTCTGATGGTCAAAATTCGATAGATATATATGTGTGTGTGCATATAAAGGTAGATACAGTAATGGTATAATATGCAACAAAGAGTTTCTTACTCCTGGCAGCAAGAGGTCCAGTGCATATGTCATTCTACATCTTTTAGTATTTTGGTTTTTGGGCAACGGGGAGGATCTCTTCCTCTATAATTATAAGGGTACATATATTGTGCATATAATTTGTCGTGGCACATCCAAAATGAAGATGTTGTTCACCCACCCACCTTTTCTGCTGGCCATTCCTCAATTGGTCCACATACTTGTTTTCCGTTTTTTTTTGTTTTTTTTCCCTCCCCCCTTTCTTTTCTTTTCTCGAAACACTGTGGAAAACTACTCGACGCTTTGATGTCATTTTTATGTTCACCATGACTGGCCATAAAGAGCATAATAGTAACATTGCATTCAATGATCTGTATGGATGAATCACCTTGAGCGGCTTTATAGAGCGTACGATCTCTTCCAGGGACTTTCTGCACTAGGAGCTTCTGTCCTAAAATGCAGCCCCTTCCCCCTTCCCCCAAGGGAGAAGATGTACACCGGAGGCTATATCCTATGACAGCGGGCAAAAATGCCAAACAATACTTGGACTTGGACTGTTTCTTCAGCAGTGATCTGCTTCAGCATATCTCGTTGCAAAGTCTAGTGGACCCACTCTATCGAGTGCCATCTTCTTGCCACGGCGTTGCAACTGTCGGTATGGAGGCTTCTGTCGACGGTGGTGGGTGGTTGAATCCTGGACTGACTAGCTGGGCATCGTCTGCAGAAAAATCAGCAGTGTCTTTGCTGATATCAGCAGGCCAATAGAGGCACGACCGGACGTTCTTCTTGGTCTCGTTCTTACCGAAGTGTGCTTCCAGGCAGGCAGGCAGGCAGGCAGGCAGGCAGGCAGGCAGGCAGGCAGGCAGGCAGGCAGGCAGGCAGGCAGGCAGGCAGGCA
>CAXHJR010000038.1:0-2500 GCA_964016965.1 Diacarnus erythraeanus | reverse complement strand
AGAGAGAGAGAGAGAAGGACCGAGGGAGAGCTCACTCACCCCAACCGACCCCTTCTTCTCTTCTCCTCCCAGCTGCCACTCTGGCTCCCGTCGGGTCCGGACGGAGAGCCCACGTCCTATTTCTTTAATGGGCAACGACAGAGAGTTGCACAAATTCGAGCTCTTGCAAATCCTCTCCAATGCAACGACACCAACTCGAGGCACTGGGGGAGGGACGGGAACCACCCGGGCTCACCTCCTCCAGGCTTCGAATGCAGTCGGACATGCTACGAGGCAGCCGACGGGCAGCAGCTGAGACGCCGTCTGGCATCTCTCACCCAAACGCTCACTCAAAAAAATACAGCGTGCAACGGTGCAACCTCACAAACAACAGGGCTCAAAGACCCGGCAGCTAGATGCAGAGGCTCGAACGTCCCTTGCATTTGACCGTCGGGGGATCACACTGCTCTGCTGGACAGGCTGGGCAATGCCACGATAGCTGGAAGCAGCCTTGGGAGCACCCCAGCTTAATGACCTGCAGAGCGACGTCTGTTGCAGAGATGCATTCTGAAAAACATCCCCACACCCTGGCCTACATGCATGTACCCTACACTGCCTCTGTATGACCACATATAAATTCGCGCACAGCTCGCGTCAGGCACTCCCTAGGTACTTCTCGATGCACCCACCCTGCCACCCCACCCACTCTCGTGCACGCATTTTCCCCACCCAGTTTACCGTGACCCAGCGACGACCACAACTCGTGCCACGCCCACCAGCCGAGTGCCACTTGCAGGCCTCACAATACACTCATCCGACAATGCAGGCCTCACAATACACTCATCCGACGAGCTAAGGGTGGGTGTAGCATTGGCTGTGGTTCACCCTGCACGTGGGTGCCCCCTTGACCCTTTGAACTTTGAACTTCCGGTACCCCCACCTCTCTCCACTCAACCAATTCTCGTTCGTGCCCACATCTGGTGCCTCTTTGCCTGCCTGCTTACTTGCCCGCCCGCCTGCCTGCCTGCCCACCCACTCGCCCATTCTAGCTAGTTACCTATTGATCTTGCCTAACCTCCCTACCTCCCTCCCTACCTACCTACCCACCCACCCACACCTTACCTACTCTTCAACGTTACAGTTACTTTGGTCAACGGTCCATCCAGCCGAGGCTACGAGAAAGAGTTGTGACGGTCGAAGAATCAAATTCTGGCCGGTGCTGTGGGTAGCTGTAATCCTTGCATCGTGTAAGAATCGAGGAGGAGGAGGAGGAGGAGGAGGAGGAGGAGGAGGAGTTGGTTGTCACGGACCTGGTTGGCTGCACCCCCTCTTGAGCCTACCATTAATTATGCCGGCAGAATTTAAACTGCAAGTCGAATCATGCATTTCAGACTCAGTTGGGTCACTGGTGATTTGAGGGTTTATTTACCGTAACGAGAGCGACCTCTCGAATGGTGGAATGTTTCAGACCTGCTATAATGATGACAATTTTAGCACTTCTTCTGTGAGAGCTAGGTTGAAGTGAGTGAGTGAGTGAGTGAGTGATTAAGAGACGGGAACACGCGTGAGCAGGAGCTAATTGTTGCGTACATGGCATTATCTATCTAACTGCTCTAGATGGAGAGATTTCATTGGCATGCTGATATTATTGTCGTTCTGGTGGTGTTTATAATAATATGTATGCCCACTAATGGCATCGATAACGGTGGTTACATTTTGTGCAGGTCCCGTGGTGGTGTCCTGCAGAAAGGGTTTGAGGAGCAAGTAAAGCAGCAGTGTCCTGTGTTGTCCCTCCCTCCCCACGAGGAGAACTTTCGACCATTGTCAAAAGAGACATCGATACAGTACTACGTAGTAGCTATTGCGATGTTTAATTGATAATAATATGTTATTTCTGGTCTTCTTTTTTTTTTTTTGATGATGATGATGATGATGATGATGATAATAATGACGATGATAATCATAATCATAATCATAATCATAATCATAATCATAATGATAATAATAATAATAATAATAATAATAATAATAATAATAATAATAATAATAATAATAATAATAATAATAATAATAATAATAATGGGGTCAGGCGGGGAGATGTGCTCGAGACAGAAAATGGCATACCTGACCGAGCAAGTGCCGGGATTATCCAAATGTTATTATTAATGGGTGATTTTAGCTAGCCAGTAGCTGAAATGAAGGGTGTGTCCCCGGTAGCTCCGATCCACAGAATAGAATAATTATTAGGATTGATTTTTTCATCAGCCAAACTGCTTGAATTCCATCCCCGAAAGGAGTTTAATGGAGCCAATCCAAATGGATGGGTCGGTATGATCTAGGTATATGGAAAGAAGTCTGAGGAGACACGAGAGGAGGAGTGTGGTCGGTAACGGGGTTAGGCGGGGAGATGTGGCGAAGATAGAAATGATATAGCGAGCGGCTGGTGGAAGGAAGTGTGATTATCTAATAATAATATAGTGAGAGGTATATTATAGTAATGGGGTTAGGCAGCGAGAGGTGC
>CAXHJR010000037.1:10000-12500 GCA_964016965.1 Diacarnus erythraeanus | reverse complement strand
TGATCTAATATTATTATGTATTATATATATTATATCATATTACATTATATATATATAATAATAATTATATAATTATATGTTATAATACAACGAAGTCGCAAAGTCGTAACTTCCCAAACTGGATCGTTTAGAGGAAGTAAAAGTCGCGGGGCACCGACACCTGCCTGCCTTGCCTGCCTAGCCTGCCTTGCCAGCCTTGCCAGCCTTGCCAGCCTTGCCAGCCTTGCCAGCCTTGCCAGCCTAGCCAGCCTAGCCAGCCTAGCCAGCCTAGCCAGCCTAGCCAGCCTAGCCAGCCTAGCCAGCCTAGCCAGCCTAGCCAGCCTAGCCAGCCTAGCCAGCCTAGCCAGCCTAGCATGCCTGCCTGCCAGCCTTGCCAGCCTACCTGACAGCCAGCCTAGCCAGCCTTGCCAGCCTTGCCAGCCTTGCCAGCCTTGACAGCCTTGCCAGCCTAGCCAGCCTAGCATGCCTGCCTGCCAGCCTTGCCAGCCTACCTGACAGCCAGCCTAGCCAGCCTTGCCAGCCTTGCCAGCCTTGCCAGCCTTGACAGCCTTGCCAGCCTAGCCAGCCTAGCATGCCTGCCTGCCAGCCTTGCCAGCCTACCTGACAGCCAGCCTAGCCAGCCTTGCCAGCCTACCTGACAGCCAGCCTAGCCAGCCTTGCCAGCCTTGCCAGCCTTGCCAGCCTAGCCTGCCTGCCAGCCTTGACAGCCTTGCCAGCCAAGCCTGCCTGCCTGCCTGCCTGCCTGCCTGCCTGCCTGCCTGCCTGCCTGCCTGCCTGCCTGCCTGCCTGCCTGCCTGCCTGGAAGCACACTTCGGTAAGAACGAGACCAAGAAGAACGTCCGGTCGTGCCTCTATTGGCCTGCTGATATCAGCAAAGACACTGCTGATTTTTCTGCAGACGATGCCCAGCTAGTCAGTCCAGGATTCAACCACCCACCACCGTCGACAGAAGCCTCCATACCGACAGTTGCAACGCCGTGGCAAGAAGATGGCACTCGATAGAGTGGGTCCACTAGACTTTGCAACGAGATATGCTGAAGCAGATCACTGCTGAAGAAACAGTCCAAGTCCAAGTATTGTTTGGCATTTTTGCCCGCTGTCATAGGATATAGCCTCCGGTGTACATCTTCTCCCTTGGGGGAAGGGGGAAGGGGCTGCATTTTAGGACAGAAGCTCCTAGTGCAGAAAGTCCCTGGAAGAGATCGTACGCTCTATAAAGCCGCTCAAGGTGATTCATCCATACAGATCATTGAATGCAATGTTACTATTATGCTCTTTATGGCCAGTCATGGTGAACATAAAAATGACATCAAAGCGTCGAGTAGTTTTCCACAGTGTTTCGAGAAAAGAAAAGAAAGGGGGGAGGGAAAAAAAACAAAAAAAAACGGAAAACAAGTATGTGGACCAATTGAGGAATGGCCAGCAGAAAAGGTGGGTGGGTGAACAACATCTTCATTTTGGATGTGCCACGACAAATTATATGCACAATATATGTACCCTTATAATTATAGAGGAAGAGATCCTCCCCGTTGCCCAAAAACAAAATACTAAAAGATGTAGAATGACATATGCACTGGACCTCTTGCTGCCAGGAGTAAGAAACTCTTTGTTGCATATTATACCATTACTGTATCTACCTTTATATGCACACACACATATATATCTATCGAATTTTGACCATCAGAGTCGTGGCTAGCTAAAGTTGAAAAAATTAATTACATCACCAAGAAGAACTTTTGGACTAATCGTGTCTGTACTTACTTACTTACTTACTCACTGTAATGCCACGTGGCTCTCTTACTTACGTCTCTGTATTATTGAGAATTGCGACCATTTCGAGCCCTCCGTTCTTCTATCTTCGTTCTTCTATCTTCGTTCTTCTATCTATCTTCGGCACCTCTCGCTGCCTAACCCCATTACTATAATATACCTCTCACTATATTATTATTAGATAATCACACTTCCTTCCACCAGCCGCTCGCTATATCATTTCTATCTTCGCCACATCTCCCCGCCTAACCCCGTTACCGACCACACTCCTCCTCTCGTGTCTCCTCAGACTTCTTTCCATATACCTAGATCATACCGACCCATCCATTTGGATTGGCTCCATTAAACTCCTTTCGGGGATGGAATTCAAGCAGTTTGGCTGATGAAAAAATCAATCCTAATAATTATTCTATTCTGTGGATCGGAGCTACCGGGGACACACCCTTCATTTCAGCTACTGGCTAGCTAAAATCACCCATTAATAATAACATTTGGATAATCCCGGCACTTGCTCGGTCAGGTATGCCATTTTCTGTCTCGAGCACATCTCCCCGCCTGACCCCATTATTATTATTATTATTATTATTATTATTATTATTATTATTATTATTATTATTATTATTATTATTATTATCATTATGATTATGATTATGATTATGATTATGATTATGATTATCATCGTCATTATTATCATCATCATCATCATCATCATCATCAAAAAAAAAAAAGA
>CAXHJR010000035.1:0-13007 GCA_964016965.1 Diacarnus erythraeanus | reverse complement strand
GAGGTGAAACCCGCCACCGCACCCTTTCGTTTTCTATTGTCAAAACCCGTCTACTGAAAGGATTTGAAACATGGCAAAACTTACGCTCACACAAGCCGTTGCGGTGATACCCGTCTCCGAGTCCACGCTCCGCAGAGATATAAAAAGCGGGAAGGTCTCCTTTGACACCGATGCCAAAGGCCGTAAGCAGATAGACACCGCAGAACTCACACGGGTCTATGGGCAACTGAACACCGATGCACCCGTCAATACCCCCCATCAGAACCCGTCCGTGAATGGGAATGACACCTATAAAGTCATCACGCTCTTGGAGGGGCAGGTGGCGGACTTGAAGGCACACCTCGCACACGCGAACACCGAGAAAGCACACCTCCTTGAATTAGCAAACAACCTCCAGCAACAGAACGCTGTTTTGAGGCTCCCGCCGCCCGATACAGAAAAACGCGGCTGGTTTTCGAGACTCAAGGCGGTTTTCACAGACGCAGGGTGAGCCCCTTCGGTTTCTCTCAACCCATACGACGGCTTTTGCGTCTAAAAGAGAGAACGGAAGCCCCCCGGGTATTGGCGGGTAGACGCCTCGGAGAAACAGAAATGATTTACAAGCACCCCCTCTTGAACAAACCTCGCACAACCGCGCGACATCGCGTTTTTGTCAGCTACTACCATAAGGATGATCAAGGCTATAGAGAACGCTTTGAAGGTTTGTTTTCAGACATCCACAACATCTATGTGTCAGAATCTGTCAAAATGGGCGATATTGATCCGAACCTCAACCCCGAGAGGATCCGTCAAAAAATCCGAGATGACTATCTTCGGGATTCCACCGTGACGGTTGTTCTCGTGGGGGCGCATACGTGGCAGCGGAAGTTTGTGGATTGGGAGATCGCCGCCAGCATACGAAAGACGCAATATAACTCCCGTTCAGGACTTCTGGGGATATTATTGCCGACGTATCCCAGACCGCCCTATAACCCTTATGATCCGCACACCATCCCCCCAAGACTCCACGATAACATTGAACGTGGTTTCGCGAAACTTCACAAGTGGAGCGATGACCCCGATACCGTGCAGTTATGGATACATGAGGCTTTCAAACGCAGACACGAGGAACCCTCGCCCGACAACACTCGTGATCCGTTCAAATACAACCGATCGGGCGAAAGGTGGACAGATTAAATGGAAATGATAGAAGACATTCTGGTCAGAGGTATGGGGCAGGTATTATCGCAAGGACTCTCACATTTCTGCAAGTTAAGTGTTGCGGCAATCCGACGGGTTTTTGGCAAATCGCCGGAAGAGATGACTCCGGAGGAGTTGAAAGAACTGACAGACCGAAACAAGGACGCTGCTTGGGCGATGTATGTTCAGATGCTCACTCGGATAACGACGCAACCCTTGCCGGATGAAGATGGCGATGAACAAACCGCTTTAGACAGTGTCTATTCCTTGTTTGCCACAACACGAGACATCCTTACAGAATACGGCCGCGAGAGTCCGGAGTTTTCCAAGTTAGCCGTGGTCATCCTAAATCAAAAAATCCGTCCGTTCACCGCAAAGTGGCACGTTCCGAGCAAGGAAGGGGCTTTTGAAGATGCTGAAAAATGTGCCGAGTTTCGCGAAGACCTGAAAAAGCTTCAAGTCATTTTATGTGGCTATATGGCAGCTCTTGCCGCTCTTGCGGGCATTGAAGACTTCACCTATATATCGGAGGAATAGCAGATGCGAAGCAGCCCCTTAACGAAAAACAGGTTTACCACAGACACCACCCGTCGCCAACAGCTTCAGGACGACGACACAGAAAACATCATCTTCATCTCTTACAGACGCACACATTGTGATATGTATATGGCGAGAAGATGTGCGGAGGTCTTAGAGGAGATAGATGGACTTCACTACTGGCTGGATGAAGATGATGAATGTATGCAGCACGCACACGCTGAAAACAATGACCTCAAAACAGCCCTCTGTA
The DNA here is from genome assembly GCA_964016965.1 of Diacarnus erythraeanus. NCBI lineage: Eukaryota > Metazoa > Porifera > Demospongiae > Poecilosclerida > Podospongiidae > Diacarnus > Diacarnus erythraeanus. The sequence goes on along the minus strand of CAXHJR010000035.1, from coordinate 11,038 downwards.
TTGAGCAGGGGCTGGATGTCTCCTCGGCGTTGTTAGGGATCATCGGTCCCCATACGTTCTCTTCGCCCTGGATCCCTTATGAAATCGGGGGCGCCCGCGGCAGGCAACGCTATGCGAAGCAAACACCACAGCCCCTGATCGCGCATCTCATCCATGATGTCGATCTGAGCAAAGTCCCGGCTTTCGTCGGACTCGGCACACCGCTCACCTCGCTCGACGAAGTGAAGCTCTGGGGAGAGCACCTCGCAGACCACTTACAGAAAAGGTCTACCTCTTTCGACAGGACCCAAAGGCTCCGAGACATCTATAAACGGAATACCCGATCTTTAAAAACGACACAGAGGTAAGGACATTTCCGATGGACGCAACCACACACATGGAACTCGTCGTCCTCGTGAGTGCCATTGCCGCGGCAGTCAGTGCGATGTCCGCACTGCTCACCTTTCTGTTTTCACGCAAACGCTCCCGACGCGACCGCGTGGATATTCTAAAGATTGAAATTCTGGAAAAGGTCTCTCATGTGGAAGGGAGAGACCTTTGGATAAAAACCATGAGCCTTTCTGCAATGAGGGTTGGTGGGGGACCGAGATTCGATGACATCGCAAAATTCTTAGGGGCGAAGTATGCTCGAAAAAGTGGGTACGGCTCATCCCTGTCGCTCTCGAAGAACTCAAAAGAGACGGATATTCACGTTTATTAGGCTTCTGACGCCTGTTCTGTTTCGCAGCTGCTTTTTTTTCTGCTGGGCCACCGCCACAAACGCCCGACCACCACCCCTGCTAAGGTGTTTCACACTTTTGAAGAAACGGGGAGAATCCCCGTACACCCCCTTCCAAATACACGCCAGCGTTCTATACCCGCCAGCAAGACCCGTTTTTATGGAGCGCTACAGTCTCACTCAGCGGCGACAGATAATGTCCACGGCTACCGTTTTCTCATACCCGCTCCATTACATTTCGCTACAGTGTCCGTAACGCCCCGCTATGCCCGGCAAACGAAGGAGAGAACCGGGCAGGAAATAAAAACGGAAGACGCTGGCGTCATAACATTATCAGGAAAGCAAGTTCTGCCACACACCATCAAACGCCAAGCGAAAGAGACACCGGCTTCCTCTGCTAAGGCATCCATAGGATTTACAGGGGGTTGGTTAAACAATTGATCGCCGAAGCCCCGCCAAGCGTTTAACACATTGCACGTGTCCTCCAGCCGTGGAGACGCCGACAAGAAGCGAGGGGGGGTGGCAGGAATGCGAAGCCTACAAAACAAATGCTCAACGGCTACTAATGCCCGCGTCTGCAGGCATAAGTATCCGTAGATGCAAACGCTAAATTTGTTTTGCTTCACGGCTTCGCAGGATTGAAAAGTTGCCCCCAAAGCCAACAACTTTTCAACGAATGCCACCGCGACCCCTCGCAAAGAGTCGGCTTCGCCACTACAGGTAAGTCAAAGGAACGCTATACAAACGTCGATAAAAGAGGTGATCAAGGAAAAAGAAGGGGGCGACGGCGGTCTGAAACTGGGGGGATTTTGACGCAAAAAAACACCCCAAAACTTGACATTTACTGAAAAGTGTGGTATAATATTAGTAGTAGAAAAGAGAAAGCGGAGGGCAAACCGCCAAGTTTACACCCCCCGCCTTCAATAATTTTTTTGACAAACGAATGACCCGCTTCAGGTGCATGTTACCCTGCACAACCCCAGGGCCCTGCAAGTGGGCAAACCTGACAAACCACCCGCTTGTGTATTTTTATTATACACCGTGCGGTTGCGTTTGTCAAGGGAGATTGATAAATGCTGACGCATTTCGAAAATCAGATCCAAGCACAGGATCGCGCCGCAAAGCACACCGAGTGCGAAAACTGCCAACCCGCGCTTGTCTCCTTTCTAACGGAAAACCCCCTATCAACCCCCGAGGCAACCCACGAATATCACGAAAACGTTTGGGAAAATTGCCCGAGTTGTATAGCGGCGTATACCGATTATCTCGAGTCCATCCGCTGCGAACATGGACACACGGAACTCGAGTCGTGCGATGCATGCCTCGAGGCGTGGCTCGCGGAAAACCAACCCCCCGAGGATACCAGCCTCGCGGCCGCCGAAGAATGGAATGCCAACCCGTTTCGGTTTCTCGGAGGTGCTGCCTAATGTATCTTATAGAAACCACCCCTTCAAAGATGACGGCTTTCGTGTGGGATACCGCAAAAACCCCCAAAACGTGTGTCGGAATCTTCTCCGAATACGACGCGAAAAAGGTCATCGCCTTACTCAACGCAGAAAGGTTTAAGTTCCAAAGGGAGATCCCCCGACTGCGAAAGGGTATCCATCGCGACGTGGCACAGCGGTATATTCAGCGGTTCGGTGGCAGGAGCGTCGCCGTGCAGATTGCCGCAGATGCTGCCATTGTGTATCTTCGGAATAAGGACGGCGACACGCTCGGGCCCATCACCTGCAAGGACAAGTATCCGAAGCCCGTTTCGGGTCTCAACGATATTCCGTTCTAACCACACCCCACACACCGCGCGGGAAGGGACACCCCCAACCCGCGCACTCCCCACACACGGGAAAGGACACGGACCATGGGAACACCACGGATCGTCACCTGCACCTGCAGCCTCGAATTCTATGACACACAAGGGAAGACGCGATGCAACCGCTGCGAGGCGCGCGCGAAACACACGCAAACCCTCAAAGCCGAATGGCAGCGCCGCCGGCGGCAGGGACACCTGACCACTCGTGACGGGATCTTCTTCTGTTTGCGAAGAAAAGTCAGGTCTGTTGCCGAGATGGCAAATATCCTAAACATCTCCTTTCGCGCCGCGTCTCTCGCTCTCGACGCAATCCGCGAGGACGCACGCTAACGGCACACACTCACGACACACACCGCGCGGGAAGGGACACCCCCAACCCGCGCACTCCCCACACACACGAAAAGGAGACAGACGATGAGACACACAAAAAACGATGCCCACTGGAAAGCCACCCTGGAGGGTATCTTCTCCGAATGCACACCGCCCGCCGAATGCACCCCCAAATTGCTGTTATGGGTGCTTCAGAAGTTACCACGAAAGACAAACCCCTTGGGGAAAATCCAAGACGCGTGTTTTTCGCGGAACATCGACAACACCGAGGCGGCGGTCCTAACGGCACTCCGCAGCCTTTACAAATCGGGTGCCATCTCACACCGAAACATCGGAGACAGGGATTATTTTATACGGCTCGACTGACGACACACACGCGCGGGGTGCTTTCGCAGACCCCGCGCACACACGACACACGGCACGGCCGCCCCGGTGGTGACATCGCCCCCGTGCCGTGGACGTCACGGGGGTCTCAGGCATCCCCACCCCGCACCCCGAAGCCTGTGTGCCGTGACACACACCGACAGGTTTTCCGCACACATCGTTTTTTTTTCTGATAGAATGCGGACACTGTGAAAGGAGACAGACGATGAGACACAGACGCAAATATAACCAGCCCGAACACGTCAGAGAGAAGGGGGCGGCGAACTCCCGGAAGGTCCGAAGTGAGAAGAAACGCCGCCGCTCTGAGGCGGTCCAGACACTTCACACCGAGGGCTACACGATCGCGGAACTGGCGGCACACTTTTCGGTGAGTCAAAGAACGATTTATCGAGACCTTGAGACGCTCGGGGACGTGAAAACAGAGCCGCCGTCCGATGCAATCGCGTCAAAAAACGCACTGGAAGTGTAAACTTAACATCGCCAGAAACCCACGGGAGCCGTAACACTCCTTAAGTTTACACCGTGCCAAAGTGTAAACTTAAGGATCGCCAAGTGTAAACTTAAGGATCGCCAAGTGTAAGCTTAAGGATCGCCTCGTGTCACATGTCAATTCCCGAAAAAAAACGCACTAAAAGTGTAACCTTTAAATCATCAGAAACCCACGGGAGACGTAACACTCCTTAAGGTCACACCCTTTCAAAGTGTGACCTTAACTTTACACCGGAGACCTCATGCCATATCCATCCAAATTTACAGACGACCGAAAAAAACAGATTATTCAGGGCTTCCGCAAAGGCTGGGCAATCACCCATATTGCGGAATCCGTAGAGATTCCCCGCAGAACGCTCTATAAATGGTTAAAGAAAGGACAGTTGGAAGGTGAAGGCGAGTATGCCGACTTCTACAACGCCTGCAGGAATGCACAGGAAGCATACTGGGAAAAAGTGCAATACAATTTAGAGCAGATGATCCTTACATCCGCCACAACCAAAGCAACGGTAACTACCACGACCACCACGACCGATAACGAAGGGAATTTTACAGAGAAGGTGGTCGTCAAAGAACACCTCCCCAATCCCAGCCTCGCCCTTGAGATTTTATCGAGACGGTTTCCTGAGAAATGGAATAAAGTCGCCACCCTCCAATCCGTGCTCGATAACGATATACACGCTGAATTGATAGCACATGGTTTCGATCCCGATGAAATCATGATAAATGTGAGCAAGGTCTTAAGAGAAGCCACACCGAGTCGTTCACCGAAAAAAAACGCACACAAAGTGTGACCCTTGAGAAGCCAGAACCCCACGGGTGCCGTGACACTCATTAAGTTTACACCTTCCAAAAGTGTGAGCTTAAGAAAGCCACGTTTGACAAAACAGACGACAGGGGTTCATCTCTTCTTTGTCGTTTTGTTTTGCCTTCAAAACGCTGCGTACGTCTCAGGGGGCGGACACCCCCGCCCCCGCTTTCTTTATGCGTCCTCTCGAAAGAGCTTCCTCTCTAAAGACCCGGCAATCGCACACGCCGCGGCATCCGACACATGAGGATTCAGGCGAGGCACGCCCAAGAGCCGACACATCATCCGCTGCACCGCCTTTTTATCCGCACGCCCCCCCAGACCGCTGGCGGCTTTGACCTGTTGCGGCGTGAATTCAATGACACGACCGCGCCCGAATTGCGCCGCGATCAGATGCACAATGCCAATCACCGCGCCCGTCGATAACGAACTCGAAACATTCCGATTGTGATACACGCGCTCAATCGCGATCCCGTCGGGGGCATGGGTCGCCACCACTTCACAAAGCCCTTGATAAATGCACAACAAACGATCACCGAAAGCCGCAGAACGATCCGTGCGGAGCAAATCCGCCGCAACCAACTGATAACCGCTACCCGACCGCACCACAACACCCCACCCACAATGCGCAATGCCGGGATCCACACCGAGACACCGGGGGGCTTGTGTTTTCCCTGCCATTTCACGAGACCTCCATTCCGTTACGTTGAAAGTGTTCATGTGTCGACACCTCAACGTTACGTTTTACACATTCCGTTACGTTGAAAAAATAGATTTTTACTCTACACACAAGAGGTTTAAAATTCCATTTTTGCCACGGCCTTAAGGGCCCCTATATAGGGCGTGTCAATTTTGGAATTTTTAGGATCTGAGCACACGATTGACAGTCGCTAAACCGATACCCAACCTGTCTGCGATCTGCTGTTGCGTCTCGCCCGCCGCCGATCGCTGGCGAATCTCTGCATCCCGCTCGGCTTTCTTTTGCGTGCGTGTTTCTGCCGTCCGCCGATAAGCTGTCCGTTCCGAGACACCCGCGGATGTCATCGCTGTTACATCCCCCGACGCCTCAGACGTTTCGCGATGGGTGACGATGTCCTGTAGTTTGTCAAGGTCACCGCCCGCCTTTTGCCAATTCGTTTCGTCAAAAAGTATTGTTTGTTCCCGATCCGTTATGCCCGGTAAATCATGACTACACCACACCACCACCGTCACAGGACGGCTCACCAGCCTGCCCCGTCCGATCGCCTGTAGGAGTTCCGCAATCACGCCATCGTCATAACACGCCTGTAGTCGCTGATCGGTATAATGCCCGTTTTCGTCGCGATCATAGCAGAGCGGTTCGGTATCGTTTCCAAACAACGCCTTCGCTTTCCGTTCTATTGCAGACGGCGGCACTTCGGGCGAAAACAAGATATGCAACACGTCTACACCTTTGAAATGCGTGTCCAAGCCAACCAGTCCACCAAAGTTTGCTGTGCGGATGCCTTCCAATTCCGTCTTCTTCTCTTCCAGTAAAGCCTTATAAGTTATCAATCCGCGTTTCGGTTTCTTTAGCTCCTCAGAGACAAGCCCCCAATAGAATGCCCCTGCCGACGATAACAACGCCCCGTCTACGCGTTCCTCTTTCTGCGTGTAAACCGTCGCTCGCGGGTTGCGATTGGTGCGGAGTTGATACACCTTTGCATCCGGATGCCACGCGGTCAACCCTGTATCGTGGAAGGTTACATCCCCCCGTTTTTCTTCGCGGGTGTCAAAGCATCGCCAAAACAGCGTCTCGTCCAAAGTTGCGGACATAAAGCCCATCCGTGCCCGTGTGTGCATCGGGAGCGGTGGCAACAAAAACGTCAACGTGTCGTCCTCATACCGCATCGGCATATCCGCATCGCGCGGATACCGCTCAAAGAACAGTTCCAGCTGGACAATGAGATTCCACTTTTCTGTCTCCAGTCGCGGTAAGTTTCCAATGGTCTCGAGAGACTCCGTCGCCTGTTTAAAATCGTGACACCGGTGTGCCTCCTCACGACTCAATATCTGCCCGTTCCATCGCACACAGGTCAACCCCTCAAGAATGGACACCCGTTCTTGAGCCGTCAAACCCCTCACCAACGACCGCAATGCCGAGAGATCGCCTTCGGCTTCCAAAATCCGCAATATCTCTTTCGCAAAGGACGACACATCAGAACCCGCCCACTCCTCACGCAGCTGCACGAGACGGCTTTTCGGGAGATGGATTTCAATAAAAGCGTTATAGGGGTCAAACTCATCGTGAAGTATCAGGTCATCGTGGTAGGTAGGTCGGTAGGATTTCGCGAACGTTCTGAAGGCAGGATTGAGAAATAGATCGGGAAATGGCATCACGGTCACCTGTGCGTTTTTCGCCTTTTCCGTTTGCGATCTATACCCACATTCCTTGCACACCTCAAGCACCTCGCAGGGTTCACAGAGCAGTTGAAACGGATTCCACCCACGACTTGCAATCGCAGCATACCGCCGCGCATGGATGCAGGGGTTCTCGTCGGGGAACAGCCCATCGGGGTTTGACAGGATACCCCGATACCGAAACACACTCGCAACCTCTGCCGCAGTTAACCGGTTCTCCATCTCTTTGGCTAAATCGGTCGTCGGCACGGTGAGCAAGCCAGAGAACCCACGCAGCAAATACGCAATCGCCGATTCATTCTTACCCACGCCTGTATCGGCACGTAACCCGAAGAACTTGATCTTCTTGTTCGCAAAGACGGACTTCAGAAACGCACGACTCTGCTCTATCGTTTCTGTGAGCATTGAGACCCGATTTTTCGCTAACTTCACAGGTCTGCGACTTCGCTTTTGCTTCGGCGGCACCTCCCACCACGTCTCACCACAGTTGAAACATTTGCCATCAACCGCCCCATCAGGATGTTTCGTAAAACGCACCTCCGCGCGATTGCTGCGATGGGCTGTCCGCTGGCAGTATTGCGTCGGAAACAACTGACTCCGTCCGTCCGCGCCCCACTCTATAGCAAGATCGCCCAGCTGTGAGCGTTCCACAACTTCACGTTCTTTGTCGCCTGCGGTTTCGGTCGTTGCAACTTCGGAGATGAGACCGTGTATTTCACGCACTGCCTCTATTGGCAGTGTCGGCATCTCGAGAATTGAACCCTCACGCATCGCATACCGAGGATCTATCCGTGCCAAGCATTTATCGGCTAACACCTCCAGCAGCATCCCGCCGTCATCTTTGAACGCCCATTTTTTTCCACAATAAGACGTGTAGGCATCAAGCCGTAAGCCGTCTGACTTTGTTTTGATTATGCATGGCGGGTTTCCCTCGCAATGCTCGCGATAAATCGTTTCAATCCGATTCGCAACTTCCGGGTATTGCGTGAGCAGCCGTGCTTCAATATCAAGACAGGTATAATAAAGATAACCTGTCCGCCCGTGCCGTTTGTATGTGGGTTTGCCGCACATCAACTGCACGCCTGTCATCGCGCGAGTGGTGTAGGCGTTCCATTTTTTGCCGTACGTCTCGCGGGTGACGCGCGTTCGGTCTCCCCACAAATGGGAGAATTTCAGGAGCGGTTTATCCTCGCCATCAACAGATCCACATGGAACGTAAGAGATCTGAGCCGTTTCAATATCAGAGAGCGATATTTCCGTGCCGCACGCTCCTGTGATTTTATCCACAATCCCCCTCCGCATCAGCACGGAGACGCGCGGCTATCGCCGGAACGACCCGATCACGCCCCAACACCGACCACTTTAACTGAACGCCTTTTCGCTCACAGCCACCACACAGCAAAAACAACTGAAAAGAACCGTTGCGGGTCGCCGTTGCTGATCCTTCTATTTGCAACCAACCGACGAGAGTTCGTGTGGCTTCCGTTTTAGAAGCCGCATCACGAGTCACGTGGTTCCGTAGAATAAGTCCTTTCAGGTTCATGCCCGCACCTCCCTCTCACGACTCGCCCGCCGATACAATGCCACAAGCCCCGATTGCGGAAACAGCGAACGCGGCACAGGAGACGCGCCCGTCGATCGGCACGCCTGAGAATAAAAATACAGATGTTTTGAACCGTCGCGATACGTGCGAATGAACACCTCGAGAAAGGCTCGGCACGCACACTTCGGAAAATGGCACGGCTTTCTCTCGTATTTTCGTTTGTGTCGCTTCGGAAACAGAAACGCCTGTAAATCGGGTGGGATTTCAGAAACATACGTTGAGTGGTATAAAAAATCAAAAGATAAGCCTTCGGTGCAATGTAAAAATCGGGGTTTCATAAAAACCTCCGTTTTGAAATAGGAGGCAACAGATCCAAGGGCATCTGCTACCTAATCACTGATAAAATATCCAAAATCACTTTTTGAGAACCGCCACACCTTGAGCCCGAAACGGGCTCGTGGTGACGGCATGCAGTGATTAGGATTTTTTTTTTGCGTGCTTTTTTCGCTCTACGGCTGCCCAGCCTACGATCAAAAGACGCGCGTACGTCAACAACGCGGGCAACGATTGTTATCGTACATATTACCACATGCATGGATAGGAAATCAAGGGAAAAACGGGCGTGACGGCAGGCACCGACTGGGTTCTAATCTCCTTTGGGATCTCATCTCCTTGTGTGTGTGTGCTCCTGCCACCCGAAAATCAGGCGATCTCCGGTCTCCTTGTTGTGGCCTGTTAATATATTAGACGGTATAGTGTGTAAAATCAAGTTAAAAATAAGAGAAAAACGGTTTTCATCGGCGTTTCAATCCACAACGTGTGACCTTTGGCGGCACGCACACCGAGCGTTTACACGTTCAAAAAACGCAAAAAAGTGTAAACTTTCAATCGCCACAAACCCACGTTACCCGCTACTTTTCTATAAGGACATCATCAAAAAAGTGTAAACTTTCATAAGCAACGTGTAAACTTTCATAAGCAACGTCTGTTCCATTGAAAAAAAAGTGTTGACAAAAACGAACGGGTTTCATAGTATAGAAAGCGGCAGACTTTCTTTGTGAAGGATGTGACCGGGAAATGCCACAAAAAAGCATCCCCGTCTCACATCCCTTCGGATGCGATGTCGGTGTGTCCAGCACCTCCACCGCGAAGCACTGCCATATCGGATTTTAGAAGTCTATGACAGCGCTGGTTTCTATTGTATCACAAAGCGAGGTTCAATTGGAAACCAGCACGCTATAACACTGAAAGGATTGCCAATGGACGCAACACACCTTCTTTTTGCCTTCCGCTTGCAATCCTTGCGAAAAAAAAATATAGGAGAACTCACCGTGTTTGATTCTAAAAAGTTCAGATATTTCTTTGCGGTAACTTTTATACTCGGCCTAACAACGGCACCGTTCATCACAACAGCCCATCAATCGAATGTATGTCCGGTTCATTCGCACACGACATCGTCGTCAATCGGTACATGTAGTAATCTATGGGACGGAGAGAGTACTTACGATGTCATCACAGGCTGTTGGACATACAAGCGGTGTAGACTCTATGTACACACAGAAGAAGTCGTGTGTCCTGATGGTGTTCAAGACAATTGCAGTGCATGTGGTGAAGGCACCGATGAATGTAATGCACATTTGGCAGATCATCTCTGGGGGTGTGAAGGAAATAATAAGTCCCATAGCTGGTATACATGCCAAACCAGTGGATGTCCGTATGAACCCTCCTCGTCATAAAATATGAGGCAAATGCCCGTTTATGGCCTCACCTCCGTGGCAAGACATGCACGCTTGCCACGGAGACCTCTCTGTCAGAGAAAAGGAGACGTTGATCGATGTTAGATTTCTCAGAAAATACGGTTTTTACGGGATATTGGGCGTGATAGGTGTTTTCTCTATCATTGCCTTTGAACCTACGTTAACATCTTGGCTATTCACACATACGTCACCCCCTGTAAAGGTGTACAAGGGCGTTCCGTTTGAAAAGCAAGAGAACAGCGAGAATACAAGCCACGCAACACCGCTTTCGGATGCTGAAACCCCGAATCCATTACCCTCTGAGCAATTTCCTAAAGATAAGGGTATCGATACGGCTACAACACTCGCTGAAAATGAAATTCTTCAAAATGACAACTTTGATAACCCTGAAGTTTCCGATGAGGCAACAACCGGAGAGACAGTTGCTGTCCGGCCGCCGAAGCGAAAAGGCACTTCGCCTGAAGCCTTAGCCGTAGCGGAAAAAAGAAAAGTATCACAAAGACTCCGCGAAATTGACCTGGAGATGCAGGCCATTGCCCCCTTTATTAATGAAGATAGGGATATTCATCTCAGATTCCTGGATCTTTGGAAGAACGTTTAAAGTTGCACCAAGATCGTGGGACGCTGCACATAGATAGCGGGAACCCTTTTATGTGGATAAAAATAGATCGGCTAATACTTAATGTGATGTCAGATGGGAAAATCCCCGTGTCTGTTGGTGAAGAACTGCTTCTCTTTATGCCGAAAATGGACTGCACTCACAGGCGGAACATGTTCGTATCTTAACACAACGCGCGATAGAAAAAGGCGACGACTTCTA
>CAXHJR010000033.1:17500-20000 GCA_964016965.1 Diacarnus erythraeanus | reverse complement strand
GACTACTGGCAGGATCAACCAGGTAACCACCGTAGAGGGGCTGGCCGGGAAGAAAGAGAGAGAGAGAGAGAGAGGACCGAGGGAGAGCTCACTCACCCCCAACCGACCCCTTCTTCTCTTCTCCTCCCAGCTGCCACTCTGGCTCCCGTCGGGTCCGGACGGAGAGCCCACGTCCTATTTCTTTAATGGGCAACGACAGAGAGTTGCACAAATTCGAGCTCTTGCAAATCCTCTCCAATGCAACGACACCAACTCGAGGCACTGGGGGAGGGACGGGAACCACCCGGGCTCACCTCCTCCAGGCTTCGAATGCAGTCGGACATGCTACGAGGCAGCCGACGGGCAGCAGCTGAGACGCCGTCTGGCATCTCTCACCCAAAACGCTCACTCAAAAAAATACAGCGTGCAACGGTGCAACCTCACAAACAACAGGGCTCAAAGACCCGGCAGCTAGATGCAGAGGCTCGAACGTCCCTTGCATTTGACCGTCGGGGGATCACACTGCTCTGCTGGACAGGCTGGGCAATGCCACGATAGCTGGAAGCAGCCTTGGGAGCACCCCAGCTTAATGACCTGCAGAGCGACGTCTGTTGCAGAGATGCATTCTGAAAAACATCCCCACACCCTGGCCTACATGCATGTACCCTACACTGCCTCTGTATGACCACATATAAATTCGCGCACAGCTCGCGTCAGGCACTCCCTAGGTACTTCTCGATGCACCCACCCTGCCACCCCACCCACTCTCGTGCACGCATTTTCCCCACCCAGTTTACCGTGACCCAGCGACGACCACAACTCGTGCCACGCCCACCAGCCGAGTGCCACTTGCAGGCCTCACAATACACTCATCCGACAATGCAGGCCTCACAATACACTCATCCGACGAGCTAAGGGTGGGTGTAGCATTGGCTGTGGTTCACCTGCACGTGGGTGCCCCCTTGACCTTTGAACTTTGAACTTCCGGTACCCCCACCTCTCCACTCAACCAATTCTCGTTCGTGCCCACATCTGGTGCCTCTTTGCCTGCCTGCTTACTTGCCCGCCCGCCTGCCTGCCTGCCCACCCACTCGCCCATTCTAGCTAGTTACCTATTGATCTTGCCTAACCTCCCTACCTCCCTCCCTACCTACCTACCCACCCACCCACACCTTACCTACTCTTCAACGTTACAGTTACTTTGGTCAACGGTCCATCCAGCCGAGGCTACGAGAAAGAGTTGTGACGGTCGAAGAATCAAATTCTGGCCGGTGCTGTGGGTAGCTGTAATCCTTGCATCGTGTAAGAATCGAGGAGGAGGAGGAGGAGGAGGAGGAGGAGGAGGAGGAGTTGGTTGTCACGGACCTGGTTGGCTGCACCCCCTCTTGAGCCTACCATTAATTATGCCGGCAGAATTTAAACTGCAAGTCGAATCATGCATTTCAGACTCAGTTGGGTCACTGGTGATTTGAGGGTTTATTTACCGTAACGAGAGCGACCTCTCGAATGGTGGAATGTTCAGACCTGCTATAATGATGACAATTTTAGCACTTCTTCTGTGAGAGCTAGGTTGAAGTGAGTGAGTGAGTGAGTGAGTGATTAAGAGACGGGAACACGCGTGAGCAGGAGCTAATTGTTGCGTACATGGCATTATCTATCTAACTGCTCTAGATGGAGAGATTTCATTGGCATGCTGATATTATTGTCGTTCTGGTGGTGTTTATAATAATATGTATGCCCACTAATGGCATCGATAACGGTGGTTACATTTTGTGCAGGTCCCGTGGTGGTGTCCTGCAGAAAGGGTTTGAGGAGCAAGTAAAGCAGCAGTGTCCTGTGTTGTCCCTCCCTCCCCACGAGGAGAACTTTCGACCATTGTCAAAAGAGACATCGATACAGTACTACGTAGTAGCTATTGCGATGTTTAATTGATAATAATATGTTATTTTCTGGTCTTCTTTTTTTTTTTTGATGATGATGATGATGATGATGATGATAATAATGACGATGATAATCATAATCATAATCATAATCATAATCATAATCATAATGATAATAATAATAATAATAATAATAATAATAATAATAATAATAATAATAATAATAATAATAATAATAATAATAATAATAATGGGGTCAGGCGGGGAGATGTGCTCGAGACAGAAAATGGCATACCTGACCGAGCAAGTGCCGGGATTATCCAAATGTTATTATTAATGGGTGATTTTAGCTAGCCAGTAGCTGAAATGAAGGGTGTGTCCCCGGTAGCTCCGATCCACAGAATAGAATAATTATTAGGATTGATTTTTTCATCAGCCAAACTGCTTGAATTCCATCCCCGAAAGGAGTTTAATGGAGCCAATCCAAATGGATGGGTCGGTATGATCTAGGTATATGGAAAGAAGTCTGAGGAGACACGAGAGGAGGAGTGTGGTCGGTAACGGGGTTAGGCGGGGAGATGTGGCGAAGATAGAAATGATATAGCGAGCGGCTGGTGGAAGGAAGTGTGATTATCTAATAA
>CAXHJR010000033.1:5000-7500 GCA_964016965.1 Diacarnus erythraeanus | reverse complement strand
GTCACGGACCTGGTTGGCTGCACCCCCTCTTGAGCCTACCATTAATTATGCCGGCAGAATTTAAACTGCAAGTCGAATCATGCATTTCAGACTCAGTTGGGTCACTGGTGATTTGAGGGTTTATTTACCGTAACGAGAGCGACCTCTCGAATGGTGGAATGTTCAGACCTGCTATAATGATGACAATTTTAGCACTTCTTCTGTGAGAGCTAGGTTGAAGTGAGTGAGTGAGTGAGTGAGTGATTAAGAGACGGGAACACGCGTGAGCAGGAGCTAATTGTTGCGTACATGGCATTATCTATCTAACTGCTCTAGATGGAGAGATTTCATTGGCATGCTGATATTATTGTCGTTCTGGTGGTGTTTATAATAATATGTATGCCCACTAATGGCATCGATAACGGTGGTTACATTTTGTGCAGGTCCCGTGGTGGTGTCCTGCAGAAAGGGTTTGAGGAGCAAGTAAAGCAGCAGTGTCCTGTGTTGTCCCTCCCTCCCCACGAGGAGAACTTTCGACCATTGTCAAAAGAGACATCGATACAGTACTACGTAGTAGCTATTGCGATGTTTAATTGATAATAATATGTTATTTTCTGGTCTTCTTTTTTTTTTTTGATGATGATGATGATGATGATGATGATGATAATAATGACGATGATAATCATAATCATAATCATAATCATAATCATAATCATAATGATAATAATAATAATAATAATAATAATAATAATAATAATAATAATAATAATAATAATAATAATAATAATAATAATAATAATAATGGGGTCAGGCGGGGAGATGTGCTCGAGACAGAAAATGGCATACCTGACCGAGCAAGTGCCGGGATTATCCAAATGTTATTATTAATGGGTGATTTTAGCTAGCCAGTAGCTGAAATGAAGGGTGTGTCCCCGGTAGCTCCGATCCACAGAATAGAATAATTATTAGGATTGATTTTTTCATCAGCCAAACTGCTTGAATTCCATCCCCGAAAGGAGTTTAATGGAGCCAATCCAAATGGATGGGTCGGTATGATCTAGGTATATGGAAAGAAGTCTGAGGAGACACGAGAGGAGGAGTGTGGTCGGTAACGGGGTTAGGCGGGGAGATGTGGCGAAGATAGAAATGATATAGCGAGCGGCTGGTGGAAGGAAGTGTGATTATCTAATAATAATATAGTGAGAGGTATATTATAGTAATGGGGTTAGGCAGCGAGAGGTGCCGAAGATAGATAGAAGAACGAAGATAGAAGAACGAAGATAGAAGAACGGAGGGCTCGAAATGGTCGCAATTCTCAATAATACAGAGACGTAAGTAAGAGAGCCACGTGGCATTACAGTGAGTAAGTAAGTAAGTAAGTACAGACACGATTAGTCCAAAAGTTCTTCTTGGTGATGTAATTAATTTTTTCAACTTTAGCTAGCCACGACTCTGATGGTCAAAATTCGATAGATATATATGTGTGTGTGCATATAAAGGTAGATACAGTAATGGTATAATATGCAACAAAGAGTTTCTTACTCCTGGCAGCAAGAGGTCCAGTGCATATGTCATTCTACATCTTTTAGTATTTTGTTTTTGGGCAACGGGGAGGATCTCTTCCTCTATAATTATAAGGGTACATATATTGTGCATATAATTTGTCGTGGCACATCCAAAATGAAGATGTTGTTCACCCACCCACCTTTTCTGCTGGCCATTCCTCAATTGGTCCACATACTTGTTTTCCGTTTTTTTTTGTTTTTTTTCCCTCCCCCCTTTCTTTTCTTTTCTCGAAACACTGTGGAAAACTACTCGACGCTTTGATGTCATTTTTATGTTCACCATGACTGGCCATAAAGAGCATAATAGTAACATTGCATTCAATGATCTGTATGGATGAATCACCTTGAGCGGCTTTATAGAGCGTACGATCTCTTCCAGGGACTTTCTGCACTAGGAGCTTCTGTCCTAAAATGCAGCCCCTTCCCCCTTCCCCCAAGGGAGAAGATGTACACCGGAGGCTATATCCTATGACAGCGGGCAAAAATGCCAAACAATACTTGGACTTGGACTGTTTCTTCAGCAGTGATCTGCTTCAGCATATCTCGTTGCAAAGTCTAGTGGACCCACTCTATCGAGTGCCATCTTCTTGCCACGGCGTTGCAACTGTCGGTATGGAGGCTTCTGTCGACGGTGGTGGGTGGTTGAATCCTGGACTGACTAGCTGGGCATCGTCTGCAGAAAAATCAGCAGTGTCTTTGCTGATATCAGCAGGCCAATAGAGGCACGACCGGACGTTCTTCTTGGTCTCGTTCTTACCGAAGTGTGCTTCCAGGCAGGCAGGCAGGCAGGCAGGCAGGCAGGCAGGCAGGCAGGCAGGCAGGCAGGCAGGCAGGCAGGCAGGCAGGCAGGCAGGCTTGGCTGGCAAGGCTGTCAAGGCTGGCAGGCAGGCTAGGCTGGCAAGGCTGGCAAGGCTGGCAAGGCTGGCTAGGCTGGCTGTCAGGTAGGCTGGCAAGGC
>CAXHJR010000031.1:12500-15000 GCA_964016965.1 Diacarnus erythraeanus | reverse complement strand
ACATCACCAAGAAGAACTTTTGGACTAATCGTGTCTGTACTTACTTACTTACTTACTCACTGTAATGCCACGTGGCTCTCTTACTTACGTCTCTGTATTATTGAGAATTGCGACCATTTCGAGCCCTCCGTTCTTCTATCTTCGTTCTTCTATCTTCGTTCTTCTATCTATCTTCGGCACCTCTCGCTGCCTAACCCCATTACTATAATATACCTCTCACTATATTATTATTAGATAATCACACTTCCTTCCACCAGCCGCTCGCTATATCATTTCTATCTTCGCCACATCTCCCCGCCTAACCCCGTTACCGACCACACTCCTCCTCTCGTGTCTCCTCAGACTTCTTTCCATATACCTAGATCATACCGACCCATCCATTTGGATTGGCTCCATTAAACTCCTTTCGGGGATGGAATTCAAGCAGTTTGGCTGATGAAAAAATCAATCCTAATAATTATTCTATTCTGTGGATCGGAGCTACCGGGGACACACCCTTCATTTCAGCTACTGGCTAGCTAAAATCACCCATTAATAATAACATTTGGATAATCCCGGCACTTGCTCGGTCAGGTATGCCATTTTCTGTCTCGAGCACATCTCCCCGCCTGACCCCATTATTATTATTATTATTATTATTATTATTATTATTATTATTATTATTATTATTATTATTATTATTATTATTATTATTATTATTATCATTATGATTATGATTATGATTATGATTATGATTATGATTATCATCGTCATTATTATCATCATCATCATCATCATCATCATCAAAAAAAAAAAAGAAGACCAGAAAATAACATATTATTATCAATTAAACATCGCAATAGCTACTACGTAGTACTGTATCGATGTCTCTTTTGACAATGGTCGAAAGTTCTCCTCGTGGGGAGGGAGGGACAACACAGGACACTGCTGCTTTACTTGCTCCTCAAACCCTTTCTGCAGGACACCACCACGGGACCTGCACAAAATGTAACCACCGTTATCGATGCCATTAGTGGGCATACATATTATTATAAACACCACCAGAACGACAATAATATCAGCATGCCAATGAAATCTCTCCATCTAGAGCAGTTAGATAGATAATGCCATGTACGCAACAATTAGCTCCTGCTCACGCGTGTTCCCGTCTCTTAATCACTCACTCACTCACTCACTCACTTCAACCTAGCTCTCACAGAAGAAGTGCTAAAATTGTCATCATTATAGCAGGTCTGAACATTCCACCATTCGAGAGGTCGCTCTCGTTACGGTAAATAAACCCTCAAATCACCAGTGACCCAACTGAGTCTGAAATGCATGATTCGACTTGCAGTTTAAATTCTGCCGGCATAATTAATGGTAGGCTCAAGAGGGGGTGCAGCCAACCAGGTCCGTGACAACCAACTCCTCCTCCTCCTCCTCCTCCTCCTCCTCCTCCTCCTCGATTCTTACACGATGCAAGGATTACAGCTACCCACAGCACCGGCCAGAATTTGATTCTTCGACCGTCACAACTCTTTCTCGTAGCCTCGGCTGGATGGACCGTTGACCAAAGTAACTGTAACGTTGAAGAGTAGGTAAGGTGTGGGTGGGTGGGTAGGTAGGTAGGGAGGGAGGTAGGGAGGTTAGGCAAGATCAATAGGTAACTAGCTAGAATGGGCGAGTGGGTGGGCAGGCAGGCAGGCGGGCGGGCAAGTAAGCAGGCAGGCAAAGAGGCACCAGATGTGGGCACGAACGAGAATTGGTTGAGTGGAGAGAGGTGGGGGTACCGGAAGTTCAAAGTTCAAAGGTCAAGGGGGCACCCACGTGCAGGTGAACCACAGCCAATGCTACACCCACCCTTAGCTCGTCGGATGAGTGTATTGTGAGGCCTGCATTGTCGGATGAGTGTATTGTGAGGCCTGCAAGTGGCACTCGGCTGGTGGGCGTGGCACGAGTTGTGGTCGTCGCTGGGTCACGGTAAACTGGGTGGGGAAAATGCGTGCACGAGAGTGGGTGGGGTGGCAGGGTGGGTGCATCGAGAAGTACCTAGGGAGTGCCTGACGCGAGCTGTGCGCGAATTTATATGTGGTCATACAGAGGCAGTGTAGGGTACATGCATGTAGGCCAGGGTGTGGGGATGTTTTTCAGAATGCATCTCTGCAACAGACGTCGCTCTGCAGGTCATTAAGCTGGGGTGCTCCCAAGGCTGCTTCCAGCTATCGTGGCATTGCCCAGCCTGTCCAGCAGAGCAGTGTGATCCCCCGACGGTCAAATGCAAGGGACGTTCGAGCCTCTGCATCTAGCTGCCGGGTCTTTGAGCCCTGTTGTTTGTGAGGTTGCACCGTTGCACGCTGTATTTTTTTGAGTGAGCGTTTTGGGTGAGAGATGCCAGACGGCGTCTCAGCTGCTGCCCGTCGGCTGCCTCGTAGCATGTCCGACTGCATTCGAAGCCTGGAGGAGGTGAGCCCGGGTGGTTCCCGTCCCTCCCCCAGTGCCTCGAGTTGGTGTCGTTGCATTG
>CAXHJR010000031.1:0-5000 GCA_964016965.1 Diacarnus erythraeanus | reverse complement strand
GCCAGCCTTGCCAGCCTTGACAGCCTTGCCAGCCTAGCCAGCCTAGCATGCCTGCCTGCCAGCCTTGCCAGCCTACCTGACAGCCAGCCTAGCCAGCCTTGCCAGCCTACCTGACAGCCAGCCTAGCCAGCCTTGCCAGCCTTGCCAGCCTTGCCAGCCTAGCCTGCCTGCCAGCCTTGACAGCCTTGCCAGCCAAGCCTGCCTGCCTGCCTGCCTGCCTGCCTGCCTGCCTGCCTGCCTGCCTGCCTGCCTGCCTGCCTGCCTGCCTGCCTGCCTGCCTGGAAGCACACTTCGGTAAGAACGAGACCAAGAAGAACGTCCGGTCGTGCCTCTATTGGCCTGCTGATATCAGCAAAGACACTGCTGATTTTTCTGCAGACGATGCCCAGCTAGTCAGTCCAGGATTCAACCACCCACCACCGTCGACAGAAGCCTCCATACCGACAGTTGCAACGCCGTGGCAAGAAGATGGCACTCGATAGAGTGGGTCCACTAGACTTTGCAACGAGATATGCTGAAGCAGATCACTGCTGAAGAAACAGTCCAAGTCCAAGTATTGTTTGGCATTTTTGCCCGCTGTCATAGGATATAGCCTCCGGTGTACATCTTCTCCCTTGGGGGAAGGGGGAAGGGGCTGCATTTTAGGACAGAAGCTCCTAGTGCAGAAAGTCCCTGGAAGAGATCGTACGCTCTATAAAGCCGCTCAAGGTGATTCATCCATACAGATCATTGAATGCAATGTTACTATTATGCTCTTTATGGCCAGTCATGGTGAACATAAAAATGACATCAAAGCGTCGAGTAGTTTTCCACAGTGTTTCGAGAAAAGAAAAGAAAGGGGGGAGGGAAAAAAAACAAAAAAAAACGGAAAACAAGTATGTGGACCAATTGAGGAATGGCCAGCAGAAAAGGTGGGTGGGTGAACAACATCTTCATTTTGGATGTGCCACGACAAATTATATGCACAATATATGTACCCTTATAATTATAGAGGAAGAGATCCTCCCCGTTGCCCAAAAACAAAATACTAAAAGATGTAGAATGACATATGCACTGGACCTCTTGCTGCCAGGAGTAAGAAACTCTTTGTTGCATATTATACCATTACTGTATCTACCTTTATATGCACACACACATATATATCTATCGAATTTTGACCATCAGAGTCGTGGCTAGCTAAAGTTGAAAAAATTAATTACATCACCAAGAAGAACTTTTGGACTAATCGTGTCTGTACTTACTTACTTACTTACTCACTGTAATGCCACGTGGCTCTCTTACTTACGTCTCTGTATTATTGAGAATTGCGACCATTTCGAGCCCTCCGTTCTTCTATCTTCGTTCTTCTATCTTCGTTCTTCTATCTATCTTCGGCACCTCTCGCTGCCTAACCCCATTACTATAATATACCTCTCACTATATTATTATTAGATAATCACACTTCCTTCCACCAGCCGCTCGCTATATCATTTCTATCTTCGCCACATCTCCCCGCCTAACCCCGTTACCGACCACACTCCTCCTCTCGTGTCTCCTCAGACTTCTTTCCATATACCTAGATCATACCGACCCATCCATTTGGATTGGCTCCATTAAACTCCTTTCGGGGATGGAATTCAAGCAGTTTGGCTGATGAAAAAATCAATCCTAATAATTATTCTATTCTGTGGATCGGAGCTACCGGGGACACACCCTTCATTTCAGCTACTGGCTAGCTAAAATCACCCATTAATAATAACATTTGGATAATCCCGGCACTTGCTCGGTCAGGTATGCCATTTTCTGTCTCGAGCACATCTCCCCGCCTGACCCCATTATTATTATTATTATTATTATTATTATTATTATTATTATTATTATTATTATTATTATTATTATTATTATTATTATTATTATTATCATTATGATTATGATTATGATTATGATTATGATTATGATTATCATCGTCATTATTATCATCATCATCATCATCATCATCATCAAAAAAAAAAAAGAAGACCAGAAAATAACATATTATTATCAATTAAACATCGCAATAGCTACTACGTAGTACTGTATCGATGTCTCTTTTGACAATGGTCGAAAGTTCTCCTCGTGGGGAGGGAGGGACAACACAGGACACTGCTGCTTTACTTGCTCCTCAAACCCTTTCTGCAGGACACCACCACGGGACCTGCACAAAATGTAACCACCGTTATCGATGCCATTAGTGGGCATACATATTATTATAAACACCACCAGAACGACAATAATATCAGCATGCCAATGAAATCTCTCCATCTAGAGCAGTTAGATAGATAATGCCATGTACGCAACAATTAGCTCCTGCTCACGCGTGTTCCCGTCTCTTAATCACTCACTCACTCACTCACTCACTTCAACCTAGCTCTCACAGAAGAAGTGCTAAAATTGTCATCATTATAGCAGGTCTGAACATTCCACCATTCGAGAGGTCGCTCTCGTTACGGTAAATAAACCCTCAAATCACCAGTGACCCAACTGAGTCTGAAATGCATGATTCGACTTGCAGTTTAAATTCTGCCGGCATAATTAATGGTAGGCTCAAGAGGGGGTGCAGCCAACCAGGTCCGTGACAACCAACTCCTCCTCCTCCTCCTCCTCCTCCTCCTCCTCCTCCTCGATTCTTACACGATGCAAGGATTACAGCTACCCACAGCACCGGCCAGAATTTGATTCTTCGACCGTCACAACTCTTTCTCGTAGCCTCGGCTGGATGGACCGTTGACCAAAGTAACTGTAACGTTGAAGAGTAGGTAAGGTGTGGGTGGGTGGGTAGGTAGGTAGGGAGGGAGGTAGGGAGGTTAGGCAAGATCAATAGGTAACTAGCTAGAATGGGCGAGTGGGTGGGCAGGCAGGCAGGCGGGCGGGCAAGTAAGCAGGCAGGCAAAGAGGCACCAGATGTGGGCACGAACGAGAATTGGTTGAGTGGAGAGAGGTGGGGGTACCGGAAGTTCAAAGTTCAAAGGTCAAGGGGGCACCCACGTGCAGGTGAACCACAGCCAATGCTACACCCACCCTTAGCTCGTCGGATGAGTGTATTGTGAGGCCTGCATTGTCGGATGAGTGTATTGTGAGGCCTGCAAGTGGCACTCGGCTGGTGGGCGTGGCACGAGTTGTGGTCGTCGCTGGGTCACGGTAAACTGGGTGGGGAAAATGCGTGCACGAGAGTGGGTGGGGTGGCAGGGTGGGTGCATCGAGAAGTACCTAGGGAGTGCCTGACGCGAGCTGTGCGCGAATTTATATGTGGTCATACAGAGGCAGTGTAGGGTACATGCATGTAGGCCAGGGTGTGGGGATGTTTTTCAGAATGCATCTCTGCAACAGACGTCGCTCTGCAGGTCATTAAGCTGGGGTGCTCCCAAGGCTGCTTCCAGCTATCGTGGCATTGCCCAGCCTGTCCAGCAGAGCAGTGTGATCCCCCGACGGTCAAATGCAAGGGACGTTCGAGCCTCTGCATCTAGCTGCCGGGTCTTTGAGCCCTGTTGTTTGTGAGGTTGCACCGTTGCACGCTGTATTTTTTTGAGTGAGCGTTTTGGGTGAGAGATGCCAGACGGCGTCTCAGCTGCTGCCCGTCGGCTGCCTCGTAGCATGTCCGACTGCATTCGAAGCCTGGAGGAGGTGAGCCCGGGTGGTTCCCGTCCCTCCCCCAGTGCCTCGAGTTGGTGTCGTTGCATTGGAGAGGATTTGCAAGAGCTCGAATTTGTGCAACTCTCTGTCGTTGCCCATTAAAGAAATAGGACGTGGGCTCTCCGTCCGGACCCGACGGGAGCCAGAGTGGCAGCTGGGAGGAGAAGAGAAGAAGGGGTCGGTTGGGGGTGAGTGAGCTCTCCCTCGGTCCTTCTCTCTCTCTCTCTCTCTTTCTTCCCGGCCAGCCCCTCTACGGTGGTTACCTGGTTGATCCTGCCAGTAGTCATATGCTTGTCTCAAAGACTAAGCCATGCATGTCTAAGTATAAATGCTTCTATACTGTGAAACTGCGAATGGCTCATTAAATCAGTTATAGTTTATTTGATGGTTCCTTACTACTTGGATAACCGTAGTAATTCTAGAGCTAATACATGCAGAAAATTCCGACTTCTGGAAGGGATGTATTTATTAGATCCAAAACCAGCGCAGGTCTCCCTCGGGAGCCTGGTTGCTCGGTGATTCATGATAACTGCTCGAACCGTATGGCCCTCGTGCCGACGGTGCTTCATTCAAATTTCTGCCCTATCAACTTTCGATGGTACGGTAGTGGCCTACCATGGTTGCAACGGGTGACGGAGAATTAGGGTTCGGTTCCGGAGAGGGAGCCTGAGAAACGGCTACCACATCCAAGGAAGGCAGCAGGCGCGCAAATTACCCAATCCCGACTCGGGGAGGTAGTGACAATAAATAACAATGCCGGGCTATATTAGTCTGGCAATTGGAATGAGCACAATCTAAATCCCTTAACGAGGAACAATTGGAGGGCAAGTCTGGTGCCAGCAGCCGCGGTAATTCCAGCTCCAATAGCGTATATTAAAGTTGTTGCAGTTAAAAAGCTCGTAGTTGGATTTCGGGGCAGCCTGGCTGGTCCGTCGCGAGACGAGTACTGGTCAGCCGCCCTTCCTCTCGAAAGCCCCGACTGCTCTTTACTGCAGTGGTCGGGTAGTTCGGGACGTTTACTTTGAAAAAATTAGAGTGTTCAAGGCAGGCTTACGCCTGAATACATTAGCATGGAATAATGGAAGAGGACCTCGGTCCTATTTTGTTGGTTTCTGGGGCCGAAGTAATGATTAAGAGGGACAGTTGGGGGCATTCGTATTTAATTGTCAGAGGTGAAATTCTCGGATTTATGAAAGACGAACAACTGCGAAAGCATTTGCCAAGGATGTTTTCATTAATCAAGAACGAAAGTTAGGGGTTCGAAGACGATCAGATACCGTCGTAGTCCTAACCATAAACTATGCCGACTAGGGATCGGTGGATGTTAGCGTTTGACTCCATCGGCACCTTAT
>CAXHJR010000030.1:20000-22500 GCA_964016965.1 Diacarnus erythraeanus | reverse complement strand
TGAAGCACCGTCGGCACGAGGGCCATACGGTTCGAGCAGTTATCATGAATCACCGAGCAACCAGGCTCCCGAGGGAGACCTGCGCTGGTTTTGGATCTAATAAATACATCCCTTCCAGAAGTCGGAATTTTCTGCATGTATTAGCTCTAGAATTACTACGGTTATCCAAGTAGTAAGGAACCATCAAATAAACTATAACTGATTTAATGAGCCATTCGCAGTTTCACAGTATAGAAGCATTTATACTTAGACATGCATGGCTTAGTCTTTGAGACAAGCATATGACTACTGGCAGGATCAACCAGGTAACCACCGTAGAGGGGCTGGCCGGGAAGAAAGAGAGAGAGAGAGAGAGAAGGACCGAGGGAGAGCTCACTCACCCCCAACCGACCCCTTCTTCTCTTCTCCTCCCAGCTGCCACTCTGGCTCCCGTCGGGTCCGGACGGAGAGCCCACGTCCTATTTCTTTAATGGGCAACGACAGAGAGTTGCACAAATTCGAGCTCTTGCAAATCCTCTCCAATGCAACGACACCAACTCGAGGCACTGGGGGAGGGACGGGAACCACCCGGGCTCACCTCCTCCAGGCTTCGAATGCAGTCGGACATGCTACGAGGCAGCCGACGGGCAGCAGCTGAGACGCCGTCTGGCATCTCTCACCCAAAACGCTCACTCAAAAAAATACAGCGTGCAACGGTGCAACCTCACAAACAACAGGGCTCAAAGACCCGGCAGCTAGATGCAGAGGCTCGAACGTCCCTTGCATTTGACCGTCGGGGGATCACACTGCTCTGCTGGACAGGCTGGGCAATGCCACGATAGCTGGAAGCAGCCTTGGGAGCACCCCAGCTTAATGACCTGCAGAGCGACGTCTGTTGCAGAGATGCATTCTGAAAAACATCCCCACACCCTGGCCTACATGCATGTACCCTACACTGCCTCTGTATGACCACATATAAATTCGCGCACAGCTCGCGTCAGGCACTCCCTAGGTACTTCTCGATGCACCCACCCTGCCACCCCACCCACTCTCGTGCACGCATTTTCCCACCCAGTTTACCGTGACCCAGCGACGACCACAACTCGTGCCACGCCCACCAGCCGAGTGCCACTTGCAGGCCTCACAATACACTCATCCGACAATGCAGGCCTCACAATACACTCATCCGACGAGCTAAGGGTGGGTGTAGCATTGGCTGTGGTTCACCTGCACGTGGGTGCCCCCTTGACCTTTGAACTTTGAACTTCCGGTACCCCCACCTCTCTCCACTCAACCAATTCTCGTTCGTGCCCACATCTGGTGCCTCTTTGCCTGCCTGCTTACTTGCCCGCCCGCCTGCCTGCCTGCCCACCCACTCGCCCATTCTAGCTAGTTACCTATTGATCTTGCCTAACCTCCCTACCTCCCTCCCTACCTACCTACCCACCCACCCACACCTTACCTACTCTTCAACGTTACAGTTACTTTGGTCAACGGTCCATCCAGCCGAGGCTACGAGAAAGAGTTGTGACGGTCGAAGAATCAAATTCTGGCCGGTGCTGTGGGTAGCTGTAATCCTTGCATCGTGTAAGAATCGAGGAGGAGGAGGAGGAGGAGGAGGAGGAGGAGGAGGAGTTGGTTGTCACGGACCTGGTTGGCTGCACCCCCTCTTGAGCCTACCATTAATTATGCCGGCAGAATTTAAACTGCAAGTCGAATCATGCATTTCAGACTCAGTTGGGTCACTGGTGATTTGAGGGTTTATTTACCGTAACGAGAGCGACCTCTCGAATGGTGGAATGTTCAGACCTGCTATAATGATGACAATTTTAGCACTTCTTCTGTGAGAGCTAGGTTGAAGTGAGTGAGTGAGTGAGTGAGTGATTAAGAGACGGGAACACGCGTGAGCAGGAGCTAATTGTTGCGTACATGGCATTATCTATCTAACTGCTCTAGATGGAGAGATTTCATTGGCATGCTGATATTATTGTCGTTCTGGTGGTGTTTATAATAATATGTATGCCCACTAATGGCATCGATAACGGTGGTTACATTTTGTGCAGGTCCCGTGGTGGTGTCCTGCAGAAAGGGTTTGAGGAGCAAGTAAAGCAGCAGTGTCCTGTGTTGTCCCTCCCTCCCCACGAGGAGAACTTTCGACCATTGTCAAAAGAGACATCGATACAGTACTACGTAGTAGCTATTGCGATGTTTAATTGATAATAATATGTTATTTTCTGGTCTTCTTTTTTTTTTTTGATGATGATGATGATGATGATGATGATAATAATGACGATGATAATCATAATCATAATCATAATCATAATCATAATCATAATGATAATAATAATAATAATAATAATAATAATAATAATAATAATAATAATAATAATAATAATAATAATAATAATAATAATAATAATGGGGTCAGGCGGGGAGATGTGCTCGAGACAGAAAATGGCATACCTGACCGAGCAAGTGCCGGGATTATCCAAATGTTATTATTAATGGGTGATTTTAGCTA
>CAXHJR010000030.1:7500-10000 GCA_964016965.1 Diacarnus erythraeanus | reverse complement strand
TTACTTGCCCGCCCGCCTGCCTGCCTGCCCACCCACTCGCCCATTCTAGCTAGTTACCTATTGATCTTGCCTAACCTCCCTACCTCCCTCCCTACCTACCTACCCACCCACCCACACCTTACCTACTCTTCAACGTTACAGTTACTTTGGTCAACGGTCCATCCAGCCGAGGCTACGAGAAAGAGTTGTGACGGTCGAAGAATCAAATTCTGGCCGGTGCTGTGGGTAGCTGTAATCCTTGCATCGTGTAAGAATCGAGGAGGAGGAGGAGGAGGAGGAGGAGGAGGAGGAGGAGTTGGTTGTCACGGACCTGGTTGGCTGCACCCCCTCTTGAGCCTACCATTAATTATGCCGGCAGAATTTAAACTGCAAGTCGAATCATGCATTTCAGACTCAGTTGGGTCACTGGTGATTTGAGGGTTTATTTACCGTAACGAGAGCGACCTCTCGAATGGTGGAATGTTCAGACCTGCTATAATGATGACAATTTTAGCACTTCTTCTGTGAGAGCTAGGTTGAAGTGAGTGAGTGAGTGAGTGAGTGATTAAGAGACGGGAACACGCGTGAGCAGGAGCTAATTGTTGCGTACATGGCATTATCTATCTAACTGCTCTAGATGGAGAGATTTCATTGGCATGCTGATATTATTGTCGTTCTGGTGGTGTTTATAATAATATGTATGCCCACTAATGGCATCGATAACGGTGGTTACATTTTGTGCAGGTCCCGTGGTGGTGTCCTGCAGAAAGGGTTTGAGGAGCAAGTAAAGCAGCAGTGTCCTGTGTTGTCCCTCCCTCCCCACGAGGAGAACTTTCGACCATTGTCAAAAGAGACATCGATACAGTACTACGTAGTAGCTATTGCGATGTTTAATTGATAATAATATGTTATTTTCTGGTCTTCTTTTTTTTTTTGTGATGATGATGATGATGATGATGATGATAATAATGACGATGATAATCATAATCATAATCATAATCATAATCATAATCATAATGATAATAATAATAATAATAATAATAATAATAATAATAATAATAATAATAATAATAATAATAATAATAATAATAATAATAATAATGGGGTCAGGCGGGGAGATGTGCTCGAGACAGAAAATGGCATACCTGACCGAGCAAGTGCCGGGATTATCCAAATGTTATTATTAATGGGTGATTTTAGCTAGCCAGTAGCTGAAATGAAGGGTGTGTCCCCGGTAGCTCCGATCCACAGAATAGAATAATTATTAGGATTGATTTTTTCATCAGCCAAACTGCTTGAATTCCATCCCCGAAAGGAGTTTAATGGAGCCAATCCAAATGGATGGGTCGGTATGATCTAGGTATATGGAAAGAAGTCTGAGGAGACACGAGAGGAGGAGTGTGGTCGGTAACGGGGTTAGGCGGGGAGATGTGGCGAAGATAGAAATGATATAGCGAGCGGCTGGTGGAAGGAAGTGTGATTATCTAATAATAATATAGTGAGAGGTATATTATAGTAATGGGGTTAGGCAGCGAGAGGTGCCGAAGATAGATAGAAGAACGAAGATAGAAGAACGAAGATAGAAGAACGGAGGGCTCGAAATGGTCGCAATTCTCAATAATACAGAGACGTAAGTAAGAGAGCCACGTGGCATTACAGTGAGTAAGTAAGTAAGTAAGTACAGACACGATTAGTCCAAAAGTTCTTCTTGGTGATGTAATTAATTTTTTCAACTTTAGCTAGCCACGACTCTGATGGTCAAAATTCGATAGATATATATGTGTGTGTGCATATAAAGGTAGATACAGTAATGGTATAATATGCAACAAAGAGTTTCTTACTCCTGGCAGCAAGAGGTCCAGTGCATATGTCATTCTACATCTTTTAGTATTTTGTTTTTGGGCAACGGGGAGGATCTCTTCCTCTATAATTATAAGGGTACATATATTGTGCATATAATTTGTCGTGGCACATCCAAAATGAAGATGTTGTTCACCCACCCACCTTTTCTGCTGGCCATTCCTCAATTGGTCCACATACTTGTTTTCCGTTTTTTTTTGTTTTTTTTCCCTCCCCCCTTTCTTTTCTTTTCTCGAAACACTGTGGAAAACTACTCGACGCTTTGATGTCATTTTTATGTTCACCATGACTGGCCATAAAGAGCATAATAGTAACATTGCATTCAATGATCTGTATGGATGAATCACCTTGAGCGGCTTTATAGAGCGTACGATCTCTTCCAGGGACTTTCTGCACTAGGAGCTTCTGTCCTAAAATGCAGCCCCTTCCCCCTTCCCCCAAGGGAGAAGATGTACACCGGAGGCTATATCCTATGACAGCGGGCAAAAATGCCAAACAATACTTGGACTTGGACTGTTTCTTCAGCAGTGATCTGCTTCAGCATATCTCGTTGCAAAGTCTAGTGGACCCACTCTATCGAGTGCCATCTTCTTGCCACGGCGTTGCAACTGTCGGTATGGAGGCTTCTGTCGACGGTGGTGGGTGGTTGAATCCTGGACTG
>CAXHJR010000029.1:0-16077 GCA_964016965.1 Diacarnus erythraeanus | reverse complement strand
GAACTCACGTTCACTGCTCACTTTTCCGATAAACTTTTTATTCATTGGTTTCATCTGACACACTTTAGCATTTTGGAAATTTCCCCCCTCGCAAATAATAACGGTTCTGGAAACATTTCAAAAAGCAATGAACTGAACAAAAAGTATATTTAATTGTATTGAATTAGTAGTGAAAATGATGTGAGATTATGAAAGTACACAGCATCTCGATGGTCCTGTCTTTGCAGGTGTTGCATTCAAACGCATCCAAAGGTCTTCGGACAAATCCTCTTTAGATTTGAAGGCTTTGACCAAGGTGGTAATTAAATCTGTTGAATCCACAGACAGCGAACTTGGCTCCATAGTTCCATATATAAGGATGCTCTTATCCTTCACGATTAGCGCAGAACATTGTATTAATAGAGCAGACTTCGCTAAGGGAATCCAGTGAACATTTCCTGTTTGTAAATAAGCCTTGATGAACTGTTCGCAAGGCACCCTATTTAACTCGATTGTATCGCTATGCTTAATAAAACAAAAGAGTTTCTCCAAGATGCGCGAGTCCCACGACAATATCCCAGAATAAGAACATAGAGCAGCTTCAAGAATCTTTTCAAATTTCAACACGTCTATTTGACCTCGCTCGGCATCAATTCTGTTCAACAGTCCCACAAAACATTCGTTCGTTGCTACTTTTCCACCCATCTTTGCGAGAGCATCACACGCACTTCTTCTCACGTATTCATTTTGATCTTTGAGTGCATTTACCAAACCATTGATCATCTTCTTCGTTGCTACTTTTTCACCGATCTTTGCGAGAGCATCAAACGCATTTATTCTCACCTGCCAATATTGATCTTTGAGTGCATTTACCAAACCATCGATCAGCTCCTTCGTTGCTACTTTTTTACCCATCTTTGCGAGAGCATCAAACGCATTTATTCTCACCTGCCAATATTGATCTTTGAGTGCATTTACCAAACCATCGATCACCTCCTTCGTTGCTACTTTTTCACCCATCTTTTCGAGAGCATCACACGCCTTTCTTCTCACCCACCAATGTTGATCTTTGAGTGCATTTACCAAACCATCGATCAGCTCCTTCGTTGCTACTTTATCACCCATCTTTGCGAGAGCATCACACGCATGTATTCTCACCCACCAATGTTGATCTTTGAGTGCATTTACCAAACCATCGATCATCTCCTTCGTTGCTACTTTTTCACCCATTTTTCCGAGAGCATAACACGCACTTCTTCTCACCTCTTGATGTTGATCTTTGAGTGCATTTACCAAACCATCGATCACCTCCTTTGTTGCTACTTTTTCACCCATCTTTGCGAGAGCATCACACGCACTTCTTCTCACGTCTTCATGTTCATGTTTGAGTGCATTTACCAAACCATCGATCATCTCTTTCGTTGCTACTTTTTCACCCATCTTTGCGAGAGCATCAAACGCATTTATTCTCACCTGCCAATATTGATCTTTGAGTGCATTTACCAAACCATCGATCAGCTCCTTCGTTGCTACTTTTTTACCCATCTTTGCGAGAGCATCACACGCACTTTCTCTCACCCATCGTTCTTGATCTTTGAGTGCATTTACCAAACCATCGATCACCTCCTTCGTTGCTACTTTTTTCACCCATCTCTCCGAGAGCTAAACACGCCATTTGTCTCACCCACCAATGTTGATCATTGAGTGCATTTACCAAACCATCGATCACCTCCTTGGTTGCTACTTTTTCACCCATCTTTTCGAGAGCATCACACGCCTTTCTTCTCACCCACCAATGTTGATCTTTGAGTGCATTTACCAAACCATCGATCAGCTCCTTCGTTGCTACTTTTTCACCCATCTTTTCGAGAGCTAAACACGCTCGACTTCTCACATCTTCATCTTCATGTTTGAGTGCATTTACCAAACTATCGATCAGCTCCTTCGTTGCTACTTTTTCAACCATCTTTGCGAGAGCATCACAGGCACTTATTCTCACCCATTTATCTTGATCTTTGAGTGCATTTACCAAACCATCGATCACCTCCTTCGTTGCTACTTTTTTACCCATCTCTCTGAGAGCATCACACGCACTTCTTCTCACATCTTCATCTTCATGTTTGAGTGCATTTACCAAACCATCGATTACCTCCTTGGTTGCTGCTCTTTCACCGAAGTTTTTGTAGACTTCGATTGCCATGTAGTTGAGATTGTAATCTTCGATTTGAAGTGCATCACGAATGATGGAAAAAATTTCTGCAGGAGGATTGGAAATCGATATTTCTGATAGAATTATTAATATTTTGTATTTTATATCTTTATTTGTGTTTTGGAATAGTTCAATGAGTTTTTTTTGTATCATTGGTTCATTAGGTAAAGAACTTGTGCGTTGAAGTGATTGTAAGAGGTGTACAGTGATGATGTCCGGTTTCTCAAGGACACATTTTTCTATCCAATGGGTAATAGATTTCAGGTACTCTTCATACTGGGAGAAGTGTGAATTTCCTCCGAGTTCATCAATACATTCTATAACAAGTTTGATATGCTTTAACCCAAGAAGATCTTGTGGCTCTCCTTCTAGAATTGACCAAAACATGTCCCTACATGATTGATATTCTTGTTGTGATAGTAGACCAGATGCAAAGATGAACACTAAAATGAAGCGTTGCCTATATTTGTACGTGTTTATAAAGTAGTGAGCTTTCTGCCTGTACGGATTCTCCGAAGTTTTGACCTCGTGCTTTACTGCCTCCTGCAGTTTTCACCAAGTGACGTGCTGCAAAATGTTCTTGAAAACTAAGATGAACAAAATAATGCTGCTTTTTGTCGGATTTTGAGTGCCAATGGGCTTGTTTTCATAGGTTTTGAGAATACCGACGTTGAGTATTTGTAGATAATCGTCTACGGAACACTGCGTTTCTTCTCTTGTCTTGTTAAGCAACTCTGGTTGGAGAATAATAGTGTTACCTTCCATTGCGTTGAAAGCCAAGCTTTCTAAGAATTGCAGCTCTTTCTCACATTTGTCATAAATGGTTCCTTCTGGCACTGTTTCCACATTATCTCCTTTTCTTGTCAAGTAGCGTCGACATAACCATTCTGTAATTTCATCATAGAGCCTTGTCATGGTTGATATTCGCATTTTTGACTGATCATTGTCGCTCCAAATACTGCATATTAGTTCGAGATTCACCGGGATATGAGAAATACCCCAAATGCGAGGATTTGACTGTAAAAATTCCAGAAGTTTTTCGCTTTTAGATGAAGCATCATCTAATTCATCCTTGATTTGATCAAAGAATTGATAAACATACTTGGTGATGTTGTCATTTGTGAATCCTGTTATTTCCATTTTCACATCATAGGACAAGTTAATCACGTAAGGACGAGATGTTAAAATATGATGTTGTTCTCGAAGTAGATGATTGAACACATCCTCTAATTGTTGTGGAATATGTTGAACCAATTCATCATAACCATCTAATATCCATAATACTTCACCTTTATTACATTGATCTCTGAAGCGTTCTCTAACTGTGTTTGATAATTTCTTACCATCGTGAACATATTCCTTTTCTATAAGGTCAATTGGGAAGTACTTAGGTCGTCCTGGATAGCGCTCATGTGTCAACGAACGTAAACGGAGTAGAACAACAAGCTGATATTCCTGCCAAATTTCACCATTTGCCCATCGATAAGTAACATATTGGCAAAATGTTGATTTTCCGATTCCAGCTCGTCCAAGCACAAGAACTTTCTTTGTTTGATCTTTACATTTTTCAAAAATATTCTCCACCTCAATCATGGTTTTTGGTGCCATAAATATCTTCATATGTACTGAGAATCTCGTCACTGTACTGTTTTCGGTGATCATTTAGTTCTTCTTCATGTTCTAACTGCCTGTCTTGTTTTTTTCGTTCCAGCTTTTTCTCTTTTTCTTGTTGCTCTTTGGTTTCTACTAAAGCCAAATTAATATAGCTTTGCTTGATTGGAAAGCTTTTTTCTGGATTCATTATACGTGGGATACGATCGTTTCCTTTGTATTTATTTTTAATCTTTTCGCACAGATCAGTTTGTTCACCATCTTCAAGTTGTTGCCGTGAATCTCTCTAAAAAAAGAACGATATCATTACATGAATAGCTACGAATAACGTATTATGATTAAGAAGTAACTCAAATCTAAAAGGATAAGGAAATCTTCAGTAGTCTAGAAGACAGCACAGTCTTAATATTTTATGCAAGCAAAGCGTTATTCAATCGGATAGAAAGCTTGATTGCTTGTCAATAATGCATATTTCATTGTGTTTATGCCTTAATCTAGAAGTGTAGGTCATGTGTTTTCTGTAAAACAGGTACACTTAGCTTCTATCTATCGCTGAAAAATGTTTTCAATTTTTGTAATTACTATCCTAAATATAAAATTATAGGGTTTACTATGGTCGAATGATAGAACAGTATAATCTTGAATATTAAAGTATTCGTTGTATGCGATACGTAAATGGTGTTATTTTCCTCGGCATTCGTTTAGTAGGTGTTCCACCTGGCAACATTAAAGTTGATGTTGCCCACTAGGAAAAAAGTGTTCTACTCTCAAATATCCTCATCACTACCAGTCCAAATAAATTTAATATCCATATTGGAGCGACAAGCTGCTGCAATATACTCGTTAAAATTATTGATCATTGGATCCGAACGACGCATTGAAATATGGCCAGTATCTGGATCAATCGTCGAAGCTGGAACTAATTTACGTGGCATACGCATGCGACAACTTCTTTTGCCATCTCGATTGGCTTTGCAGTACTTATAGCAAGTGTCACTATGTTTATGAATATTGTTTGTTTCAACCAGCTGCACTACATCTGCTCGAAATCGTGATAAAAAATTCGGCGACGATGGATTCGGAGCAAATAAGCAAGCTGGCATTAAATTTGAGTTTTTATTTGAGGCATTCTTATCTAAAATAGTAATTAGATGTTCTACCTCTAGAATGGTTCACAGTCTCGTACCTAATGTCGATTGACCATGAGCTGGTGTTTCGTAATGCTAGATGCGAAGATGGAGAACCAAACGAAATCGTTGACATACAATTTGTTGGAACTGATGGAGATAGTTGCTGATTTCTTGGTGTCGTCCAAACAGGAGATAGTTGCTGATTTCTTGGTGTCGTCCAAACAGGAGATAGTTGCTGTTTTCTTGGTGTCGCCCAAGCAGGCGACCGAGATTCATTTTGACCAGAGTCAGTTATATCGACAGTACGTAAGACTGCATAAATATTCTTTTGTGAGATTCGTGAAGGAGTATCAAATGATCTTGATGCTATAACATAAAAAGAGAAGTAGATATTCGGACTAAAAAAGGTTCATACTGTTTAAATTTTCGAAAACATGTTTTTCCTTGAAGTCATCTAGATCTTCTTTGATAATATCTTCTAGATACGCTTTTAACTTTTCACGAAAATTGACATGTTGAATATTTTCTTGGAGATCAGTAGGTTTCATATCATGATCAAGCCAAATAAGAAGATGTAAGTGAAGAGAACCTCGTCCTTGACTTTCAACAGTACCAAAATAAGCTTTTATTGGTCCAAGGACACCACCACTAATCATAGTAGTTAAAATATTTGTAATCAATACATGAAAATATTTGGCAGTGGCAACTGGATGTGATGCTACAATTTCAGCTCTTTTGTAAGCATCCATAAGTTGTTCACCTTGAATATTGTTCAAATTAAGGTCAACACCTGCAAAGTACAGTGCTACAGGACTGTGAATATCAGCGGGATTGATCGTAAGAAATATGCTGGGTAGACCTTGATTATATATAAGTGCATGAATTCGTGTACGTAAAGCCGTTCGTGAATATGCTGAACCCATAACTCGACCTCCAATAGTTTTAATATGTTGCAGAAGTTTGTTTAATCTACTGTTAGATTCTGTATTATATATTCTTTTCAAATGGTTCTCGAGAGCTATTTCAATATCTTTACTGGTCAAAGATTGGATTTCATCAGCAGATGTTTGAAAATAAGATCTTGTTGCTATCAATTGAGCATGGAAGCAGGCATCACGCCGTTGTAATAGATTGAAAACCACAAATATAAAACTGTGGCTTGTTTCAAAACGACGATCATTGTAAGATAATAAATAACGTATGTGCTCTCGTAAACTCACTTTAATCGGCCGCGACTGATCTTCAGGTGCACCAAGTCCATAACAGAATAACGTTGGATATAAACCTGCTAATAACTTGGGATTGAAGTATTCGTTGACCGGTTTTGATGAATGAGGGATTAAGTAAACATTTTCGATATTCGTTTGATCTTTGTTTCCATTATTTTTAATTTTATGCAAAACATAGTTAGAAATTTCTTCTGAAGATACTGATGTGCCATTGACATCGAGAACACCACTATAATAAAAAGAAGATCTCAGAAATAATTAATTGATTAATTCATATCACCTGTTACTAATTGGAATAGAATCTGCAGTAGTATGTGCTGTTGAATCAGATAAAGGATCAGGAACATATCCAACTCTTTCAGACTGAATTTCTTCATCGTCTAACTTTTGCTCCAATGTTGACATAATACATTCTGGCACATCGTCTTCTGGCAACTGGCAATATTTTCGAGATTTATGTTAACATTTTGATAAAGTATATTGTATTTTTCAACCAGCGTAATGCTTCAATAATTTTCTTCTTGCGCACTGTGAGAACCTTTTTTAGTTGAATACGATCGGGTGGTCGAACTCCAATAAATATCACTTTAACTGTATCACATAAATCATCAAGTGCAAGGGGTAAACTATTGACAATGTTTGGTAGATTTTGAAGAAAAGTAATGCAATTGCCTTTCAGTGCTGTTTGGGCAGTTGTAGTTGAATGGAAAGGTGAATGAAGTTTTATTATACAGCTGTTATGACGATAAAGTGATATTAATTTTTCTTCTGGAATCGTTAATCCTTGTAATTCAGTGGGTATGTCACCTATCCACATATTATTGGCAGCTGAAAACTTAGGAATAGATCCCTTGACAAGAGCACCATGACATTTTTGACAAAGTGTACACATGTCCACTTTCTGTTGTTGAAATAAACCACTTTTGTATAAAACAACATCATTTTGACAATAAAATGACGACGAATCAAACGTTGCGACATCTAAATATTGCTGGTATTAGCGGAGATTCTAGTGATTTCGTTCATATGCTTACTTAAATCTTTGAGCTCTTGAGAAACTTTAAGTAAATTGATATTTGGAATTTTTGAGATTGCTATTTTCTTCGAGTCTTTTGCTGGAGTACGGATATTGCAAACTACACAAGTAACTTCAGCCAGTGCTGACATGGACATTTGTTTCAAAAACTGTTGTAAACGAGCCTCTTTCAACTCACGACGAATTGGTTCAGGCCAAGATGGACGAATCAAGGACCGTGTCTCGACATCATTTCGGTCACTTTCAATGACTCCATATGCTTGTTTTTCAAGTTTCTTTTTAAATCTATTCGTTTTACTTAGTTTTCTTTGCTGTTCGAGTCGATTCTGACGTTGTTCTTTTGTTTCATTCATACGAGCTGAGTGAGTTTGTTCTCTGTTCTTCTCAAGTCGATTCTGACGTTGTTCTTTTGTTTCATTTATACGAGTTAAGCGAGTTTGTTCTCTTTTCTTCTCAAGTCGATTCTGACGTTGTTCTTTTGTTTCATTTATACGAGTTGAGCGAGTTTGTTCTCTTTTCTTCTCAAGTCGATTCCGATGATGTTCTTCGTTTTCATTCATACGAATCGATCGACTTCGCTCTCTTGCTTTCTCGAGTCGAAGCTGCCGTTTTTCTTCTGTTTCGTTCATACGACTGGATCGACTGCGTTGTCGTTTCATCTCAAGCTCAGCTTGACGTTGACTTGCTTTATCATTTCTTTCATTTTGTGTCGGACCTGAAATGATTGGTTCAGCCGGATCATTCTCGATCATGTCACCAGTTCGTTGTCGTCTACTGGGAGAAGATCGAAATTCAGGTCTTCTTATCTGGACAACAGAACTATTCTTAAATGTTTTCTTTTGAGGAGTCTAAAGAGAATTTAAAACTCGTAGATGTCTTTTATTTGCTAATAAGTGACTTACTATATTAATTGATGTTGAGCTATTCTGATCGTCAGACTCATTTTGGATTTCTGGTGACAGAAGTGGAACAAAATGATTTGGACTCCATGTACCATTATTCAACTCTCGAACATCGTTTTCATTTTGGAGGTGTGACCACAAAATTGCAACACTATAATTAGCAATAACAGGTGGAACAGGTGTAAAGACACTATCCCACAAGGTCATATAATGTTGAAAACCAATTTTTGGATAAACACTTCGTATATTACATTGAAGTACATTGGATAATGCGGCTATTTCATATAATTCAGAAAATGTATGATTTTTGCAAATCGCTTTGACAGCAATGTCGATAGGTCCGACGTATTGTGAATACATAGTTTGATAATAATTTTCATTTGTCGTAAGTTCAATGATTGTTCGAACTAAAAATTGATTGGAAATAAATTACACAATAACATAGAAGAAAGATAAATCCCCATACCTCGCAATTCATCTGTCGTTACTGATGAATTATTTATCAAAAGAATAATAGAGTGATATAAACAATTTCCATCAGCAGGGACATTAACCGGAAGAAAATGATGGACATCGTTTTCTTCCGCTTTTTCAAGATATCTCTTAGCTGCCAAATCTACTACATGTTTTGTCTTATCGAAAACTTGAACAGGATGGAATTGAAATGGTACCATCAATGATTCAATCTACAGTATATTATAAGTTACATCATAATTTAATTATATCATTTTCATTGTATTAAAATTACTTGCTGAATTCGTTTTACAACAAAATTAATTTCATCGTGATACATAACACTTTCGGAACATTTTCCCAAAAGCTGAAGTAATCGTTTGAATTTTAGACAACGATTCATTTCGTTACATTGTGCGCAACAGTAACCTGTGCAACTTATGTTACAAAAAACACATCGTGTGTTCATATTTGTGTGCTGATCAGTTTCAAGTGAGTTTAATTGAGCTAACGATTCAACAGAATCGATTATACAGAAGCGCAACTGATCCTTTTGTTCAGGATTTCACTGTCGTTTCTTTGGATTTGATTTGCTTCGTCTTTGCCGATAATCGTTATATTGTGTTGGGCAACTTCTTGCAAAATGTCTGCACTCTGTACACGAATGACATATGGAGGAATTCAGTTGTTGAGACTTATTCGTATCTATTGTTCTTTGAATTTGATTATTTATTTGACGGCTGGGTATAACTATACTGCTGTTTTGTAAGTATTTGCTACTCAACCTCGGTGTTGTTGTGTGTAAATAACCTTCGTTATAACACCTGTGTGGTAAGTTTTCGGTCTTCTGAAGTGATAGTTGTTCTAGTTGATTTGATAATCGTTCATCCATGGCTCGACGATATAGAATATCTTCTATCTTTCCAACTTCGGCAATTATTTTATCTAATGAAGCATTACGAAATATTCTGATCCTTTTGAATAAGTCGCCACGTATCCGACATAAAAGATGTTCGACTAGATCGGCTTCAGTTTCATTCGGTTTTTGTTCCATCCAGAGAGCACTAAGACGAACTAAAAATTCATTTACGGTTTCACTTTCTTTCTGCCTACATTCATGCCATTCCGTTTCTTGACGTGCTCTACGAATCGGTGGACTAAATTGTGCAAGAAATAATTCCGTAAATTCTTCCCATGTTTGCGGTCGGCGACGCGACATATGTAATTGATAGTACCATTCTAGAGCCGATTCCCGTAGAAAATGCGAAATACTGTTCAGTAATGTAAGACGATCACATAGATGAACTGATTTAACATATTCTTGAATGCGGATCAAGAATTGCATCGGACTTTCCGAGTGTTTTCCATAGAATACTGGAGCTTCTGAAGAAGGTTGTACAATAATTAAATTTTTTGTACCATTTACTGAGGATGTTGATGATGAAGTTGCTACATGTTTTACTTCCCGGCTCCATCAGATACGAGGTGATTTGAAGAGTATGTCTTGAGAAAGTATCGGTTGTCGACGTTAATGTTCTTCCTGATCCATATTCTTCTACTTTTGCTCCATTATTCTGTATCACGGTCGGCGAGTCGGTTACCAATCCCGTAAACTGATTTAATTTGTCCAGCATACAATTCATTTTTGTAATCATGTCACCATACAGCACAAGATCCAATTGTTGTTTACTTTCTACATTTTTGTCCGTTACTTCATCGTCATGTGATGCAGTCAGCGACAGAACAGCTTCAGTTCTTCCTAACATCGACTGCAATTCAACTCTAGTTGAATTTGTATTGTGTTTGCGATATATCTGGCTACTGTGCCGATTATCACACAGATCGCGTAAGAATGTAATTTAGAAATCATCACTACATGATATCATTTCTCGATGATATCATAGAATCAACCTTAACCGATACCATGCTTACGTGATATCACAATTATATAAACTTAACTTTCATTAATATTATCGTGCATATGCAATACTCTACGTATGGAATGAGAATCTTCGCCGATATCATAGTTACATGATATCGCACGTAATATCCTAATGGGATAATGGGATGATATGAATCGAGTCCGCTGAAAGGAAAGAAAAGCAAAAAGAACGAAGAGAACGAGTGATGTGTATATGGTCAGTTGATGGCTTGTGCTTGTGAGAGCAAGTAGCTCGGTGTAAACGTTTATGCGAAGAAAAGAACAGTGTTGTATTAAAATAAAAAAATTTACTAAACAAGTAACGGACTTAGATTTGAACCGTAGCAGAAGTGAACAAGCTCTAAAACTATACGATTGGAGAACGATTATTTTCTGATATCAGACAGTAGTGGTCCATTCTTTTTTTTTGTTACAGTTACCTTTGACGTTCCTCACAGGATAAAAAGATATAAATTATATTCTAATACTTTTTTTTCTAATTTCATATTCTGAACTCTTAGTATGCGAACATTAATAGTTATATATCAATTTATTACTTTGATGTGTATTATTCAACCCATATATCAGAACAATCCTGCTCAATTTATTTAATCAAACTCAACCGATCATAATTCTGATTAATGTATAATATTTTGTGCTACTTTTAACAATAGTTATTAATCATTATTATTGTTATTAGTTACTACAAAAATCATGCCAACTGACAAGGCTAAAACTGAAAAAATTTCGATGGATAAGGCTATTCATCGCATTCACGACATGTGCGTGAACAATGCAGAGCGGGTGATAAAATTAGAAGAACAGTATAATCAAATGTTGAAAGGTATTACACAAAAACATGAAGAAATAGAAACACGAATCGTCAATATACAAAGCCAAACTAATGAAATGCATATGAAAACGACATCAACCGTAGAAGAAAATAAACAAAAATTTGACGAAATCAAACAACAATGTAATGAAATTATGCGAACATTATATTGCTTAACTAATAAAGAAAAATTAGAACCACAAAAACAATTAGAATCACAACAACAATTAGACTCACAAAATATCCAAGTGGTTCAAGAGACGACAAACAATCATTTAACATTCACTCATCAAGCGTTAAATATTGATGATCACCCAAGTTACACGAATAAAAATGCGCTCTCTCTTCCGATAAACGACGTTAAGACACCAAAGTCACATACAATTATGATACCTTCACCGACGGCAATACCAACTTTTTTTGGAAAAAATTCAGAAAGTCCGAATCAATTCCTAATCCGCGTTCAAGCATATGCTGAAACAGTTTATGGATGGGATCGACCTACTTTACTCCTTGGCATTTCTCAATTTTTACGAGGGACCGCATTAGATTGGTATTGCCAAATTAGTGTTTCTCATCGACGTCCGCAAATATGGACAGATTTTGCCAGTTTATTTCTCTCTCAATTTAATTCTCCTATACGTATTGCTCGTCAAGAAAAAGAATGGTACGAGTGTAAACAATGGAAGAATGAAAATATCAATGAATTTTTGATCCGCTTACGTGCTTTATGGTCTGAACTAAGACCAAATGAAACGGAAGCCGATTTCATAAGACATTTACAATGCAAAATGAGAAACGATTTGTTTACTATGATGGGTGTATCTCATGGTGCTTCTCTAGATGAAATTATATTGGCAGCTCAAAAAGTCGAAGAAATCTTATATCGTCGTAACAAAGAACAATATGTAGCAGATTATTATAAACGAAGTTCATTTGAAAACAATACTTTGGATATACATAAACATTACAATGATAGTCACATTGATCATTATGATTCAACTGAATTCTCAAATTCAGAACATTCATCGAATGAAGGAAACGCCTCACATCAACAAAAAAAATATGACACAAAGAGGCAATGGAACAATGATGCAACGCCAAATTATCATTCAAAAAACGGACACGGAGCGTTGGGAAGACGGGATGCCGACGCTCATTCGTAAAACAATCCGTCAAAACAACACCCCAAATTTATTCAATTAATTTTCCCAAGCCCAATCCCCTTATTGTTTCAGGAAAAGTTGCTGGAATATCAATCGGTTTACTCATTGATTCAGGATCATCATTAACATTCATTAACAAAAGATTATTTTCACAACTCCCTTCTTATCTTCGTCAACAAGCTCAATTTCCTCCATCTTCCCTATCTCTTCAATTAGCGGATGGATCTCGGCTGAAAATTCAATATGTTCTCTCATTACCTATCACTGTTTCAGATTCTACCTATTGTCACACAGTTTATGTTGTTCCTCAATTATCTCAGTTATGTATCATTGGAAATGATCTTATACAACTACATAATTTACAAATAGATGGAGGACAACAAATTGTGTACTTCAAAAGTTCACCAGATCAATAATTAAAGCAAAGGCCAATATTTTAAGAACAAATGTTTGTGTGCCACTCTCTTTTTGTAGTTCTCTCCACTTTTAAATTTCTTTATTTTATTTTATTTTATTTTTTCTTCTTCTTTCTTCTTCTTCTTCATCTACTTTCTACTCTCAAGATCTTTTTTCTCAAAGTTTTTTTGCATAATAAAAGAAAAAAAAAGAAATGAAATAAAGGCTCATCGGTGAAGAATAAATGTTTCAACTTAACAAGGATGATCATGTATTATATGTATATATATAGACAGTAATACGAATTACGAGTTACGCATTACGAAACAATGGTACATTATTGACCGATATACGCTTCCGCTTAACAAGGATGATCGTATATACGTGTATATATATGGGCGGTAATACGAATTACGAATTACGAAACAATGGTACATTATTGACCGATATACGCTTCCGCTTTACAAGGATGATCGTATATACGTGTATATATATGAGCGATAATACGAATTATGATACAGTAGTTAATAATTGAACGGTGTATCCAAGAACAATTATTTTGAAGAAGAATATTATTTTGGCGAAGTATATTCCCAAAGAAAGGAAAATTAAGGTCTTATACAACAGAAGAATTAGCTTAATGGCAAGTATTAATTGGAGAATTCTTTTATTCCTAACAATTACTCTTACGAAACTCTCCAAATCAGATGATTTGATGTTAGCAAAACAAGATATAATTCATCCAACTTCTGGACTTATTTTACAATATAAATCAGATTATAGACCCGCGAACAAAATTGTCACATTATCGACAGTCATCCCTATGGTAGCAGACATGTGTTACTTAATTCCAATTTCTGCTTTAAAGAAAATTCCACGATGCAATTTAACAAACAGCTTCGTAAACCGTATTGAACGCAACAACGACAGAACCACCATACAGTATGGAAAACGAATTAAAAGATTTTTAACTGATATTGTTTCTATTGGTATCGGCAC
Organism: Diacarnus erythraeanus; assembly: GCA_964016965.1. Classification (NCBI taxonomy): domain Eukaryota; kingdom Metazoa; phylum Porifera; class Demospongiae; order Poecilosclerida; family Podospongiidae; genus Diacarnus; species Diacarnus erythraeanus. The sequence goes on along the minus strand of CAXHJR010000029.1, from coordinate 2,214 downwards.
CGCAGCTCTTACCTTATCCACTGTAAACAGCGTTCAAATAATGAACTTAAGGAGTGAGATGAATACAGTAACAGAATCATTTCAAACATTTCAGAAAGCTACATACGCACACAAAGCTCAAGTTCTACACCTTACAGAAGGTCAACTCAAACTAGCCATGGAGCTTAATTATACACAACAAGCTATTAACAGAACGATGGGACTTATCAATGAACATTCAGATATACTACGGGATCATGATGAAGCTATAAGAAGATCTGGTGAATATTCAACCATTCTTACTAATAAACTGAACGCATTTATGCATAATGTAGAAGGCCAATTTTTACGCAGCTCAGTTGAAGATATTCTAAGAAATAAGCTCAATTTAGATTTCATTCACCACGATGATGTACCGACAGTTATTGAATTTATAACACAAGCAACAAATATTTCATTTGAAGACAATAATAGCTCAATATCATTGTTGGACTTAGTAACCCGACTACTCGTTCAGCAAGCGATTTCTTTTATTCCCTCAATTCAATTAAAAACTTCACCCTATGGTGTTATAATCGAAAACCTATTGATTACATCGTTCTTTGCAGCTTCTAGTTATGATGAAAGACCGTTTTATGTTTATCAACCGATACCAATTCCCTTCAACTATGCAAATAAACGTGTTAGACTTGCTCAAATGCCAGCTTATATAGGAATTCATCCAGGTTCTCGTCAATTTATTCGTTGGTCTCAAGAAGAAGCAATACCTTGCTATTTTGAAGTAATGACATCATGTCGCATAACGCCAGCTATTCAAAAAAATCTCGAAGATACATGTATTTACCAAATTTTAACTGATACACTGCTAACGGCATGTCGAACTGAACCTTATTCAGAATCAGTATTTACATGTAGAATAGGACATTATTGGGTAATCTCTACCAACACTACTACAACATGTCATCTGCATAAAATTCCGCATCCAGATCAACACAGAGTAATGGATAACCCTGCAATTACTCTACCTCCAATTGCAATAATTACTACCAAAGACTCTATACCTTTAATATGTGATCGGTTTTACTTGGACGAACTTCCAATGCAATCGAAACTAAAAATGGTTCTATATCAAAACGCAACAATTAATGAAATTGATGCACGAATTACTGATTTACACTCTTTAATGCACAACAATAATAATTGGGAAAAGTTACCATATATGTCATCTCATATCCAAGCTATAGTCGATTATATGAAAAGTACAACTCAGTCTCCAGAGATTCTCTTTATGGGACGCTTTCAAACACATTCAATACTCTCTTTTACTCTTATATTAATAGGATTACTAATTCTACTGATTGCTTTCCTTACTTGCCTTATATGTCACTTTCGTTATAAAAACATGAAAAAGACAAGAGTCAAACTAACCCTTCCATCATGGAAAACACTAGAACTTCAAGAACTAGCAGCAGAGACGTGATAATATTCGATTCCCTGACAATTGCATGAAAATTTAATGAACTCCTTCGTCTCGGTCATTGTTCTTTTGATCTCGCCCAATTCAAAGCTTTTTTAAGCGTTTCTTTTTTTCTCTCTCAACTTATTATGTACAATCTTTGTCGTCTTCGTTTCTTGATCTATATTTCAACTCTGCTCTTTCTCTGTTCTCAAAAAGGGTTATTCTACTTTCCACTGAGTCTATTTGGGTCTTATGTGTGTTCGCTTGTTAGCTCTAAATAAATCATTACGGTCATCAGATGACTAGACATTTTCGTTATTTTTTCACATTTTTACGCACGATTGCTGAATAAAAAAAAATGATTTATTCCAAACAACTTTACAAAAAAGATCGAGTATCTTTTACAAATGTTGCTATTTAAGCAAAAAGATTTCAATTGCTTATTTGTATAAATTTTATAAATTTACTAGATCAATCCGTCCCGCATCGGTACATGAAAAAAATACTTCTGCCTTCTGCAGTCGAGGGCTAAGTGAGTCGACACGGACGAACGTTACTTGTATTTCATTAAGAAGAGCATAAAAAGTAGTTCTTACGATATGTTAACAAATAATGTCTGTGGACATTTTCAAAAGTTTCTTCGAATACCAAAAATCATATTATGTGTTACCACGTTTTGATCGAATTGCTTTGCCTTCAGAATTATTCTTCTTGCCAATTGATTGAAATTTTTTGCTTCCCAATCTCCCTCATTCATCTTCTGTTCTCATCATGAC